>LPNX010972952.1:0-142789 GCA_001517045.1 Pseudotsuga menziesii
TACTAACACCCCTTCGGATTAAGGGGGGGATTGTTGGAATATAATCCGTCGAGATTATATTTTGTAAATAAATAAAGGAAAATGAATAGTTATGTAGGAAGCTAAAAAGGATGGTCGGAAGATGAAACTCAACCAGCATATGTAATGTCTAAATAAATGATTTTGCAATGGAATAAGTGAATTCAGGAGTTATTCTACCTAACAGTATGTCTAGTGCTGTAGCATCGCAACTTCCTTCTGATTCTAGAATAATGACATTCCGCATTTCATCATCATCTTCAGGTTCACCAGATAGATTGTAACATATCATCATGGATTTCATATGACACTGTGCATGTGGATCTCTAGGGTATGTGACTGGGACAACCTTCAATACTACACCACATATGAGTTGGAGTGCATTTTGGACCTTAGGGTTAGCATCTCGGAAACTAAAGGTTTGCGCAAAGAAAATCGACAGCTCCTCCCAGGTAGTTATGGTTCTGCACAGTTCTACCGCTACACTCCAAGATCTAGGAATCTTGTCCAGAGTATGAACAAAAGCATGGACCCACTCATCCTTGGGTCACGACACCCACAAGGCCTAACATTCCATCAAATTACCGATGGGGTCATTCTTCCCATCATATCTCCCAGTGTGATAGACCTCTCAATCACCAAAGCACACCATCATCAATCATCGACACTGTTCCCATTCATGGATTGTCTACTTGTGAGTTTGCCACCAGTGTGCTGGGGTGGCCATCAATGCTTGTTCCAGTTCCAATAACCTCTGTGGTTCAAAAAAAAATCTTCAAGTTCTTTAAGGAATCCTGACAACTCTGGAATCCCCTCGTAGATTGGCAACTTGATAATATCAGTTGCAATGCGACGTAGGGATTGCATTACCAGTGAACACTTTCTAAAAGACACCTCATGGAGCTGATTTTTCCAATTTTCTAAAGCATCATCAAAATCAAAGGATGTAGAGCTAGCGCTGTGCCATCCAAGTTCACCATCAGTGGTAGGGTGGATATATTCTTCGGAGATATTGTAGGCATGATCCCAGCCTCTACCAACTTCATCCTTGATAGGTTCAATGTACCGATATCCTTCATGAGGTTTCATGGGAGAAATGACCCTGATATCTTGATTTTCGAATGTCATAACCCATTTTTTGAAATTGATAACTACCATACTATCATTGGCCCATCCAATCCACAACAACATAGGATAGGATCCTCCACCATCAACTACTTCAATAACGTCAAAATCAGCATATGTCTTCATACCTTCAACATCGATGACCAGGTTGGATACACAACCAATAGGCTGAACTTTGGCCTAATTTCCTATTCGTAGTTGCACAGGGGACCATCTCAACATTGGCTTTCCCATCAATTGCCAAGTATTCTTGGTCAAAATATTCACCTCCGACCCAAGATCCAAAATAACTGAGTCGAATTCACAGTCCCCAATCTAGAAGTTCATTCTCATCTCTTTACCTGTCTTTTTCTTCTTGATGGAATTTAACACAAAATCCTTCAGCACCTTATTCCAGTGGCATAACAACTACTTAATATTAATGAGAGCCTCAGGATCTGTTATCACTCCAGGAAACTCCTCTAGGTTGTAGCTCAAGGATGCCTGGTAACTTAAATGTTTTTTAGGGTTTTCTAATATGGATCAAGTTAGGTGACTTATATGACCTTCCACTCTCAAGACATGCATGAAACTCAGTCAGTTACAAGGCTTTTAGTTACAACTGCTCAGAAGTTGACAATAAGGTGCAGGGATGGAGAACTCATCGGGCTGGCAGATTTACACACAAAACAAATGCATATAAATGGATAAAATATGATAAGGATGGTACTTATAATTCAAATCACATTAACATGCTAATAGGATGACAGCTATCAGTCATTAATAAACTTGAATTTCACCTAAATACACATTCAGGAATAAGCACAGTAAAGACAAAAATGGAGGCTGAACAAAATATAACAAAAGAGCTTATATTCAATCATGAGAAAAATGAGAAGCTGACAATAGTATAGGTCTATAAATCCCCAAAGTCGAACCCTTTTCATAAAATCTATTTTACGCTTTATAGCCTTTACAAAATATACAGATCCTGAAAACTTGGATCTATTTTTACAAAAATAAACAAAAATAATAGTTTTTTGCAAATTAGGTTTTAAAACCCTAATTAACTCCTTGTCTAACTTAACTAAAGAATTACTCCACTAAATGAACCTTCAGGAATTGAGGTAACTGCTAATAATTATTGCTACTGCTCTCTGCTAGTTAAGCCACTAATTTCTCTTACCAGCTAGGTGCTGGTGGCCCTTTGCACTGTTATGTCATAGTAGAACTGGAACAGACCATTTTCTGATGCTTTCCTCTGTGCCCTTCATCTTCAAACTATATACCTGAGCCATCTATAGTCACCCAAAACCGGTCCTGTATGCCAAAATTTGTTTTCAAGCCTTTTTCCACTTTCAGTGGTTAATAAGCCAGCCTATCGAAACCATTAGTTGCCGAAAGCGATGCTTTCGGTGGCTAATGGACTACCCCAATGTCCGCCTAAGCCACCAAAATCCCTATTTTGCAAAAAATATTGGGTTTTTCTCAAAAATGTCTTTTTAGGCCTATTTGTTCAGCTTTCTTCTTGTATAGGCTTCATGTTAGGAATGTTAATAGCACCCTAGCTTCTAGGTTTTGCTTTTGCCTCCTTCAGTTGCATCCTTTGGAGCCTAACCATCCTATATAATCTAGTATTGTCCTTTAGGTACCTTGTATTCAACCTTTTTAAGAAGATATATCTTTCTCTCTGCTCCAGGTATGACTTATGTAGTAGCTTGTTCCTGCTGGTCATAATTTCATTATTTTTCTTTATTTCTCTTTCCAAAATCTCCATCTCATAAATTTTCCTCGGTAACTGATTGATATTTTGAGTTTTAGGCTTTTTGGAGGAATCCTTCTCTGTTGGTTCCTCTTGCTCCTGTGATGTGGGGGATGGTAGTGCTTCAGACACTGGTACAATTTGCAAAGCTAGGTCTTCACCTTCTTCTTGCTCTTCTTCAGAATATGAGTAGGGTAGATTTAGGATATTTTCATTGTGTGTTCCAGCCTCCTGGCCCTTCTCATTGAAATCCAAGTTCCTTTTTACCTTCTTGATATTGGAAGAGGAGGGAGGCTACTCTGTTGCTGCTACTGGGGAAATGGCCCTTCTCCTTCTTCTCCTACTCCTTGGTGTGCTGGACTTCTTGGCAGGAGACTTCCCTTTCTCTTTAGGCCGAAGGCCTATCTCAAATCCATTCCAAAATAGAAAATAAGGTCATGCCATATTCCTACTTTTCAATAAGTCTTGGACCAATAGCTGGATAAGACCATGGTAGGACAGTCTAGCAGTAATATAGGATGGTTGGGATTTCACTTGGTGTGCCATCTTTCCCAGACTTATGTGATGTAAGTAAAAGGGAAAATTGAGAGGGATTTTACATATGAAGTGATTCATCAACTTCAAATGGTAGATCATGGCTCTGTTATATCTTCCTTCACAGGTTAGGTATACCACAATGGCCTTCAGCAGTTGTTTCCACTTCTCTTCCAGCCATGATGACATCACACTCTTCTTCCATACCATTCCTATATGCTCAGGCTTTAGGTAAGACCTGAATTCCACATATTTTGGTATGGTGGTCTTGAATCATTTTTCTCCTATGTCAGGGAGTTCTGTCACCTCAGTGATTAGGGTTTCATCTATGTGAAACTCCTCTTTTCCTATGATTGCTTTTAAACCATCGAATGAGAGGGAAAATGCTTCAGCCACCTGCTAATGGGAGCCTTGTATCTTTTCACATAATATGTAGTATCCAACATCTTGGAATAGTTTACAGACCTCTGGATGTGCTTCTAGATAACTGATATCACCTAGCTCCTACCTGAGAGCAGGTCCCCCCTTCTTCATCTTGATGAGTGCCTCTCCTGGGTACCTGTAAAATAATTATCAGTTCTATCTATAGTGTGCTAGCAGGCTGATCCTTCAGAGATAGTTTTTCTGGTGGAGAAGAATGATAAGTTCGAAGATGAAATTTGATGGGGTCTCTGGGCACTGATTATGAGGGTTTGTTCTATCATGATGGGCACTGATATCATAAAATGATGGTAGCAGTTGATCCTATTGATCTCCTTTCCCAAGCAATCATATCATACATCAGCCAGTGTATTCAGTGGGCTCTTTACTATTCTTTTGGACAAGTTGAAGTAGACTGAGGGTTTCCAGTCGTATCAGTCCTTTGCTAGTTTCCTAATGACCTTTTTAACTCATTTACACACACGATTTTGTAGGCCCAAGTCTTTTCTATGGTTTGTCATGCCCTCCACTAATTGTTCATCTTGCTAGTGTGGTTGGATTTGACTGTTTTCTAACCGTTTCCTCACTTTGCGTTTTCAGTGGTTAATAGCCTCCAGGAGTTTGTCAGCTAGCCACCGAAAATATAGCTTTCGGTGGCTAATGAACTGATGTCTTTTTCTCCTAAGCCACCGAAACCTTCATCCCATCGTCGCAGTGAAATCCTGCTTTCGGTGGATAATGGCCTCGCCGTAAAACCTGTTTAACTACTGAAAACCCGTCCTTCCAGTGGCTAATGAAATGCCCAATATTTCCTTTAAACCATCGAAAGCACTTTTTCCTAAGGCTTATCTCCATGCTTTCAGTGGTTAGAATATGTGTTGAATTGTTCCCTAAGCTACTAGAAGTATCACCTTCCAGTGGCTAATGAACTGGTATCTTTTTCTCCTAAGCCACCGAATGCATCTTTACCAATGTTTCCCATCGCCTGCTTTCGGTGGTTAAAATCCTTCTTGGTCTTCTCTCTAAGCTGCTGAAAGCAACCATTTTTGGTGGCTAATGAGTCTTTTGGAGTCTCGCCTAAGCCATTGAAAGTGTTATTTTAATTATGCTTGCTCAGACCACTTTTGGTGGTTCACTTTTATCCCTCGTTCAGCTGTTTAGCCGCCTAAACATAGATTTTCGGTGGCTAATGAGCTATAAAAAGCTTCGCCTAAGCCACCAAAAGCTATAATTTTTTAAAATTTTCAACCATATTAAAAAGAGGGGTTTTCAATTTGTCAGTCATACTCAGATCTTTCATTACATGAATCCAATTCTTCATACTATCAAAATAAAATTAGTTTAGGAGATAACATCTGGCTCCTACTTGGGGATGGGAACCTCCCAGTGAGGTCCCAAGAATCCTAGACCAAAAATGCCTTTCCCTAAAAGCAACTAAAAACTTAACACTATCATTTATTGTTCCATTGGGCATGGAGTTTATTCTGTAAGCAAAAACAACCTACTATCTACTAATTTACAATAATAAGGCCTTAGAGCCTCAAATAAAGTAAATTTTCAAAAAACACCCATTAACTGGGCCATCAAATACCTCTTCCCCTTCCAGATTCTGCAATTTGAAGGTGTTATTCTTATGTACCTGGGCTATCACAAAAGGGCCAATCCACAAAGAGTCAAATTTTCCTTGTTTTCCCTTGTCCTGTCTGACAGCATCCCACTTGAGGATCCAATCTCCAACCTAGAAGTTGTCTATTTTTTCTCTTTTGTCAAACAAGCCCTTCATCCTATGTTGATGGGCTTCTGATTTTCCTATTACTTTCTCTCTGACTTGTTGTAACTCCACCAAGTCCATCATCCTCCTCACCATATTATTTGGTTCATCTTCCTCTTCCTGAAATAATTTTGCCACTGGTAGAATGAGGTGAATAGGAAAAATGGCCTCACTACCATAAACTAACTTGAATGGAGAAGTCCCTATAGATATTTTGTCTTTTACCCTATCGGCTCATAAAGAAAACTTAAGCTTTGAATCCCAGCTTTTCTTATTTGTCTCCAGTAGTTTCCTAATGATCCTGACCAAGCTTTTATTGGATGACTCGGCTAGGCCATTGCCTTGAGGATAATAGGATGTGGAATGTACCAATTGAATGCCCCTTGACTCACACATTTTAACTAATTCCCCAACTTTAAAAGTTGGTGCATTATCAGTAACCAACCTTACTGGGCAGCCAAACCCGCTAAAGATAGTCTCATTTAAAAATATCATATCCATTTGGTAAAGTAATCAGTGGCTACTAGGATCCATTTATGTTGTCCACTAGAAGATGGATTCATTTCACCTATGAAATCCAGACCCCATTGCTGGAATGGCCCATTCACCACAATAGGCCTGGGGGGCAATGATTTGAGCTGCTGCTTCCCTATAAATCTTTGGCATTGGTCACAGGCCCTTACAAAAGTGCATACATCAGCAAAAAGGATTGGCCAATAGTATCCTGCTCTTAAGATCTTGTGGGATGTGGTTTTCCAATAGTGGCGACCCCCACATGTGCTGGAATGAAAGTGATGCATGACCTGCTCTGCTTCTTCTTTATCTAGACACCTTAGCAAAATGCCATACTAATCTTTCCACTACAGCAGTTTTTCAATGATGCAAAACTTAACAGATTTTAACTTAAGAGCTCGTGCTTGATTAGGAGTGAGATCAAGAGGGACTTCTAATTTCTGCAAAAATTGAATAATACCTGAGTACCACTTACAGGAAGATAGGTTTTCAGCTACTGGTGGAATGTCATTCTGATCTTGATCTACTTCTACTGCTACCACAGTCTGCACTTTTGCTGATTTGATACACGTGAAGTTTATCCCCAATAGTTCAAATTTTTATTTAGCCATGAGTTTGGCCAGACCTAGTCCTTTCACTAGCTTAGTGGGTTTCACCTCTATATCAAACTCAATGAGCTTGGAAATCCACTTAGCTCTCTTCCCATCAATGTCAGGCTGAGTTAAAACGTCCTTGACAGCATCTGAAGGGACATATGCAAGGACCTTTGCATGGAGAATGTAAATTTTGAAAGTCTTCAAGGATTTTATGAGAGCATAAGCATGTTTCTCAATTGGATCATACTTCAGCTCAACATCTCTCAAGGTTTTACTGAAGAAAGCAATTGGATTATCAAGACCCTCATTATCTTTTTGTAATAGCACAGCTACCACTATATCATAAGATGTAAAAGAGAAGATATAAAAACTCTTGGTGTAGTCAGGACTAATCATGGTTGGGGCCTCCATGGTATCCTTCTTGATGTTCTCAAAATATTTTTTTGCCTAGTCAATCCATTTTATTTTTGCATCTTTTTTCAGCATGACTGTTATGTGCTTCACTAGCTCGGAGAAATTAGGGATGAACCTCCTAACAAAGTTTATCTTACCTAAAAAGGATTGAATGTCCCTTTTTAATCTCGGTATTGACAGCTTCTAGATTGCTTCCACCCTTACCGAATCAATCTTTACACCTTCAGCTGAGACTATGTGACCTAGGATTTTCCCTTCACTGAGTGCAAACTGGGAATTCTTAGGATTGAGGGATATTCCATACCTTCTACACTTCAGAAATACCTTTCTCAAATGTTGCAAGTGGTCATGATGGCTGTGAGAGTAAACTGTTAGGTCATCCAAGTATATGAGCACAAATTTATCATTCAACCCTACAAAATCTAGGTCCATGGCTCTCTAAAAAGTAGCCCCAGCATTCATTATCCCAAATGGCATTTTAGCATACATGAAAGTGCCCCAGAGGGTGGTAAAGGCAGTCTTCTCTTGGTCATCAGGGTGCACAGCAACTTGGTTGTATCCAGAGAAGCCATCCAGGAATGACATAACACTAGCCCCTGAGACTTTCTGCAATAGGTGTTCCATCTTGGGAAATGGATAGTTATCTTTCTTGGAACATTTATTCAGGTTTCTAAAATCCACACACAACCTGATTTCCCCATTCTTCTTTCTTACCACTACTAGGTTTGCAATCCACTTGGAATACCTGAGGGGGATTATGATCTTGGATTTGAGGAGCTTATGGATTTATTTTTCAATTATTAGTAATAGGAGAGGACTGATGGATCTCAAATTCTGCTTGAAAGGGATGGTGTCTTTCTCCAAAGTAATCCTGTGCTGGATGATATTGGTGTCATAGGTTTTCAGGTCACTGTACTCCCAGGCAAAGACATCAGCAAACTCTTTTATCAGGCTGCAAAACTTTGACCTCTGATCAGCAGTCAACTCAGTGGACAGATTTATCAGCTTTGGATGGATTTGGCTACCTATGTTTTGCTCTTGGATAGCAGGGCTAGCTCCTTTTTGGAAGGATTGAAAGGGGTGTCATTGTGATCAAACAACTCTTCCAAAGGTACTAGACCCTAAGGTATATAGTTACTAGGTAATTGGACAATGTTCTGATTAGCCACTTTATCTTTCATCTTGAGCTGCTTGGATTCCTCCATGTTTAGGTTTTCCTGGTCTACATGTATATCAGAGAATTCATCTACTAGCTAAACTAATTTACTAAGCTCATCATCATTCTCAAACACCTTCCAAAATTTGGCATTATCTGGCAGGGAAGTTCTGTACTTAACCTGAACATCATAACTGAACTTAGGAGGTAAAGGAGGAAAAAACAAACTTGTAGAGACAACAAGGGAATCAGCCAGGTGATTCAAAGCCCTAGTTATATATGACAGTTCAAAAAACATAAAGGAGTCTTTGAGTTTCCATACCTCGTCCCTGTAGGCCTTCAGTATGACATTTTTCGTCTGAAAAGTGTTGTTGGCCTGCTATATAATGAGGTCTACATCTCCAAAAATACTTATGCACATGATCCCCATCTCCTTGGTATCTTTAACTCCTAGCAGCAAGGCTTCATATTCTGCTATATTGTTAGTGGTTTTAAAATCAAGCTTATAATACAAATGAATGTTTTCCTTGGATGGGGAGATCAATACTACACTTGCACCTGCTGAGCTTTAAGTGCTAGTCCCATCAAAATACATGTTCCAGAATGTTGTGGTCACTTCTTCGGGCTGCTGATAGGTGGTCTTAGTGAGATGGACTGATGTTTTCTGAGAATCATCTATTTGCAGAATGCATGACCCAAAATCAGTTTCTATTGCATAGATGGGGTGATTCACTGAATTTCTCTCCTTGCTAATGATGTAGGTCAGCTGATTTTCCCGATATAGCCTCTTGGTCTCCCCTCCAAACATGGGGATGGTGGCATATGTAAGATCCATCTGAAGGGTGTCACCTAGTCTTTTGTTCCATGATCGAGATAGCAAGAGACCAAATTTTGGAGGGATATCAACCACTACAATGTCCATCATGATGCTTTTTGAAGGTAGTTGAGTTAGGTTCACAACAAGGTCTTTGATGAGGCCTAAGCACTTGACCTTTCTAGAGTCAAAGGAGAATAAATCATGGTAGGGCTTTGTGATGCTGAGACCAAGCTCATCCATCACAGGCTTTGGCATTAGGTTATGAGAAGCTCCTGAATCCAGTAGATAGTTATGAAGGATTTTATCATGGATATTCAAGGATATATAGAAAGGTGGGCATGAGTCCTTTAGGTCTTTGATCATGGGGCATAGGGTTACAACAGTTTTTTCATCTTGTAGGTTAACAAACTCAGTATCAATATGCACCTTTGGCTGAAGGAAATTCATATTGGAAGACTTGAATGCATCATTTTTCATTAGCTCAATTAATGGGAAAGGGATCTTCAATTTTTGAATTTCTGATTCAAGGTTGAAAGAATAATGCATCCTGTCTGGAAACCTTACCTCATGCACTATATTTTTGAGTTGGACATGGTCAGGAATGGCTGAAGGTGTTGGTTTCTGCAATGATTTGGAAATGATAGCCACTTTCTTTGGTAAAACAGTAATCTTTTTAGCTGGTGCAGCAGGCTATTTGACAGACACATCATTCTTCTTGAGAGGAGAAACTATCCTAGATCTTAGATTGTACCCTCCCTGACCATCAGCCTAATATACAGCCTCTTCGGTGATCTGCTCATCAATTAGGGATTCCTCATATTCTGCCTGTGTCAGAAAAGAATAGTCCACCTCATCCTCCATGCATTGGATGTTGTCTTCAGCTTCTCCTTCTTCTTCAATGAATTCTGGCTCTTCTTCTAATACATCATTCTGAAATGGAGCTCTTATTCTCTGATCTTCCCCTTGATTCCTTTCCCTTCTAACAATCTGAACTGGGGGGTTTCCTCTTCTATAAGGGACAAAATTAGGGTTTCGGCTAGCAAAGTCACCTGGCCCTTTACCCCTCACAGGTATCTACCCTTGGTCCTTCAACTTAGACATTTCAGTAGTCAAGTTATCTAACAGTTTGGTCATTTTGTCAATCTTGTTCTCTGATGAAGAAGCCCCAATAGGGTCTGCTGGCTGCTTCTTCTTGTCTATCTTTCCTTTAACCTTCTGAGATGCCACAATGTTTGATTCTACCTCAAGGGCAGCATCCTACATGAGTGATAAGGAGGTGGACCTCCTTTCTGTGAGAAGGGGGTAGAAATCATAGTCAAAGGAATTTGCATAAGTTATCCTAGCTGAGGTATCAGTGGACTTGATTTCAGTGGGGATCTTGCTGTACATGTTATTGAACCTCTTGGTGAAATTTGAGACAGACTCCCCATTATCTCTCTTCAAGTTGCTGAACTCTATGATATAATAGAGGTGGTCTCTCCTCTCTCCCCAATGTTTTAGAAAGATGTCATCTAGGGCCTCAATGCCTGCCATGATCCAATAGGAAGTTCTTTAAACCATTTCCTAGCCTTACAATATAGGCTTTGAACAAAACCCCTACTCCATACATCTTCTTGGTCTATGTTAATGTTCTCAGCATAGCTGTAAAATGCCTCCAGATGTTCTTCAGCTGTGAAATCCCCTTCTCCTGTGAACTTAGGCATGTACTTGAGGTAATCTCCAGTAGGCATGGCCGAGAGGGGATTTGGAAAATTTAGGGGGGCATACCTAGCTACCAATATCCTTTCCATTTTGGTCAATTCGGGGGGAACCATATTGGAAATGGGTATGGAAATGGTTGAGGAAGGAAGTGACTGATGAAGGTATTTTCTGGGAAGTTGGTGGTGGTATACTTATCCTAGTGGAGTCACCAGGGATTGGATCTTCATAAGAAGTAGTGCTTTAAGATGCCCAAACCCTAGAGTTTTCTGATATATTTATAATTTTTTGAAAATTAAGTGTTTCAGCAGAAGAAATAATAGCAGAAATATTTCTTGAAATACCTGGTGTGACTTCATTTGCAGCACTGTTAGTCTGCCTTAGTGAAGCCCAAGATCTTCTCAAAATTTATTCTGGATCTAAAACCGGTGTTGATGGTGGACCATAAGGGTTTTCTCTGGTACTTGGTCTTCTTGAAGCCACCTTATTGTAATGGAGTCTCTAGATAGATGATTACAACCAGAATAATGTTCAAGATTTGTCTATCATCAATGCAGGGATCTATGTTGTCTCCTAGGGAAGCTGAGCTTTAGTCTCCGGTCCCCAGCAATGGCGCCAATTTGTTATCACTCCAAAAAACTCCTCTAGGTTGTAGCTTGAGGATGTCTGGTAACTTAAACGTTTTTTAGGGTTTTCTAATATGGATCAAGTCAGGTGACTTATATGACCTTCCACTCTCAAGACATGCATGAAACTCACTCAATTATAAGGCTTTTAGTTACAACTGCTCAGAAGTTGACAATACAGTGCAGGGATGGAGAACTCATCAGGCTGGCATTTTTACACACAAAATAGATGCATATAAATGGCTAAAACATGATAAGGATGGTACTTATAATTCAAATCACATTAACATGCCAATAGGATGACAGCTATTAGTCATTAATAAACTTGAATTTAACCTAAATACACATTCAGGCATACGCACAGTAAAGATAAAAATGGAGGCTAGAAAAATTATAACAAAAGAGCTTATATTCAATCATGAGAAAAATGAGAAGCTAACAATAGTATAGGTCTATAAATCCCCAAAGTCAAACCCTTTTCATAAAATTTGTTTTAGGCTTCTTTACAAAATATACAGATCCTGAAAACTTGGATCTGTTTTTACGAAAATAAACAAAAATAATAGTTTTTTGCAAATTAGGTTTTAAAACCCTAATTAACTACTTGTCTAACTTAACTACAGAATTATTCCACTAAATGAACCTTTGGATAATTGAGGTAACTACTGATAATTACTGCTACTGCTCTCTACTAGTTAAGCCAATGGTTTATCTTTCCAGCTAGGTGTTGGTGGCCCTTTGCGCTGTTATGTCATAGTAGAACTAAAACAGACTCTTTTCTGATGCTTTGCTCTATGCCCTTCATCTTCAACTATATACCTAAGCCATCTATAGTCGCCTAAAATCGGTCATGTATGCCAAAAAAAAAATTCAAGCCTCTGTTCACTTTCAGTGGTTAAGAAGCCATCCTATCGGGACCGTTAGCTACCGAAAGTAGCGCTTTCCGTGGCTAATGGACTGCCCCAGCATCCTCCTAAGCAACCGAAAGCCTTGTTTTGCAAAAATTATTGGGTTTTTCTCAAAAATGTCTTTTTAGGCCTGTTTGTTCAGATTTCTTCTTCTGTAGGCTTCATGCAAGGAGTGTTAACAGCACCGTGGCTAGTTTCAGGAGGCTGGAGACTAACTAGAGACTAACTACTGCTTTAGCTAGGGTTTCCAAGGTGGGGTGGCTACTAGGGTTTGCTCTGGCCTCCTTTAACTGTAGCTTTTGGAGCCTAACCATCCTGTATAATCTAGTATTGTCCTTTAGGTACCTTGTATTTAGCCTTTTTAAGAAGATATATCTTTCTCTCTACTCCAGGTATGACTTATGTAGTAGCTTGTTCCTGCTGGTCAATATTTCATTATTTTTCTTTATTTCTCTTTCCAAAATATCCATCTCATAAATTTGCCTCAGTAATTGATTGATCTTTTGAGTTTTAGGCTTGCTAGAAGAAGCCTTCTCTATTGGTTCCTCTTGCTCCTGTGGTGTGGGGGATGGTAGTGCTTTAGACACTGGTACAATTTGTAGAGCTAGGTCTGCACCTTCTTCTTGCTCTTCTTCATAATCTGAGTAGGGTAGATTTAGGATATTTTCATTGTGTTTTTCAGCCTCTTGGCCCTTCTCACTGAAATCCAAGTTCCCTTTTACCTTCTTGGTCTTCGAAGAGGAGGGAGGCTTCTCTACTACTGCTGCTGGGGAAATGGCCATCCTCCTTCTTCTCCCACTCCTTGGTGTGCTGGACTTCTTGGTAGGAGACTTCCCTTTCTCTTCAAGATGAAGGCCTGTCTCAAATCCATTCCAAAACAGAAAATAAGGCCATGCCATATTCCTTCTTTTCAACAACTCCTGGACCAATAGTTAGATAAGACCATGGTAGGAAAGTCTACCAGCAATATTGGATGGCTGGGCTTTCACTTGGAGTGCCATCTTTCCCTGACTTCTGTGTAAGTAAAAGGGAAAATTGAGATGGCTTTTACCTGTAAAGTGATTCATCAACTTGAAATGGTAGATCATGGCTTTGTTATATCTTCCTTCACAAGTTAGGTAGACCACAATGGCCTTCAGCAATTATTTCCACTTCTCTTCTAGCCATGATGATGGCACACTCTTCTTCCATACCATTCCTCTATGCTCAGGCTTTAGGTAAGACCTGAATTCCACATCTTTTGTTATGGTGTTCTTGAACCATTTTTCTTTTGTGCTAGGGAGTTATATAACCTCAATGATTAGGGTTTCATATATGTGAAACTCCTCTTTTCCTATGATTGCTTTTGAACCATTGAATGAGAGGGAAAATGCTTCAGCTACCTGCGAATGGGAGCCTTTTATCTTTTCACACTGATTTGTAGCATCAAACCTCTTTGAAGAGTTTGTAGACCTCTGGATGTGCTTCCAGGTAACTGATATCACCTAGCTCCTTCCTAAGAGTAGGTCCCCCCTTCTTCATCTTGATGAGTGCCTCTCCTAGGTACCTGCAAAACAATTCTCAGTTTTGTCTACAATGTGCTAGCAGGATAATCCTTCAGAGATAGTTTTTATGGTGGAGAAGAATGATAAGTTCGAAGATGAAATTTGATGGGGTCTTTGGGCACTGATTATGAGGGTTTGTTCTGTCATGATGGGCGTTGAGATCATAAAAAGATGGCAGTAGCTGATCCTATCGATCTCCTTTCCCAAGCAATCATATCATACATCAGCCAGTGTATTTGGTGGGCTCTTTGTTGTTCTTTTGTACAGGTGGATGGAGACTGAGGGTTTCTAGTCGTATCAGTCCTTTACCAATTTCATAACGACATTTTAAACTCATTTACACATGTGGTTATGTAGGACCAAGTATTTTCGTTGGTTTTTCATGCCCTCCACTAATTGTTCATCTTCCTGATGAGGTTGGATTTGACTATTTTCTAACCGTTTCCTCACTTTTCCTTTTCAGTGGTTAATAGCCTCCAGGAGTTTGTTAGCTAGCCACCAAAAAGATGGCTTTCGGTGGCTAATGAACTGATGTATTTTTCGCCTAAGCCACTAAAACCTCCATCCCATTGTCACGGTGAAATCCTGCTTTCAGCGGATAATGGTCTCACCGGAAAACCTGTTTAACTGCCAAAAACCCGTCCTTCTGGTGGTTAATGAAATTCCTGAGCTTTTGCCTAAATTGCTGAAAGCACTTTTTCTCGAGGCTGGTCTCCTTGCTTTCAGTGGTTAGAATATGCGTTGAATTGTTCCCTAAGCTGTCGGAAGTATCACCTTTCGGTGGCTAATGAACTTGTATCTTTTTCACCTAAGCCACCAAATGCATCTTTACCAATGTTGCCCGCTGCCTGCTTTCAATGGTTAAAATCCTTCTTGGTCTTGTTTCGAAGCTACCGAAAGCAACCCTTTTCAGTGGCTAATGAGTCTTTTGGAGTCTTGCCTAAGCCACTGAAAGTGTTATTTTAATTATGCTTGCTTGGGCCGCTTTTGGTGGTTCACTTTTATCCCTCGTTCAACCATTTAGCCACCGAAACATAGCTTTTTGGTGGCTAATGAGCTATAAAAAACCTCACCTAAGCCACCGAAAGCTATAATTTTTTAAAATTTTCAACCATATAAAAAATAGAGGCTTTCAATTTGTCAGTCATACTCAGATATTTCATTACATGAATCCAATTCTTCATACTATCAAAATAAAATTATTTGGGGAGATAACAAGATCTCTGGCTAGCGATAGACAGCTCTCAAAAAATTGTTGCAAGGTACCATGCTTTTGTGATGGTCCTGCCTCTACAGAAGGATCAAACACATATGGAATTTCAACAACAGGTGACTTACCCAGATTTCTCTCGATTGCGTGCTTGGACTCAAAGAAGGTATCTTTCTCTGTCATAATATCAAATGCTACCTTTTTCTTCCCAGCAAACCGAACTTGTTGATGAGGTCCATCTTCTCCAGTTGTCGCACCTAGACTCTGGGATCTAGGCTCTGGGCTCTGCTAGGATCGTTGCAACCGTCAATCCTTGATTCTAGTTTTGAGCTTGGTTCAAGGGTGGATTTTGATTCGTCGATAGGTTCATAAGCTTATTTTGAGTCTGTAGTGGGATCTGAGTCTGATTCTATAACGGTTGCTGGTTCTGTACTTGGTTTTTCTTTTAGAACTAGTTCTGGAATTGAGGGATGTTTTCGTCCTGCCACTTCGCAATCAACTGAGGGAAATTTTCAACATTATTCTCATTTGCAGCACAATATGTACATTGTGCATGAGGACACTCCCTCTAGTCAGGCCCAAATAATCCATAGGTGCAACACTGGATTAATTCTTGACCTCGTACTCCCCCTTGTCCAAAGCCTCCTCCTCATCCCCTAAATCCTCCTCGAAATCCTCCTTACCATTGGTACTGCGGTTGAGTTGTTTCCTGATATTTTGGTTGGGATAGCTACTGCAGGGGATTTGGTTGCTGCTGAACATAGTGTGTTGTTTAAACATACTGCGGTTGAGGCTGAGCGATCGGAAATTGATTGTACTGTAGTCGCGGTGCAAACTGTGGCTGCGACTGTGACAAAATAAACTGCATTGGCAGAGGTGGGGTATACTGTACCTGGGGTGTCGACTACACTATCTTCAGCTGATTCTGTGACTGCTGGATCACACAGGGATCCTCTCCCTTCAGAAAGTATGAATCATATGTTTTCTCTTGAAACAATTCATAAACTAGGAAGTCTTTATCCTTGTGCCACACTGAGTGACAAAAGTTGCAATACAAAATTTATTCCTTTGTAACCATCTTCTGGATGTAGCTATATTTTTCATTTCAATGCCCATATACCTGACATACATGACACCATGGCACACCATCGCAACTCAAGGGTTTCGGTGCTCCTGAGAGAAAATAATTTCGGAAAGTAGGACAGGTGTCCTTGGTGTGTCCATCCACATGACACTGTGTGCACTAGAGGTCATCATGTTCTTCCTTTTCCTTCTTGATATGTTGCAGCTATAGTGTCAAATTTTCTAGCTACACCTAAATTTGGTTCATGCCAACTGCAGTCTCCCAAATAGGCAAAGCTTCTAACTTCATCACGATCTCCAAAGCCTCTCTTTGTGTCGCGATCTTTTGTCACATTAATGGTTGTCTAATGTGTGAGACCATTGCATCAATGAACCACTCCTTATGCTGAACATTGCTCATTTTGAAGCTAACTCGGGCCATCAACGTCTTAAAATGTTGATCGAAGTCCCAAAAAGTTTCATTCTGGAACTGCTTGATCTCTTTGAGTTCTGTAATATATTGGGCCTCATATTTGGGTTTCTTAAATTCCTCGAATAGCCCTTCCTGGATCTTGTTCATTGTTTTTTCAATGGTTCCCTGAGGAACCTACATGAATCTCATGTACCAGTCAAGCGCACAACCCCTGAGGGCAGTCGCCAACTAGAATTTCTTGATATCATTGTCCATAATCTGTCTGGTAGTCCAAACCGCTTCACACAATAACTAGTATTGTTTTGGGTCATCAGTCCCATTTCCATGGAACATTAGTAGCTTCATCTCATTGACTTCCATTCTAGGCCTTCTTCCTCGAAATGGTGCTCTTCTACTAGACAGTTGTTGGCACGTCAGACAAGTCAACGTAGAATGCACTTTTATACCTATTAGGGGAGTAGTGAGCGGAGGTGTGGACATGTTACTGTTGGGATTCGAGCTTATCACTACCCTGGGTGTAACCTGGGTCTATTCATCCTCGTCATCACTGCAAGGTTGCTTCGTCCCATGTGGTTGTTCTTCACGGCCTTGCATCTCTATTGCAATAGGACCTTCCCCTGTCCTCTACCTCTTCTCTTGTCAAAACCTTGCTCCTCCCAATGTACAACCACTTTTTTCCTCAGCGACCCTCATAGTCTCATCAGAACTCATACCCATCTACCCCTTATCTTGGCATTTACCTCCCCCCTTCTGTTGCAATGTCCATGGCCTCCACACACCAGAGTGACACTACTCGAGGTGCATTTTTAGAATACCCTTCTCACAGACAAGAATCTTAATAGATAATTGTAGAGACAACAAGAACCTACCTCATGGTTCATTGAAGAACTATCTTTCTATTTCAGTGTATGAATTATTGGTATCAACTACAAACTCAGTGGCGTATCCTTCCAAAATAATATCCAGCCATACTTCGACAACTCACGATGCCTTGTTGTCGCTTTCTCGCAATTCCTGGATCAGTTCAGGGGTCCATGATGTCGGCTCCCCTCCTTGATGGTTGTTCTTCTTATAAGTGCACCGCACTAGCCACTCATACAGTATGATTGGAAATTCACAGAAGAACCATTTGTAGGCACCATCGTAGATATATCTGGCCAGCCAATTGTTTGTCGACAACTTCGGATTCCTATTCTCTGCTTCAGCAAAATCTCGCAGCTTTAGGTCGAACCAATCTTTTATCTCTAGTTTGGTTGGATGCCACAACATATTCTCCCTTCAATTGCAATGAGGTCTTAGCAATAGAACTATTTGTTGGTGAAACTCACCAACAAAGCCTCATCGATAGGGGTTCCCACTATGTCGACGCCTAAATAACGCGATCTCCCTAAGCACCAGCCCATACAAGTTTGACCCTTCCCGAAAACACCTGTAGAGCAAATGAAGTCTCACCCAAGATGTCAAGGGAGAGCTTTCAGAACCAAGTTTCTGGTAGTAAGAAGGTAGGGTGTGGCATCAGCAACTAAACAGCATCATCATCATATTCTTCAAAGATAGTTAATCAGAATCACAGCATTCATCACAGATCTATTAGCGTAACTAGAGGATCTTTAACATGTCGCATCATTCACTTATTCATCACAACAGTATCATTCATTCATATAACAGATTCAGTAAACATTCATCATTTACATCGCAACACATAAAGACAGAAATAAGAGACAATATAAATTTCGGCCACCATCCGTCATGTCATATTACTTATGTGCAACAGATCCACATCATACAGTAATTCTCCACAACAGGAGATTGATCACAACCCAAGATTCAAGAGCTGGTCGACACAGACAAAGCCAAAACTGCTCAAGAACAAAATGAAGCATCAAGATCACAAAATGGATTGATCAATTTATCTTTCACCTCTATGATGCTACTCAATGATTTCATCTCTCCATATCTATCTATATATTTGCAATTCTAATTCCATATATAGGCTTGTTCCTTTACATCCAAGGTCCACTTCTAACTGACTTCTAACAAACTTCTAACAAACTAGTGACCTATATCCACAAAATGTGGTCAAACGGTACAAAATTGCATAAGAAATTCCAAAAATGGTTATTCTTCCTCCTATCACGCTGATTTGGTCCTGCGTAGTGTCACGTGAGCTTGCACAGCCTCTGAGGTGTTGTGCAACTCACTTAACCAAACCCCTACCAACAAAGACAATGTACATTGAATAAGAAAAATTTGAGAAAAAAATGATAAGAATTGATCAGTTAATTACAAAATTAATCTCCATTCATTCCAGCAGTAATACAATGGTGTTAAAATAAGTAGTATTCGAATCATGTGGATAAGATTCAAATATACCAACTAAACCTAACTGAATGGAAAACTCAGTGTGTCTAAATCACTGTCTAAGCTCACTAGTCTAACTCCAAATTTCTAAATTAAATCTACAATCGGTTAACTAATGAGGTGTTGGGCCAAGAAAAGTGCACAAGGAAGAATCCAATGCACAAGCAAAGGAGGAAAAGTGCATGTGTGAAAAGGAAAAATCTGGTCAAGAAGGAAGCAAATGAACCGACATAGAAAGATAAAACATGTGTGTGGTGAAGAAAGGAAGGATAAAGAAGGAAAGGAATCACAGAGCAGAAGAAGTTGCAACAAGGTTGGTGCGACGAGGAAAAGCACATCTAGAGTTGGTAGAAGAGGAAAGTAGAAGAGTTAATACTGGACAAGCGAAAGTCAAGGAAGTCTGCAGAAGGATGAACCATCAAAAGATATAAGGACAGTTTTGCGGCTAGTTATGACTGGTACAGATGAGCTGAAGGACGTTTCTGCGGCTAGTTAAGGCTATGGTTAATGCATGCAGGACTTTTGTGGATAGGTATGGGCTGGCATTTAATGTAACAAATATATTTTGTAGCTACTTGAGTCTGTAATAACTGAGTAGTACTTATTCGACCCTGCTTGGTCTTGTACATGATATAAATAGGAGGAACCTGCTCTGTATAAGGGTTAGATTGTATAATATTGGATTCAATTAGATTCAATAGTCGACTCGAAGGAGAGCCTGGTAGAATTAGAAGGTTGTTGAGCCATGAATCTTGCAGTTGTGTGCATAGACTGCTATTAAAGTAGAAGAGTTGATACAGGCTATGTGTGGATTAGTAAGAGTAGATAGAAGCAATAAACCAGAGAGCATGATAACAAGAATATTGAGTCAGAAAGACAAATCTTAAGAACAGTCTACAAGTTGCAAGCTGGAAGGTGCTACCTATTTTTCTCATGGCAGATGAAGAGCACCTAGGTGGTTTTTCCCAGATGGGTTTCCACGTTATTTCCTGTGTTATATGGATGAATGTTGTTGAATAGTGAATGTTTATGTGATGTTTTCTTATTTTACCTTATTACAATTATAGTTGTTGTTGAATGTATGTCATAGTATGAATGAATGATTGTTTAGAAGTATTGTCAGATGTTGTGTATGATTTCATGGTTAATCTTCCAAGTATAAATATAAGTCATGCACTGTCTGTAAAGTATAAGAAATCTTCTATGTCACACAATTGCGCCAGTTGTTAAGGATTAAGGACAAGGTCATGTCTCACTGTTGACCTGTGGCACTTGGTTGTGACAATGTTGCAGAGTGAAGGACTCCATCCCCTCCTCTTTTTCGAGCACCTTGGTCATGCGCCAAGGGACTCTAATCCCTCACCAAGTGTAGAAACATGATTATGGTCTTATCTATCCTTCTTTCCTTGAACCACGGTTCAATCAACAACACAATACCAACAAGACACCACAATACATTGGCCCGACAGAGAAAGCTCAATCGACAACTCCCGCAAGGCAGGCGCAGTCTCACCCAAGATATCTTAATGGGTAACTTCCAAAACCATGTATCTAACAAGGATGAATCCACATTAACTTTATATGAACAAATTTTGTGAATTTTTGAAATCAATAGATGAAAGGAAAATCATAATGGAAGTAGTAAACAATAAACATTTGCACCTGAGAAAAGGAAACTACAGACTGTAACAAATAGAAAATAGGAATCTTTGGAAAAAGGCCATCTTTAGCTCTGGAATTTTATTAAAAGATAGATCTCAAATTACAATGCTCATTTCTCACGGGTTCCAACCCTTGTTTCATTACAAAAACTTGTTCTTATATAAAATAGCTCAAACTTGTCCTACAATTTTCACCACTCTGTGATTCTATTCACATTTCTTCCTCTGTCTTCCACATTTTCTCCACCAACTTTGAATGTACATGCTGAATATATGTTCCTTCTGTGTTTGTTACTAAAGTTTTTATAACTTTTGTTATTAATGCCATTTGTTTGAATTATCAAATGTAGTTATTGTTCCAGAGTATTAAGACAGACATAATGTATGTTCCTTTTGTGTTTGTTACTCCGTTGGCTCATTTTTTTCCTGAACACGTTATCACCCCCCAATGATTTCAGCATTTCATACGGGTCGTGATGATGATGACAACCTCTATTTATGTTTTCCACAGTTCAAACATTCATTTAGACTGATGGGTTATAGCAATGGATACTCTGCTGGCTCATTTTTTTCTTGAACATGTTATCACCCCCAATTATTTCAGCACTTCATAAGGGTGGTGATGATGACAATTCCCTCTGTTTCTATTTTCCACGGTCTGAACATTTGTTCAGACCAATAGGTTATAGCAATGGATACTATGGACTGTGGTAATTAATTCCACAGTCTCATCTAGAGGCTTCGACAAAACGTCCTTTTCTCTTTCAATTTCGGCCACTACTTCTACATTCGTTCTCAGTTCTTTTAAGACAGTGTTTCTCTTCCAAGTATCAGAAGGCTTCCTCCTTTCCATACTTTCCAATATTCTTTGAAACGTTGTTGCAGGAAGCCCTATAACTAGATTATTTCTCAACCATCTTCTGGCTTGCAGTGGAACATATCCGACAGCATTTCCCTCCCCCATAACAGGTGTCACAACTCCAATCATAGGGACCCTAGGACCATTACCACTAAAATTATCACTAACCATATTTCTCCACAAGTCTTCTTTAACTCTGTGTCCTGTACACAAAAACTCGTTGTAGCGATAATTTGCAATCCTCCAATAGTAGAAATTTCGTTCCACCGGGCAGTCTTCCAAATCTTCACGTGCCATCATCGAGTAGTATAATAAAAACACGATCCATAATGTGGGTCACAACTCCAAGTTATTATGTTCAGGTGCCAACTACGCCGCCCCTTTTTTTGTGATGTTGTGATACTTATGGAGAAAGTGAATACCAAATTATCTTGGTATCTATGGATCTAATAATTGATAACTGACACATCAACAATCTTTCTAAATAAGTGTGCCAACTCCTCCTTTTTGTTATTCAATAACTCCTACTAGTTTGTTGCATTTGTTGTGCCCTCCTTTCATTCGAATTAGGCTCCCCTCTTTTCTTCTCACCATGTCACCTCGTAGATTCTCCCGCACTCCCCTACCTGCCTCCTCTGGACCGAACAACAGATCTATGAGAAGCATTGTCCATACTTCCCGCTTGTACAATAATTCGATCCCCAAGATGGTAAAAGGGGAGTGTAGTTATGAGGTGACATAGGAATCTCAGGATCTCATACCTAACCCTAGTTATTCAATAGGAAGAAAATATATTCATATGAAGACCATGGACTATCTCTGGCAAAAGAAGTTTGTTCTAGGAAGAGCACTGTTGATAGAGGAGAGGCGCATGAAACCATCCTTCTGAAGCTGGATGAATTATCCAATAACAAGCGGAAAATTGTTTATCACCTTCGCATTAAACTGCAAAACTCCATCCGTGTGGATACTGATATCAAGCTAGAAATTAGCTAATTCTCTAGATAGTTTAGTTTACTTTTATTACTATGAATCTTTGCAAACAGTCTATAGTAAAGAATTGTCGATCTAGATATTATTTCCTGGTTTATTTTTGGGTAAGAATGTAATTTTGATCATTTTGAAACCTCTAAGCATGTTTTCCCTATTTATCGAGGGCTTAGTTACTGTTTACTTTTTGTAAATCTTATTAAAGGAAATAGAAGGAGAATTCTTATTTACACAAAAAAAATGTGAAGCTTCCGAAAAAATAGATAATAATCAAATAAAATGATTTTGACAAAACAGATATGAAATGCAAGTTGAAAATGGAATATGCAAGCGTTTATTCATGTCAATGTTAATGTTTATTTTTCTCGAAACTACTTCCACATCTCCTTTGAGTCGTCAACTTGATAAGTGTTCATTACAACTTGACAGGCATTTTTCCACAACCCGCAACCCACATTTGCAGATTACGGATGTCAAACTTCAATTTGTTTTCTTATTTTTTTTCTTTCCGCAATCCATAATTTCTCTTAATAAAATATCATTTTTCAGTTCTCCATTTCCACAAACCCACAATGTGGATCACAGAAATCAGAAATCCCTTCCATTAATATTTCTTCTATTTTTTATTTTGTAGTTCCGCAATCCGGAATGTGAATTGCAAAAAGCGAAAACTTTAAAAAAATGCAACTTTTCCTATCTGCAGCTCGCAACCTGCAAATATTTTCAAGATTGTGGATTGCCAAAGCTAACAAATTTATTCCTCATTTCCTCTTAGATGATGCAAACTTTGGGAAAACCCCATCTATGACATTCTGATAAAAAATTTCTTGTAATACCATTCTTTTCAGGACTATCCTAATTTTGTTGGAAGCAACAGATTCCATTTTAAGCTCCTAAAATTGGAGCCCTACTCACCCTTTAGATTGACTTTTGAAGCCACTATCTTACTATATTCTTATGGGGATTTTTGAACTGTAAGTATTGTGTTTTGGCCTCAATAAAGTTTCCTTATAAACCTTATTTTTTTTGGTTTTGTAGATTGTGGAAGTGCTCTTTTCTTTTACACATATTTTTCATTTCTGCAACCCTCATTCGGCAATGCAGATTGCGAAAGTCCTTATGTTTTGGAGGTTTTCAGAAATCTGTTTCCCACATCCTGCAACTCGCAAATATGGATTGTCGGAGTTAGAATTTTATTTTAATAAAATTTTGTCTTTCTGCAACCCGCAATGCAAATTGCAGATTGTGGAAATATTTTTCAAAATGAAACTTTTATCTTCCGGTTCCACCTTCTTCATCCCGCAATGCGGATTTTAGAAAGTAGAAAAGTCATATTTTGCACATTTTTTTTGTTTCGGTTCCGCAAACTACAACCCACAATGCGGATTGCGAAAAGCAAAAACTTAATAAAATCGTCATTTGCAATATTGTCTATCCGCAACCTGAAACCCACAAATATTTGCAGATTGTGGATTGCGGAACTTTAAAACTTTTTCCTTGGTTGATAATTTCATCTCGCATTCTGCAACCCACAATGTGGATTGCGAATTGTGTATTGCAGAAATCATAAAACCCAAAGTTTTTCGACTCTTTTTACTTCCGCATTTTGGTTTCCCGCCTTGATCTCAGTCATCCATTTTTGCAAGATCTACGACCTAGATCTATTTTTTCGTTGAGCCCTACATTATTTAATGCGTTTGAATTTATAAATTCCTCACCATTTTCACTTGAGATTTTTTACTTTGTTTAAGATTTTACTGTGGATTTTTCTCATCCGATCTCACTAAGCTTTTACCTGTAAGTCACGCTTGAAAGGGAGAAATAATCTGGGTCGTAGAACTCTAAAAAATGGACGATTGAGATTGAAGCGGAAAACTAAAATGCAAAGATGAAAAACAACCAAAAACTTTAGATATTCTGATTTCCGCAATCTGCATTTGCAGGCTGCAGAATGCGAGATGATATTAGCGATCACGGAAAAAGTTTTAAAGTTCTGCAATCCGCAATCTACAAAACACTTGCGTATTATGGGTTGTGGGAAGGAGATGTTGCAAAAAATATAATTTTATAGATTTTATGCAATCCACATTACGGGTTGTGATTTGCGGTTTGCAGAACCGAAAAAGGAAAAAAAAATACAAAAAACAACTTTTTCTCTTTCCGCAATCCGCATTTCGGAATGCGAAGGGAGGAACCAAAAACATAAAACCTTAAGGTGAATCCAATTTTTATTATTATTTTCACTTTATAAACCATTTAAAACTTAATTTCACATAGTAACCATTTTGTCACATCCCCACATTTTGATCGCCATAAGTGTTGACCTTGCCTAGCACCAAGGGGGTCAAAAGATGCATTAAATAAATTAACCTAGGATATTTTATTTAAATGTCACTTAGGAGGCATGCACTTGGTATATTAATTGTCATTAAATATTATTATGCAATTAATTAGGTGGAAAATAAGTTTCCATTAACAGGAGGGCCACTTGGGCAAGCCAACTTTCCAAGGGAAAATTAGAAACTATATGACAAAATCAACCAAACAGGAAAAGGGAAAGTGCCAAAATATATGACAAAAGCAATCAAATAAAAAAGAGGCAACAATTGACAAAGGAGGGTGCAATTTCCTTTTTGGATTTCAGTCATAAAAATAGGAAAGCCAAGAAAAGTTGTAATAAGGAAAATAGCAACTATGGGTCAAGGAAAGAAAAGTTTCCAAATTGGATGAAGGTGGACGAAAGGGAAACATCTTTATTGTCTTGCACATGCTAATTTACTAAAGGGGGTCGAATTTGTGGCTAGGGTTAGGGTTTAGCAAGTGGTAACTTGCTTAACAAGTGATTGACTTGCTCAACAAGTCACCCAGGTTTATTTAAAGACAATTGGAGCTCCTTTTCTCATTTTGGATGTTTATTATGTTGATGTTTATGAATCTAAGGCTTCCTTGCTGAGTGTTGTGCCTCAGTTTCTTGGGAGCTGCGCCCCAAGGTTCTCATTCCCTCTCTCCTCTTCCCCTCTTCTCCCCTTCTCGTTGTAGGTTACATTGGAGCTATGGAGCATCCTCTCTGAGTTGATTCAGGATTTTTTAGCAGCCTACAGCCATCCATTACTGTACATCATATTTCATTAATAGGTTCAATATTTTTCAATATCTAAGGGTTCAAACCTCCATTCCCTTCCTTGTATTATGTCAATAAAATACATTGTAATGATGCACAATGTTGAAGAGAGTGTTATAGTTAATTTATGATAGAAATTTAAATTTTATTGGATGTAATATGATATCATAAACATTCTCTACAATTTTTATTCCAATCTAATGCGAAATGGCTGATATTTACTCATTTTAAGTCAACCTAGTCTAGATCTGCATTGGAAAATAACTAGTTTTACTGTAACTCCCATATTTCGACTTGTATGACTCCAAATAACTCCACTATTTTTCTTATGATTCATTAACAGACATATATAAGTTCCCCCAGTCCAAAACATATAATCTAAACTTATCTTACCCTATTTGTAAAGGCTTGAATATGGAGCTAGTGAGCTGCCCTACGAGCTAGTCTCACCTTTACAACTTGCAGAATATTTTCCTTTACCTCTGATCTATTATGAAACTTAATGAACCTTTATTTATGATATATTAAATATGGAACAATCCTCTGCAATTTTCCATAATCCCCTGGTTGAAATAGAACGAACTACTCTCCTTAGTTTCACGGTTTGGCTGCCTAGAAGCGTGGTAGTAGGTTTTCGCAGTGCGGACTCTGAAACCTAAATGGGACCAGATATAAATGTGTTAGGGGAGATTAAATTCCATGTCTGACATCTCTTTTTTTTCTTTCCACTGATCACTCTTGTCCTCTGCAAAATATCCCAGAAGAAACCATTGTTTTTCCCAATCCAAGAAGGCTCTGTGTGAACCAATTAAATTTCAGAATTATTTAAGTAAAATTATAGAATTAAAGTGTTCAGTTCTGTGCACCAGACTTAGGACATTACAGTGGTATCAGAGCACTTTCCTTTGCTCATCCTGTGGAAAGTAACTCTCAGTGGAAAAGTAGCTCAGTAATATCTTCAAGTTGCAGTTGTGGAATTAGTTCCATTCATGGGAGATTTAGAATTTGAGTTATATGAAGAAGAGCATTCAAAAATGGATGATCGAGAATATTTAATAATTTTTATGCAAAGAACATTGAAAGGGCTGAATTATGTATCCCAAAGCATCATTCAGTCAGATCAAGAGACTAGAGAATTCCTTGCCAAGCAGTTGGCAAGCAAACATGGAAAAGGGAGTAGTAGTGTCTCTCAGCATGAAGGAAATAAATATGAAGAGTCTATGTTTTCAAAATATTAACACATGTAGGTTCTTTGAATACCAATAATCCATCAAGAAAGGAACTAAGTTGTTCCACTTCTCAAAGTAAAGGGGAAGAAAAGAGGACCAAAAGTGAAGATTCATTAGAGCCATCTGTACATGGTTTCTTTGAGAGATTATTTGGGTTTTCCCCAAAGAGAGATCAGCCTATTTGTAGCATCCATGAGGATGATGAGTCACCAAATCCTTTTTCAGAAGGATATGGAGAATATCCATGTACAACTAAAGATCTAACAATCCAACATCTAGTTGTTGGTAACGTGGAAGGTGAAATGACTCCAAATTTCTTTGTGGTTGATTTCAAGATAAGTGTAGAAGAGATGGGACAGATTGATGATGGTGAGATATATTTTGGATATGATCTAAAAGAGAAACATAATTCATATTTACAGTCACCCCTCGAGCCTCACAAGGGAGCAAAAAATTGAGCACATCTCAGTAGGGTGTGAAGTAGAGAAATGGATGGGTGAACAAGCCATCATAATTCCACCACACAAGGAGGAGAACATAACACATGGCGAGTTAGTAAATTTTTATTTTTATGTATCATTTTGTAAGTTTGATATGGAAGCCACTTCCAGTGAAGAGTTCAGAATGGTTGAGCCCCCTAGTGACGAGGTTCAGAATTCTGGTGTCAAAAATGAATGCAATATGAAGGATGAAACTTTGAGAGAATATCTTTTTGGTGCACCAAGGATGAATGAGCACTTAAGTTGCAGCCCAAATTATCTTGTTGAGGACTTAAAATATGAATATATTGCAGAAACAACATATGGATCAGATTTCAAAACCTCGAGTGCACTACATGAAATTGATCTGGTGATGGAAAATGAAGAGGAGAAACATCTACAAGAACCTCATCTTCTTGCAGGGTCATTGAAGATGGATGAAAAGAAGATCTAAGAGGCCCTAAAAATTTTCCATGACACTCATGCTTTAGTGTTAAAGATGTGTTGGGAAGCTGCTTTAATGGAAGACCAATCTTCCTTTGAATCCATGGAGAATATCCAGAAAGCACTGTCCACAATCAAAGGTAATTTCTCACAATTGCTTTCATATAAAAATGACATGTTTGATCTTGTTGAGTTATTGCGGGAAGCATCACTGCATGATGAAGAAAGTATTTGCATATATGAAGAAGAGAACTACAAGCTCAAAGGTGATTTGTTGGACACCCAAGATTCTTTGAGATACACTCAAAGTGCCCTCTTAGAATCACAAATGAAGATAGAACAATTCCAACAAGAGTGGAAAGAATTGACTGAATCCTCAATATTTTTTGAGAGTCATCCCTTTTGAGTAAATGGCATGAAAAAATCCATAGAGGAACCTCATGATTGGGTGGACCATGAGGAGCATTGTATTCGGTATGTTCTTAAAGAGTGTGCAGAACAATTTTATAAGAACCAAGCACTTGATTTCTTTCCAAGGAAACTTGAGTTGTTCCTTGAAGACAGTCACTCTCCCATGGAAGAGTGGGATGAGAGAACCCAATTTGGGCCAGCCAATAATGAAAAATTTTCAGCCATAATTCTGATTACTGAAGGTTGCAAACATGCAAAGAAGTTTCACAGTTCTTTCCCACATGTCCTAGATTCAGAAACACCAATGGGGAATGAACAGTGGGTGAAGAATTTTTTCTAGTTTGTGTCGCATGCATAATAGGGGGATCATGATTTGTCCCCATGGGAGTTAGATCCTATTGTAGAAGAGATGGATAATTATAGATCATATAAATCAGCAATAATTAACTCTAATTCATCCACTGGATGGTTGGATAGAGGAATCACTAAAGAGGAAAATATGGAAGGCAAAAGTTTTATGTCTTGTTGCAAGAAAATTGTTTTTAATATTACTGATTTTTCTATGATTTACAAGCAACAGAAAAGGCATGTGTGTGCATCCACTTTTGACAAGAAGGAATTAGATCTACACATACTTTCAATGTGTGGGTCAATTTATGGATTTTTTCACCCTTGGATCAATTGCAGAGAGTTGAGCCATTGGATGAAGAGGGGAGCACCGATTGAGATCCATAGAGACATATTTGAAATGAAGACCTTGGGAGGAATTTTTTTTTATTTCTGCAATAATTTTTTTGTTGTGACTGACATTGTCTTGACATGTGAACAGCAAAAAAGACTTATTTTGGATCTATTATATACCTCCCATACACATGCACATGAGGTGCATTCTGATTTTCATGTGCTTGAAGAGTTTGAGGTCAAGCAATATGAAGATCAAGCACTTGCATGGTTCCTAAGAGATTATGAGTTGCCTCTAGGAAAATGTTGTACAATTTTGGAAGAGGCACATGATCACACTATCACTCAAAAAACTAATGGAGGAATTTGTGGATCCATTATCTTGATTGATGAGAATTATAGGGATTTGGATCACAATTATTCACCCCACACTTCTATTTCAGCCACATCATGTGGAGATGAAAATTGGGTGAAAGGATTTTTTCTGTTGATGCCACAAGAGGAGCATGATACTTCCACTCTTCTAGTTGAGGTATTGATGGTCAAACCATGTGGTTTGACAAGTGAATTAGTAGTAGTTGAATTATTTCCACCTGAATCATTTAGCATGAAAGTTTGTCGGTCCATTGATTGGGTAGCTAGACACATAATTGAGATGTGTGCACTGGAGGGTAAACATCTTGCTTGCATCAATGGAGAGACATTGGACACATCAAAGAAATTGTATGAGCAATGGCATGAGAATGTATGGCTGCTATATGATGCTTTCAGTATACATAGAGGGGCATGGGATAACCTCCTGTGTATTCATAACAACAATGACATGAGTTCCAGTGCTAGCTTGCACATGGATTTTCATACTTTAGAGAGGCTCAAGACAATTTGGTCCCACATTAAGGAATTCCATGCTTGGTGGGAGAATTTAAAAAAAAATCATTTTGGCATGAGGAGAGATGAGCTTCCAGATGGTGGTACGATTTTCATAACCTCATTTTCCTCCTCTAAAATGATAAAATTTTGTTGTTTATACTGATGGGTGGCAGGAGGTAGATAAAACCATGGGATCCCAACATTCTTAGGAATGACATAGTTCAAAAAGTGGCAGAAAAATTTGGGTCCTTACAGAGGAGGCAGTGGGATCCAAGAATTCTACTCAGCTACCTTAACTGGGTTAGAAATTTTTCTAAAGGAAGTGGTATAATGGAAATGACTATGATCAGAGTGGTGCAACAGAAACATGGTGGACAAATTTGCAGCACTCTGTGGTTCTTTTGCTTAAGGACAAGCAGACTTGGGAGGGGAGGACTGTCATATCCCGACATTTTGATCGCCATAAGTGTTGACCTTTCCTAGCACCAAGGGGGTCAGAAGATGCATTAAATAAATTAACCTAGGATATTTTATTTAAATGTCACTTAGGAGGCATGTACTTGGCATATTAATTTTCATTAAATATTATTATGCAATTAATTAGGTGGAAAATAAGTTTCCATTAACAGGAGGGCCACTTGGGCAAGCCAACTTGCCAAGGGAAAATTAGAAACTATATGAAAAAATCAACCAAACAGGAAAAGGGAAAGTGCCAAAATATATGACAAAAGAAATCAAATAAAAAAGAGCTAACAATTGACAAAGGAGGGTGCAGTTTCCTTTTTGGAGTTCAGTCATAAAAATAGGAAAGCCAAGAAAAGTTGTAATAAGGAAAAATAGCAACTATGGGTCAAGGAAATAAAAGTTTCCAAATTGGATGAAGGTGGATGAAATGGAAACATATTTATTGTCTTACACATGCTCATTTACTCAAGGGGGTCGAATTTGTGGCTAGGGTTAGGGTTTAGCAAGTGGTAACTTGCTTAACAAGTGATTGACTTGCTCAACAAGTCACCTAGGTTTATTTAAAGACAATTGGAGCTCCATTTCTCAGTTTGGATGTTTATTATGTTGATTTTTATGAATCTAAGGATTCCTTGCTAATTTTTGTGCCTCAGGTTCTTGGGAGATGCGCCCCAAGGTTCTCATTCCCTCTCTTCTCTTCCCCTCTTCTCCCCTTCTCGTTGCAAGTTACATTGGAGCTATGGAGCAGCCTCTCTGAGTTGATTCAAGATTTGTTAGCAGCCTACATCCATCCATTACTGTACATCATATTTCATTAACAGGTCCATGATTTTTCAATATCTAAGGGTTCAAACCTCCATGCCCTTCCTTGTATTATGTCAATAAAATACATTGTAATGATGCACAATGTTGAAGAGAGTGTTATAGTTAATTTATGAGAGTAATTTTGAGTTTATTGTATTTAATATGATATCATAAACATTCTATACAATTTTTATTCCAATCTAATTCGAAATGGCTGAGATTTACTCATTTTAAGTCAACCTAGTCTAGATTTGCATTGGAAAATAACTAGTTTTACTGTAACTCCCATAATTCAACTTGTATGACTCCAAATAACTCCAATATTTTTTTGATGAGTCATTAACAGACATATATAAGTTCCTAAATTACAAAACAGAGAATCTGAACCTCTCTTACCCTATTTGTAAAGGCTTGAATATAGAGCTAGTGAGCTTCCCGACGAGCTAGTCTCACCTTTACGACTTGCATAATATTTTATTTTGCCTCTAATTTGTTATGAAACTTAATGAACCTTTATTTATGATATATTAATTCTGGAACAAACCTCTATAATTTTCCATAATCCCCTAGTTGAAACATAATGAACTACTCTCCTTAGTTTCACGGTTTGGCTGCCCAGAAGCGTGGTAGTAGGTTTCTGCAGTGTGGGCTCTGAAACCTAAATGGAACTAGATATAAATGTGTTAGGGGAGAGGAAATTCCATGTCTGACATCTCTTTTTTTTCTGCCCACTAATCACTTGTCCTCTGCAAAATATCCCAGAAGAAACCATTATTTTGCCCAATCCGAGAAGGCTCTGTGTGAACCAATTAAATTTCAGAATTATTTAAGTAAAATTATAGAATTAAAATGTTCAGGTCTATGCACCAGACTTAGGACATTACACATTTCAAACTTAACCAATATTGATAATCCAAATTTTAAATATGTATAATGCAACTTTTATTATTAGTTTTACATGGTAAATAATTTAAAACTTGACAAATATTAATAATCCAACTTTACTATTATTTTCACATGATAAACCATATAAATGGTTGGTTAAATAACTTAACTAATTTTAATTTATTTAAAAACTTTTAAAAATAAATCTCAAGGATTTACTTACAAAAAAAATAACATTCACAACTCTTAGATTTTTAAGAAAATTTAAGAAAAAGAATAAAAACATTAGAGGAAATTTCAACTCAAAATTTGCCTCCTAAAAAAAATTAATAAAATAATAGTTAAAATAATAAAATAATATTTATTAATTTTGGTGGAAAAAAGAAAAAAACTACTTTATTGTTTGTATTTTCAACATATCTCCCCATGTTTTTACTCAAATTTCAATCGGGAGAGCTCGTTGGATGCAGAATTCCGCATCCAACGAGCTCTCTCGATTGAAATTTGAGTAAAAACACGATGAGACATGTCAAAAATATAAACAAAAAAGTAGTTTTTTTTATGATACCTATCCCTAAATGTATATTAAAAAAGTGTTTGAGACCTATACGGTATTTCAAATTTAAAGCAATTTCATTGGCTAACACATGATGTTATGGAATTTGAATTAGAGTTAAAAGGCCCATTTTGAGTTGAAATTTCCTCTAACAATTGGGACAATAAATTGTATACCTCGACGCAGAGGAGAAGTTCTTTGAATTTGGGAGCATTCTTGATGACCATGCCACAACCCCCACTCAATGAGAGTTGAAATTCGTTACGATCCTCTTCTCCCATGCAGACAAATATGGGAGAATGACTCGGAATAACGCCTCAGTAAGTTTTGTTGACACGATATTGTTGATGGCCTGAGCTTGTAGGTTGCTGGAAGATCTACAAGGAAGTCAACACAAGAAAATATTCCAACCAGAAAGGCTTCAAATCGATCCCATGCAGAGAATATTCTATCCTCAAGTTGCTTGGGATGACTAGATCCTATGGATACAAGGCCTCCATTGGCACAAAGGTTTTCATATCAATAAGATCTATTCTTAGGACAACTGAGAAAGATTTAAAGTGACTGGACTCTAGACTATTGTTCAAGAATACTTAACAATGTGTGTAACATATATGGACATGGCAGTTGTAAGACATAAGAGATAACTAGAAACTGATTACTCAACATACAAAAAAGTAAATCAATTTCAATTTCCTTAACCAACTTCAAATAAACCTAAACAATTAAAATTGCAAAGCTTTATCCAAAATGTTATAGATGTACAACATGTCCTATTAGGTAATACTAATTGACAAATCAGTATCAGGGATTAATAACTAGTCATTAGTTACAAAATAGAGCATGTGAATTAAATGAAGAACTTCATTGAATGCACATTTAATGTGTCAAGATTGTAAGGAAAAATCAATACATAAACTAACACATCAGTAGATAAGCAACCAATAATCAGTATGCTAGATAGATGGAAGAAAGACTAAAATTCATGAAAGACATTTGATGAATAACCACAAAACTTAGCATAAATAAGAGTGTGATTTTATTCACTTGCAAAACATTACAAAGTACAAAATTACAAGCTTTTCTGGTATGTGCTTGGTGATCTTCTCTCCTATAGAGTTCTCCTAGGTTTAATCCCGCTACTTCCCTCACTACTTGGGAAAAAAGGAAATTTCCCAAGATGTGGGATTACAAGATATTTTGGTTTCATGGTTTTCCAACAAGGTTGGAACGCCACTTGGCATAAGCATCCATTAAATCTTGGGTGTCTGTAAACTGATCATTTTCCAAATGCAATTGAGCTTTGCATATCAAGGATGTGATATCTCTTTTCTTGATATTCACCCATTCTTTGAGGAAGAGATCAATCCTCATTAACGAAGCAAGAGGTGCCTCAATCTAGCGCTTGATCTCCTCCACAGTAAGTTGAGACATATCCATGATCTAGCGCTTGGCCCCTTTGTGTATGGTCTCTATCATGAGAGAAGGATTATTTCTTGTAGGACTTTCAAGAAAAACCTTACCCCTGTCTTTTGAGTTACTAGCAAGACCAGAAGAAGAGCTAGCTACTTTCTCTTTCGCCTCCTTTAGCATATGTTGCCTCTTCATGTTCTCTTCCACTGTCAATTTTTTTGGTCTGAAATGGAACACATAAATCTTCATATCCTTTTGATATTTAAAAATATGATCTTTAACATTGGGATCAACAATCTTACTCAATACCTCATGGCAATCAATAAATTCTCTGTAAATTGAATCATCAGGTTCATCCTGATGAGCATATTGAATCCTAGCATGCTCCTGCACAAAGAGACTGGTCAGATATGACTTAGGGTCATGCATCCTCTTCGGTGCTTCCCCTAGGTTCATATCAGCAATCGCTCTACCCAAGATAGCTGCATGAGTGGAATTTTGCAGAACGAGAGATCCCAAGTTCAAGGGAAACTTGGGCTAAGACATCATTTTGGACGATACAAGTTTAGGAGAAAACCCATCGATAACAGTCTGATACGCTATCTCTTGTAAAACCATTCGATCTAGGAGTATTCTAGGCAACAGGTGAACTAAATTGCTTCCCCAAATGTGAATATATGATAAATATTCTCCCACATGCCAATCACCATGTAGTGCAATCAAAGCTTTGGCCCTTTCAGAGAAAGTTGGAACATTTTCCTTGAAAATATTCTGGTACATTGACACTAGAAACAGGTCACAAATTTCATAAATTCGGTGAACGAAATTGTCCTCCCACATATATGAGTAGTAGATATGTATCAATGGTGATTTTTTGTTCCATCCCCATCCCATGGCCAGAAAAGAAGAAGTGGAACGAAATACATACATAACATAACCCAACATGTAAAAATTGGACTTCTTTGAGGATAAAGTCTTCTGATATTTCTTGATTTCCTCTTTAAAATTCACAGATAAAAACTATGCCCAATTAAAAGATTCACCTGTGAGAAATAGATGGTGGGATACAGGAACCCATTCGTCTTTGAATACTGAACAATTTGTCAATCGATATAACCGACAAAACATGGCCGCAATCAAGGAAAAAGGTTCGCTAAGCCAGGAAACAATGTAAGAATTAGTTTCCTTATGGATGTATTCAGCTGGGTTTTCCATCCAGGATTTGACTAGTTCCTCAAGGTTAAATTGGGACATGGCCACATTGTTAGATTTTTATCATTTTAAGCTAGCATTAACTTAGGATCTTAACTGAGAGAATAACAAGCACAACAATCAAACACATGAGACAATGAACACAAATATTTTCCTCGGGAAAACCATAAAGGAGAAAAACCTGCAACTTCCTCAGAGATAGAATCAGTACCAAAAGAAAAGCCCCAAAAACAGTAAGATGATATCCCAACAGTAGTAACCTCTTTATCTCTAGCCCCAACAACTTCTTCTTCCTCAGCTATGCACTACAATTGAGTGTGAGTGAGTGTGTGATAAATAGAGAGGCTCACTCTCTATTTATACTAATTCCTGACTTGAAAATGACTCACTAGGGCCGAATTATCTAGGAGAGTCTAATAACCCTAGGGCCCTAGAACTACGAGGACTTTAACCCTTGAACAATAGGAGGGTTAACCACAATGACTTGACATGACTTGTTTACATTATAGAACCTCTCGATAGGAACATTGGAGCATGACATGACTCAATTACATTACAGACACTTCCCGGAATAAACATCAGGGTACAATACATGAAATATACAAGTGAATACATTCTGAATTTACAAATACATCAACACTCCCTCTTAACTAGGAAGGTATTCTTTTGACACAATTTTCAGCACTGGTCTTCTTCTCTGTATCGACTGGATCATCTTCATCTTTAAGTTGTCTTCATCTTCAATTCTTCTTCATCTTCAAGTCTTCTTCATCTTCAAGTCTTCTTCATCTTTAAGTCATCTTCATCTTCAAGTATTCTTCTTCTTCAAATCTTCTTCATCACGGAATCTGGATCATCACTCGATCTAGATCACCACTACTGGATCATCACTGCTGGATCATCATCATTGTATCATCATCAAATCTGGATCATCACTTGATCTAGATCATCATCAAGTATGGATCATCATCACATCTGGATCATCACTTGATCTGGATCATCATCACATCTAGATCATCACTTGATCTGGATCATCATCAAGTTTGGATCATCATCATTGGTGTTATCTCTCGATTATTCTCATCATAGGAAGTTCTATAGAGCCAGCCATTTTTCATGCTAGTTGTAGGTTTACCCTTCATGTAGGTCTTCAGCGCTTATATATGACCCTAAGTCAGAATGGCCCACCCAACTCTTACATCTGACCTCATCTTGTCAGAAAGGCACTCCCAGCACTCACATTTGACCTCATCTTGTCAGAAAGGCCTAGCACTCACATCTGAACATGTGTAAACACATCGCACCAGAATGGATCAGCACTTATATCCGACCATGTGCAAACACACCACATCGTAAGGGCTCTACACTTACATCCGACCATGTGCGAACACACCACATCGAAAGGGCTTTGCTCTTACATCTGACCATGTTTGAAAACACCGCATCAGAAGGGCTCTGCACTTACATCCGACCATGTTCGAAAACACTGCATCAGAAGGGCTCTCAGTCCCAGATTGAGGATTCCTGGTAACTGACCAAGTGCCTCCATTCTCCCAGAGAATGGCATTAGCCCTTATATCTGATCAAGTGGGAACACATCCCTCAATCACATCAGAATGGCCATGCACTCATATCTAATCATGTAAGACTACATCCACAGTCATATCAGAATGGCCCTTAGTCCCAGACTGAGTATTCCTGGTAACTGACCAGGTTCCTCCATTCCAAAAATGGCATTCATCACTTATATATGATCATGTAGGAACCAATCCTACAGTCACATCAGAATGGCTCAACACTCACATATGACATGGAAGGAACCAATCCTCTTACCATGACAGAATGGTTCAGCCCTTACATCTGACCATGGAAGGAACGTAATCCTCTCACCATGTCAGAATGGATCTAGGTCTCATCATTTCCCCTTGGAGGGAACATCGATCTAGAGAACACCAAGCTTCTCCCTGAAGTACTCAAACTTCACTCTGGCTATTAGCTTCGTCAACACATCAGCTATATGCTCGTCCATTGCAACATACTAGAGCTTCACTGCTCCTCTCTGCACCATATCCCTGATATAGTGATACTTCATCTCAATATGCTTCGACTTGTCATGGAACACTGGGTTCTCCGACAACTTCACACAAATATGGTTGTCGCAATATATACAAGTAGCATCCAACTGGAGATCAAATAAATTAGACAGTAGCTTTCTCAACCACATTGCCTCGCAACTAGATGAAAAAGCTGCGACATACTCTGCATCAGCTATACTCAGTGCCACCTAGGACTGCTTCCTACCAAACCAAGAGATCACACATGTTCCCATACTGAAACAACGTCCGGAAGTGTTCTTCCTATCGATGGCACTTCCTACCCAATATAAATCAACATAACCCTCTAGGTTAATCTTCTGATTTGCCTCGTACTTGAACCCATAATCAACTGTACCCTTCAGGTATCTCAGAATATGCTTTGCAGCAATCAAGTGAACATGTCTTGGATCTGTCAAGGACTGGCTCAAGTAGTTCACAGCAAAGCAAATATTTGGTCTCGTATTCTTCAGGTACATCAATGACCTAATCATCTAATGATACATTGTAGCATCAACCGCTTCTGATGAATCATCACTCAATAGCTTCAGGTTCGATGCCATAGGTGTGGTTATGGCCTTGCATTCCATCATCCCGAATCTCTTCAAAATATCTACTGCATACTTCCCTTGTCCAAGGAAGATTCCATCCGCATTCTACCACACCTCCATGCCTAGGAAATAGTGCATCATACCCAAGTCTTTCATTTCAAACTCGGCAGCAAGCTTCCTCTTCATATCAGAAATCAACCCATCCATACTTGTTACAAAAAGATCATCTACATACAGTAGGAGTATCACTAGGTTACCATCTTCAACCTTGTAGTAAAGGTTGCAATCTACTTTACTCTTGGCAAAGCCCAAACTGGATAGAAAGCCATCAATTCTGTCGTACCATGTCCTGGGTGCCTATTTCAAACCATACAGGGCTTTCTTCAATCTACACACATGAGACTCCCTATCATGTGTCTCAAAACTAAGTGGCTGCTCCACATACACTTCCTCTTCTACTACACCATTCAAGAAAGTAGTCTTGACATCCATCTGGTGTATCTTCCATTTCATCACTGCAGCCAGAGCAAATACTGATCTGATAGAAGTGTATCTTGCTACAGGTGCAAAAGTTTCTTCATATTCTATTCCTTCTTTCTGAGAGAAACCATGAGCCACGAATCTTGCTTTATATTTCTCTATGCTGCCATATGAAGCATGCTTGATCTTGTAGATCCATTTGGAAGTTACAATGGAATTCCCTTCTAGTCTTGGGACAACATCCCAAACATCATTCTTCATGATCGATTGATACTCTTCAATCATAGCATCCTTCCATTCTTTCCTTTCTACCGCTTCTTCATAGTTGAAAGGTTCTTTATCAATAAGGTCGCATAGCAGGGCTACATAACTGGAGGAGGACCTAGTTCTCTTCCTTCCTCTATTTGTTTCTTTTGAAGCTCCATATCTTTCTGCACCTTAGATAATTTCAAATACCCAAGCAGGTTTCCTCTTGTGAGGATTCTTCTCCTGAGGTGGATCCACAGGTTCTTGAGGTTCTTCTAATTCTTGATCCTCTTCTTGAATTTCTTCATTCATGATTGTATCATGAATTCTGGGTGCTTCTGTTTCTTCAGGTTCTTCAGCTGGTCTCTTCCTAGATTTGATGTAGGCTGAATCTTCATCAAATGTTACATCTCTGCTAATGTCAATATTCTTGAATCCTTGAAGTATATTCTGTAATCCTTCGAGCTTTCAGAGTATCCCACAAATACACCCTTCTTTCCTGAAGGATCTAACTTCGTCCTCTTTTCTTTCGGAATATGTATGTATACAGAACAGTCGAATATTTTGAGATGGCTGAATTCTGGTTTCTTTCCAGAGAAGACTTCTTCAGGGGTCTTGTTCTTGAGTACTCTGTGTGGAGTACGGTTCTTCACATATACCGTTGTTCTGGCATCTTCTTCCCATTGATGCATGGGAAGATCTTGATCATGAAGCATGGCCCTTGCTGCTTCCATGATCCTTCTATTATTTCTTTCTGCAATCCCATTTTGTTGTAGATTATATGGAGTGGATAAATCCCTCTTAATCCCTGAGTCTTTGCATATCTCTTCGAATTAATTTGATGTGAATTCTCCACCATTATCTGATCAAAAGGTCTTGATCTTGTTTTTTATTTGCTTCTCAATCAAGGCTTTGAATTCCTTGAACTTGTTGAATACTTCATCTTTGTTCTTCATAAAGTGTATCCATGTCTTTCTAGAAAAATCATCAATAAAAGAAACATAGTATACATACCCGCTTAGTGAACTGGATGACATTGGACCACATACATCGGAGTGGATGATTTCCAAGATTCATTTTGCCTTGCTCTCGCTACTTGGAAATGTTTTCTTTGTGTTATTCCCTTTCGCACATCCTTTGCATACACCTTCATGTTTTGTCTGCATTTCTGGGAGACCTTCAACAGCTTTGCTTGCAAGTGGTAGTGCTCTATAATGCACATGTGCAAGCCTTCTATGCCAAAGCTCATTTGGTTCTACCGAGTCATGAACCAAAGCTTGTTTTGGTTCGGCCTTCAATTTGTATAGTCCTCCTTCGTGTTCCCCAATCACTATTGCATCATCAAAAGACTTTGCCTTTGTCTACATGAGGACTTGGCCATCTACAAATGCAACCCTCATTCCTTTTGCATCAAATGCAGATATGGAGAGGAGGTTCTTCTTTAGTCCAGGTACAAACAATACATCTTTCATCTTGATAGAATTTCCAGAGTCTAGCTTGTATGAGGATTCATCAATACCTTTTATTGGATACTGGTAGTCATCTTCTAGTTTCACCTTGTGAGGTGATTCATGTTTAGATAGTTTCACAAAGGATTCCTTGAATCCTGTCATATGTTTGGAAGCACCACTGTCTATAAGCCAATCATTGCTTCCATGTGTGATAGTTTCCATGAGAGTAGAAATTAGAACATATTCTTCATCACTTGAAGAATCATCACTGTCTTGTCTGGTTCTCTTTGTGGAAGGTTCATCATACTCTGCAGCATGAGCATGATGTCTTCTCTTGGTTCCCTTCTTCTTGTGAGAGATACTTTTGTTTCTAGGACAATCTCTAGCAAAGTGTCCTCTTTCATCACATGTATAGAAAATGTACTTAGACATATCTCTAGGCTTTCTAAAGTTACTCCTTTGGTGAGAATGCTTACCTCTGTGGTGGCTAGATTTGGTTTTCTTGGATTGTACTGTGAGATCCTGATCTTCTCTTCCCATATTTTCTTCTCAGGCTGCTATCTGAACTTCTTCTTGAGAACATTCTTCCCATAGTCTACTGAACTTGACTAGCTTCTTTCTGGCACAGATCCCTTGAATGAAAGAATCCCATGTCCTAGGGAGACCATTCAAGGTGGTCATTACAATCTCTGCATTCTCCACTTCTTCCATGTGATTCATGTTTAGATAGTTTCACAAAGGATTCCTTGAATCCTGTCATATGTTTGGAAGCACCACTGTCTATAAGCCAATCATTGCTTCCATGTGTGATAGTTTCCATGAGAGTAGAAATCAAAACATATTCTTCATCACTTGAAGAATCATCACTGTCTTGTCTGGTTCTCTTTGTGGAAGGTTCATCATACTCTGCAGCATGAGCATGATGTCTTCTCTTGTTTCCCTTCTTCTTGTGAGAGCTACTTTTGTTTCTAGGACAATCTCTAGCAAAGTGTCATCTTTCATCACATGTATAGCAAATGTACTTAGACATATCTCTAGGCTTTCTAAAGTTACTCCTTTGGTGAGAACGCTTACCTCTATGGTGGCTAGATCTGGTTTTCTTGTATTGTAGTGTGAGATCCTGATCTTCTCTTCCCATATTTTCTTCTCAGGCTGCTATCCAAACTTCTTCTTGAGAACATTCTTCCCATAGTCTGTTGAAATTGACTAGCTTCTTTCTGGCACAGATCCCTTGAATGAAAGAATCCCATGTCCTAGGGAGACCGTTCAAGGTGGTCATTACAATCTCTGCATTCTCCACTTCTTCATCCACTACTTCAAGTTATTCTTTGATCTGGGATACCCTTGTGAAGTATGACTGTATGGTCTCCAAATTCTGGATCTTCACATTCTTCAACTGGTTCCTCAAGGTCATCTTCTGATTTATGTTTTTTTCTTCAAACAGATTGGTTAGGGAATCAAACATAGCTTTAGGTGTCTTTAGGGAGGACACCTATGGTATGAGGTGATCCTTGATTGAATCAGCAATAATCCTCTTAGCCATAACCAACTTCTTCTTGTGTAAGGCCTTAGCCTCATCTCCCTCTAGAACTGGAATCTCCTCATTGATGTAGGAGTCCAATTCATTTTCTTCTAGGACCAGGGAGATCATATACTTCCAAGCTCGGAATTTATCAGCTCCCTCAAGATTTTCATCAAGCTTGGTATGATGAGACATCTTAACTGAGAACCTCAAATGGAAATACAAAATATTTAGATCTTACCAGGTTAAGATGTCGGATCTGGATATGGAGCTGAATTTCTATAGTGTTGGTTTAGGAGCAGAATAGGGTTTGGCTTTCTCGGAGTTCTGTCCAACCAAAAGCTTTGATCTTGATCTCTAAACTTCAATTTTGAGGAGGAGATCAATCCAGGCCTAGGCTCACTAAAAAATCCCACTTCTGTGGAAAGCCCTAATTTTCGGCAGCAGTGTCGGGTCGAAAACTAAAAATGCTCAGAATCAAATTCTTCTTCGATAGAAAAATGCGCCCTAGAGAGGAGGGCCAGCCCAACCTTCTTTTGTTGAAAATCTGTGGAGAGAGATCCAAAAAGTAGGAAGCCCTAGTTTCCGTAGCTACACAGTGTCTTCTTCTCAGGTTAGCTCTAATACCATGTTAGATTTTTATCATTTTAAGCTAGCATTAACTTAGGATCTTAACTGAGAGAATAACAAGCACAGCAATCAAACACATGAGACAATGAACACAAATATTTTCCTCGGGGAAACCATAAAGAAGAAAATCCCGCATCTTCCTCAGAGATAGAATCAACACCAAAAGCAAAGCCCCAAAACCAGTAAGATGATATCTCGACAGTAGTAGCCTCTTTCTCTCTAGCCCTAGCAACTTCTTCTTCCTCAGCTATGTGCTACAACTGAGTGTGAGTGAGTGTGTGATAAATAGAGAGGATCACTCTCTATTTATACTAATTCCCGACTTGACAATGACTCACTAGGGCCGACTTCTTTAGGAGAGTCTAATAACCCTAAGGCCCCGAAACTGCGGGGACTTTAACCCTTGAACAATAGGAGGGTTACCCACAATGACTTGACATGACTTGTTTACATTACAGAACCTCCCGATAGAAAAATCGAGGCATGACATGACTCAATTACATTACAGACACTTCCCGGAATAAACATTGGGGTATAATACATGAAATATATAAGTGAATACATTCCGAAGTTACAAATACATCAACACGCATCAAGGAATTGGGCACTCAAAAGCTATTAAGGAGGTCTAAGGGCATAAGCCTTGTGAAAACATCAGGATGGAAAGGTGCCACTTGGGTATGAGTATGGTCATCGAAGGAACGCTCCTTAGGGATTGCGTGGTTGAATGCCCACTTGATAGGGTCGGTATAGGGCATGAATGGAGGTCAAGTTGCAATGCAATGAAGCTGAGAGATCCTAATTTTGGCATACATAGGCTGGTCATGGGGAATTGCAAAGAAATCATCATTGTCGAATATTGAGTAAATTCTCGACCAATCCAGGTGAAGGGTTTTTGAAACATGCCCACTAGTGTCAGTGAATATTCCGACATTGGGTTCCTTTCTCTTCTTCTCTTGGAGAGTAGTCTTAGACCTAGTTTTCATGGACATATTGGAGGTAAATTATGGTAAAAATTTGGCAACTATGGTTAAAAGCTACCACAGTTAAAAAATAACAGAAAAAACGATCGTGAAGGGTAAGACACTTACTAGTAAAAAATCGTGGAGATCAGAAGATTGGTGAGCTCAAACGAGAGAAATGCGTTGTAAAATATTCAAACATGGTAAAAATCACAAGTGAAATGGTGAAGATTTCATGAATTTGAACAAATTAAATAATCTAGACTCAACGACAAAATAGATCTAGGACGTAGATCTTACTGAAATGGACGGCTGAGATCAAGGCAGGAAACCAAAATGCGAAAGTGAAAAGAGTCAGAAAACTTTGTAATTTATGATTTCCGCAATCCGCAATGCGGGTTGCAGAATGCAGGATGAAATTATTAACCAAGGAAATATTGTTAAACTTACGCAGTGCGCAATCAGCAAAGATTTGTGGGTTGCGGGTTGCGAGTAAGCAATGTTACAAATGATGATTTTATTGAGTTTCGGTTTTCTGGAATCTGTATTGCAGATTGCAGTTTGCGGAACCGAAATAATAAAAATGTGTAAAACATTACTTTTCCGCTTTCCGCAATCCGCATTGTGGAATGTGGAAGGCATATCCGGAAGGTAAAAATTTTATTTTGAAAAATATTTCCGCAATCCGTAATATGCATTGCGGGTTGCAGGTTGCAGAAAGACAAACTTTTATTGAAAGAAAATTCTAACTCCCGCAATCCGCATTTGTGGGTTGCGGGATATGAAAAAAAAGATTTCCGAAAACCTCTAAAAAATGGACTTCTACAATCCACATTGCGGAATGCAGAATGCGAGCTATGGAACGCTAAATATGTGTAAAAGAAAAGAGCGCTTCTGCAATCCGCAAAACAAAATAAAAATCAAGGTTTACAAAGAAATTTTATTAAGTCCAAAACACAATACTTACACTTTTAAAATTTTCCTAGCAAGATCATGGTTCCAAAAGCTAATTAAAGGATAAGTGACGCTCCCATTTTAACAACTTAAAATGGAATATTTTGCTACCAACAACAACAATTTAAAACTTAACAAATATTAATAATCCAACTTTATTATTATTTTCACATGATAAACTATTTAAAACTATTTTTACATAATAAAATATTTAATTTAGCAAATATTGATAATCTAACATGTTAAAGATGCATAATCCAACTTTATTATTATTTCCACATGATAAACCATAATCCATTTTTTAATTTTTCATTAAAACCAAAAATTTTCATGTACTTCATGGAAATTCGTTTTAGAATTATTTATTTATTTTTATTTACATAAATCAAATTAATAAAATAAATATATTATTTTTAAGTATTAATTAAAAATATATATTATTTAAATACTTCAAAAATACTTGTTTTATAATAAAATTTATTTAAATAATCCATACAATTCTCATTGCAGAATGCAGAAAGGTAAATTAATAAAATATAAAGATTACCGCAATCTACAATCGGCATTGCAAAATGCGGATATGCATTACCACTCCTAATTGCAGAAACTCTATTATGGAAACAAAAAAACAACACCATATTTTTACCATATCTCTTGACGTTTATTTACACCTCACCTCTTAGTGTAAATGATCATATATGCACTATGCATTTCTTCTCAATTGTACAAACAATTAATACAATTATATTAATCTATGGAAATGCTATTTGTTCAATGAACCGATTTGGTGTGGATTGATTATATTGTTAACAAGATCATTGGTCGAATTCAACTCAAAAATCTGTCCCGCCACAGTTCCAACCAGCATCCTTGTTTGAAAATGTTTGAACTTGAACTTGACATTATAAATTTGTGGCTGAAAAATAGCGAAAGAGAGGGTATTTGTATTGTGACTTTAATCAACAAATTTGTCTTGCATGTATGAAGAAAGTTTTGATAAGGTTGACCTTTGTTTTGTTTTTTTTAACCCAAGTTGCAATAAAATAGAATATAATTTTATTGGAAAGACTTTTAGTTAAGTAAATAATATGATTACTATAACAAAGTTGTTATATAGAGTACATATAGAGATTTTAAGAGGTGGTTTTTTCCATTAAGTTAAATACATATGTTTTTAATTTATAAATATAATTTTAAAACTTATTTTTTTCTTAACAGAAACTATAAAGAAGGGTGATATTAAAGAGGCTGTGCATAGTCATACATTACAAAAAACTGCATCTAAAAAGTTTTTTTTGGTCTGAAATAGAAAAGACAAAACTAGACCAAAGAGTTTACCTTAATATGCCGACCAGAGTTCTTACATAACTATTAAAGACAGAGGTAGTATATACCCGAATGTACTGTTGATTAAGAAATAAGCAAAAAACATAAGCTAATTATCAAACTCATTAAGGGTTGCCTGGATGCCCCAGGGGCTGAGTGACCGATTCCTCCTCCATGTGCTGAGCTACCCCTGGAAGGTTTTCATGTGCTTGACTTCCTTGATTCATTTGAACCAGACGTTGGAGGTCCTCCTGAATGCGGTCCACTTTCCCCATGATTTCCTTTAAATTCATTTCAGTATCATCAATCTTGGCATCATGGTTGCTAATCTGATAGGATGTGTAAACAACCACATCAACAATATTTTTAATTTCTTTGCCTGTCTCTCTATTGTCCATGATTCCAATAGCCACCATTTCATAAAGACACCGAAGGTTTGCCTTCAGGTCTGCAAGACCTGCGTTTTCACCTGCACGGTCCATTCTTTCGTGGCTAGAACTGAGATTTGTGAGGTTAAGGCTAGAAAAACTGCTGGGAAAATCCCTATCAGAACTTGTAAACTCGTGAACCTACCCAAAGCATATAAAACTAAGACTGAAAGGAATATTACCGAAATTTAAGATGAGAATAGTAATTTATTGCTGAAGAATGTCACAATCCTTCCTGCTACAGCAAGAGAGTGTTCCAATCGCTCCATCCTTCCACCCAAAACAGTTACACCCAAAGGTTGGAGTGTTGCCTCCAAGGAAAAAATGCCCGTCTCTAAGAACACTGGACGCAGAGCCTGAGAATAAACGCCACGAAGGACCAACAACTCATGAAGAGCATATGCAATTCAAGAATGCAACGAGAGCTAGCCTTTCCTTAACGAAGGCCCTGATTAGAGGCGAGGACTCCCATGGGATCTCGTGAGCATAGCCTTCATCAACGCCTGAGATAACAGCGAGCAAACCTTTTTCCGAAAAGATTGCAGAAGAGTGAGGAAGGTTTGGACTATCATAAGGAGCAGAGGGTGAACACAACTTCGGGAGGAAGCCATTACACAGAGCAGGATAAGACCTGAAGTGTGTCTTTTGAATGAGAAATTAATCTGGAGGGGATGGTTCATTAAGGCGGGAAGGATCGAGAAGGAGCTGGAGGTGAGTGCCACGCGTCGCCAAGGCAAACAACATGTTTAAAACCATAGTCCTTAACATTTATTGCAACGATATTTGAGGTGGGGTGGGTTAGAAGGGGGTGTTTAACCTTAGAAACATTAGGGTATGGGTTTGAGACTTGTGTCTAAGCCATTGAAACAATAGTGACCTTGGGGAAGGGAGGCCCCTAAGTTAGCCAAGGCATCTGCAAGGGCATTATTTGCTCGAAGGATGTGATAAAACTCATAATTGTTCGAAAAGAGAGCAGTGATTCTGTCGTACAGTATTCTGCACTTGATGGATCCTGAGGTGTAGCCATTGATCATTTTGTATATGACTTGTCTTGGGTCGCCAAAAACCACTATGCTGGAGGAATCTATAGTGTCCAAAAGTTCTAGACCCTGCAAGAGAGCCATCCACTCAGCTTCATTGTTCGTCTTGTGGCCCAGACCCCAAGCAAAGGTTTTTTCAATTTGTCCTCCGGGATCCAATAAGATCCGCCCGCACTTGCCACCCCTAATTTTAAAAGTTATTATGATAATTTGGATATGAATATTAATTTTTTTGTTATATAATATTAAAAGAAATGTTTAGGGGACATGCTATTTTTTTTTGGAAATGTGAATTTTAGTTACTAAATAACATTATAATGTGGAACAATGTTGAAATTTATGTTTCTTCTATTAAGTTAGAAATAGTTGTCTTTTATTTGTGAAAATGTACTTTTATTTTAAAAAAAACATTATAATGTAAAAAAATATTTTTTTATATTAATGAGATTTAAAGAGCGTTATGATTTAAACAAAATTTTCATATTTTTTTAAGGTTAAATTAGCTTAACTTAAAAAAAAATTAATTTGATAAATAGCATCATGATGTAAATAAAGTCAACATTTTATATCTTTAATATTTAACTTTATTTTATTTTATATATTATATTGAAAAACTTTTTTAAAAGTATATAAAATATTTCTTAAATTGAATTAAACCAATGTGCTTTTGTTTTGGAAAAATAATTTTTAATTATGTAAAAGAATCTCTTAATTGATACCACCCAATTTTACAACTTGTTATAATATCAATATTATTCTTCAATGTTTTATATCTTTAATATTTAACTTTATTTTTTTTATATATTATATTGAAAAACTTTTTTAAAAATATATAAAATATTTCTTAAATTAAATTAAACCAATGTGCTTTTGTTTTGGAAAAATAATTATTATTAACTATGTAAAAGAATCTTGATACCACCTAATTTTACAACTTGTTATAATATCAATATTATTCTTTGTTGTATAATATATTATTAAGAGACTGTTTTTTTTTTATTAAGTTAGAAATGCTTATTATATATATTTTAAAATAATTTTATTTGTGTTTTTTTAAATTTAATAATACATTTCGAGGCTTCTAAGATATTGTTTTAAGTAACTTAATTTAGACACATGTAATATTGTTTCTTAGGTTAAGTTAAACATATGTAATTTTGATTTGAAAAAATAATATTAAACTAAATAAATAACATTATAACCTGAAAGAATGTTCTTATTTTATAAGATTCACTTTTAAAAAAAGTTAAAATATATTGATACTATTTTTTTTTGTTATATTACACTTGGAGGCTTCTAAGAGATTGCTTCATGTATTTAGTTAGATCCATGTATTTTTAAGTGTTAAAATATAATAATATTATTTTTGGTTATATATTAGGCTTCTAAGAGATTGCTTAATATGTTAGATATATGTAGTTTTCATTTTGAAAACATAACTTTTAATGTGGTGAATAACATCTTAATGTGAAAAGAATATTTTTTATATACAGCTGGAAATTAAAATGTGAATTATGATATAAACATAACTTTTAATGTGGTGAATAACATCTTAATGTGAAAAAGAATATTTTCTTTTATACAGCTGGAATTTAAAAAGTGAATTATGATAAAAACATATTTTTTTTGTATTTTTCAAAAAAATAATTATTAGTGTATAGTACATGTGAAGATTTTTAAGATATTGTTTTTCTGTCAAGGTATAGATGTTATTGATTGGGGAAAATAACTTTTAATTAAATAAATAACAAAAATATTTGTATTTTTTAAATTATGAATAATTAGATAAATAACAATTTAATGTAAAAGAGTGTTTTTATTGTTTTATAAATAGCTTCATAATGAAAAAAATGTTCTTATTATTTTATAAATAACTTCATAATGTGAAAGAATGTTCTTCCTTATACATTTGGAGACTTTTCAAAAAGTATATTTATACTTTTGATTTGGTAAAAAAATTAATTATATATATGATGTATCTGCAGGTATGAACAATTGATCCGGGCCCTCTCCCTTAAATGTTGGTTGTATCATATGCCCTAGTCTACCTACCTTCGTGATACTTTGAGATCTACCTGTCTCCCTTCTTTTAGACAAAGAAATGGGTTACGTCAACATCGTCATCAGCTCCCTTATGTTATTTGGTGTGTAATAGCGTTCACGAGGCCCACCAGCTTTGTGCACTCAATGGCACTACTCGCACAATGAGATTCACTCACCCCATAATCTCGTACACACAATCTTCTCTATCTTCTTTTTCCTTTTGTTTTTCGTAAGTCAAAGAACATGGTACTTGCCACGTTTCTTCTGCCAACAAATAGACACCGAAGGAGGGACCACACAACACTTACATTAGCAGGAAGAATTAGAAGCGTGAGTCCATCCAGCGAGTGTTCTATCTATCTAACATTTACGGCACCAAAATGAAACATGCCGACGAGTGAAAGTGGACACGACAATAATTCAACGTCCGTCTTGTTAGGATTTCTATAGGGCGAGTCCGAGATCATGTGAAGGTCTGTTCTAGAAGCCCAAACCAAGATTCGATTTGATTTTGTCCCAACTCTAATTTAGAAGGATGGGATTTCAATATCTTAATAAAAGACAGCAATGCACCTACCTTGAGTTTGTGTAAAATAAATTAAGGTATTGAAATCGTATCCATTCATTTTTAGTTAAGATAAAATCAAATCTTGAAATCTTATTTTTGAAATTTAGCGGACAGCAATGTACTTGTCGCAACATTAAATGCTATATAGCTAAAGGTATATTGCTTGCCAAAATAAAGACAAATAGAGTTTTGAAGAACCAATTTTAACCAAAGCAAATTCAATGTAAAATTCAATTACATTGAAGCAATTACATTTACATCGTATTACTCCTGCTCTTCCGCGCACAGAACAGTAACATGGCTGGTTATAAATCAACACATTTTCTCCAAATTATACAATGGATCCTCGCTTTCTTTGCAGTGAAACCTGCATTGGAGCCTAGTGGGGGAGAATCGAGATCGTTCTGTTGTCGTTTGTGATGGATATGACTGTTGAGATTAGGTTCCGTCGTGTTGCATGCAATTGCAGTTGAGCGTCAAAGCATTTAAATTATAATAGGACTCGAAGGTGTGGTAGTTGAGGAGGAATATTATTATGGGTTGTGCATTAATCAGATCGCTGTTTTTTATTGTGATTATAAGTGTTCTTAATATGGAGATCAGAACAAGCTGCAACTGTAAAGTAAACGATTACAGTATTCTATGTTCGTCGGCCCTATCTGAAAAGGACGGTCTGTCTCTCGTTGGTCTGCGCTTCAACGATTCAATCTCCATTGATGAAACTGCAAGAGCAGCCCGTGATTTTGGAGGCATTTACCACCGCAAGCCAGTTGCCGTTGTATATCCTGCATCGGTGGATGATATCGTTAAAGTTGTAACAACTGCAGCTATGTCTGATCACCTCACAGTGGCAGCCAGAGGAAATGGGCATTCAATCAATGGACAAGCTCAGGCTTTAAATGGAATAGTGGTGGACATGATGTCTGCCTGTATGAAAGGAATTCATGTTTTCCATGGAAGGCCTGGAGAGGAGGAAACTCGGGCTTACGTGGACGTTTATGCAGGGGAATTATGGGTGGATGTTCTTAAGGCCACTCTCAGAGAGGGGCTCACTCCTCTTTCATGGACAGATTACCTTTTTCTCTCTGTTGGAGGGACTCTTTCTAATGGCGGTGTTAGTGGCCAAGCTTTTCGTTTTGGGCCACAAATAAGTAACGTGTTGCAGCTGGAAGTCGTGACAGGTATCCATGGATATCCCATTTCTTCACTTGCCTTCTTCTCAGAGATGAATTACAACAACCATTATTAATTGTGGTTGCATTGGTGGATTTTGATTCTTCTACAACTACCATTATTAATTGTTGTTGCATTGGTGGATTTAGATTCTTATACTGGTTTGAATTTAGACTCGTTAAAACTAATGCAGGAAATGGAGAAGTAATAACCTGCTCCCCAGAGCAACACGAGGAACTTTTCTACGGTGTGTTAGGTGGGCTGGGACAATTCGGCATTATCACCAAAGCGAGGATCGTTCTTCAACGCGCTCCGCATATGGTATGCAATGCGATGATTTCTTCAGCCCTATAAGTTCTTATGCATTCATGGCCCATATTATTTTCTAAACCTAATTCTGCAAAGGCCATGAACAAGGAATAGGTAGATAGATTGGCTTTGCAATATGAGGTTATTCAAAGGAGTTGGCTATTAGAATTTTTTAAGTCGTTTTTAAGGAAAATATGTGATAAATTTATGTTGAAATCAGGAGTTCACATTCTTAAGATTACATTTTTATGTGTACAAGTTTTAGTATCCTATGTGTACAAGTTTTAGTATCCTCTGAAACTTGTGGGCATCTTGATTTTGTAATTTCAACAAAGTATATTGCAATTTTAACAATTGCAGTTAGATTTCTAAATGTTGAAATTATTGAATATGTATATATACTTTGTTTCAATTAGAATTGAGGTTTTTAAGGATGTTAAATCCATTTTCGCAAATAAAAATGTAATTTAAACAATGCAAAATTGTGATTTCAGTTCAGTAAAAAATCCAAACACTAGAATGATTAGATAACTCCATTACCAAAACATCCATAGAGTTTACCTTACACCGAACACTATATTCAAATGGCCGAGGTCGACGTCCATGTGTATATTATTTTCTTCTAAACTATCATGTATTCAGGTTGCAGTAGTTAGATTTTTTTTTGTTTCCATCGCCATATGACAAATTAACAGCATTGCAGGCGAGGTGGATGAGGCTTCTTTACTCGGATTTCGGACACTTTTCACACGACCAAGAACTACTCATTTCACTTCCCAAGAACGAAGCTTTTGATTATATCGAGGGCTTCGTTGTGGCGAACAGCAACGATCCCATCAACGGGTGGCCTTCACTATCACTATCCAGTACTGACGCTTCCCTTGATCCTTCACTTATCCCTCCAAATTCAGGCCCAGTTCTATATTGCATCGAGGTGGTCTTATATTATCACAATACCACGGATTCCGCAGACTTGAATAAGGTTTGATTCGTTGATAACATGGCTCTTTCACATGAAATATACAACCATCAGTGAATGCTTTATTTTAGTACGAAGTTACAAACGCTGAATCTCATTTTGCAGAAAATCGAGAGCATGTTGGCTCCTCTGCGTTTCATAAGAGGTTTGAATTACGGCATTGACGTATCATACTTTGATTTTCTGAACCGTGTATATCGCGAAGAGATCTTGGCCAGAGCCAATGGATTGTGGGATGCTCCTCATCCTTGGCTAAATCTGTTCATACCAAAGTCTCAAATTGCAAGTTTTGACAACAAGGTCTTGAAAGGGATTCTTAAACTTGGCGTTGGAGGACCCATTCTCCTCTATCCTCTGAACAGAAACAAGTAAATATACACATCTTTCCCTGTGATTAACTTGTTATGAATATTAATCCTATAAATGGAGTGTTCTGTTTCTCTGGTAAATCTTACAGAAATGGTTGTTGCAGGTGGGATTTTCGTATGTCTACAGCAGTGCCTGATGAAGAGATCTTCTACCTGGTGGGGCTTCTACGTTTTATTCAACCAAATTCAACAGGCCCTAATTCTACGGAGAGCGTTCTTGCAGAGAACGAGGAGATTCTTGAATTATGCGGAAAAGTGGGCATTGAGATCAAGCAATATCTTCCTCATTACAAGACGAATGAAGAGTGGAAGAGACATTTCGGTAGAAAGTGGGACCAATTCGTGGAGAGAAAACGTAAATTCGATCCTCGAGCGATTCTAGCTCCAGGCCAAACAATATTTTCCCGGTCCTGACATGTTACCTGCTGCTTCTTTCTACATTCCACCGATAATGACAACGGGCTTAATTTGTCCGTGACTCAAATATCTTGGACAGTCATGGGGAAGTTGTTTAGTGTATCTTATTAGATTTTGGAATTGTCGGAGATATTAATGTCTGTAGTTGTCACGCGGCGTTGATAATTTTAATTTTTGAGATCTGTCTGCTCGGGGAATTCACTTTCAAGAACGTAGCTTTTGCTTCCCATTATATATAAAAAAATACTGTAATTTTGCTGAAGGTGAATCACCTTTTCTTTACGACGACACTTTTAAGGTTAAACTGAGATAAAGAAATATATTACTTTTTTTTTAAAATGGCATGCGTGAATATGGTAATGGAAAGAAAAGGCATGGAGAATATCATACCTGGTTACGGTAAAGAAAAGGAAAAGGAAAAAGAAAGTGAATATGGTAATGGAAAGAAAAGGCATAAGAATATCATGCCTTGTTATGCAAAAGAGAAAGATAAAAAATAAAAAGTAGTGAAGCCAATCACAAGAGAGAGGGATTTCAAGTTTTCCGTAGAAATTGAAGTTATTTTGTTAAATCATTAAAAGGTTTTGGAGTTTTAAAGGACTCGTTTCTCTGTTTGTCATAATTAACAATATTGTATTTTCAATATTTTTTTTAATCATAAGGGTTTTTTATTAACAATTAAAATAGATATAGCTAATGACAATATATTAACAACTTCAATTGAATTAAAATAATATGAATGCTTTTTCTCCCTAAAAGTGTTTTAGAAGAATCTAACATAAAAATATGCGAAAGGGGAGATTCCATCTAAATCCACTTGTGACTTCGTTGGGCATGATCAATATTTTTTCCTAGCGGAAACAAGAATCACGGGTTGGAGGAATGTTGCTCCAAAGTTCCAAATAAATAATACAAGGTCAAAGGGTTATACATATCGTGCCGAATAAAAAAGAGACGAATAAAATCCCATAATATTGTTTTGAAAGTTCATACAACTCTAGAAGGAATATGACCGTCTTTACGTAATTAGCGATTTCTATGTTTCATTGCCCCTTTGCCCAAACTTTACGTAATATAAGATTAACTTACCAGTCTCTTTATGTTCAAGGACTATTCTTGCTAGTAAATTTATGTCTTCTGGAAAACTAATTTAAATAATAAAATTATAAATATAATATCTCATTACGACGACTAAGAAAAATAGAATTTTTAATTACCCATTTGGATGATATGGAGAGGCACTTTCTTCATCCAAACCATGAAGGAGAAGTGTAATTATATATTAAACATGGAGCTTATATATATAAAGTTTATAAAATTTATATTTAGTTAATATTTTTTTTTTTTAAAATACCACTAGTTAGCTCCATGTTTAATATATAATTACACTTCTCCTTAATGGTTTGGATGAAGAAAGTGCCTCTCCATATCATCCAAATGGGTAAGTAAAAATTCTATTTTTCTTAGTCGTCGTAATGAGATATATCCAGAAAAATTTAGTGATAAATATCAATTTTTTTTAAAGAAAAAAGTTGTATTTTATTTTCGTATTGAAAACCAAAACCTCTCAACTTATAACAACCTATAAACCTATGACAACATTTACTAGAATAACACATTCAACATTTGAGGAGGATCATAAATCAGATGAGCCTTGGGATTTTCAAGAGTGACATTAATGACAGGAAGTGACCAATGTGAAAAATAAGGATAAAATCAAGTGATACTATTTCTAAAGAGTGCCCAATGAAGACATAAATTGTATACCCAACATATTGGGTATTATAGTTTAAGAGCGATCGTTGGCCACTTGTGGAGACACACATTGTTGAAGCTTCTTACTCCTTTTTTATAATAACTTTCATTGGAATAATTTATAATAGAATCGCGGTCAAGCTCAGGTTTGCTACAAGGATTATGATGCTCATCATTTGAGAGCTTTGGTCATCATACCAATGCTTATGAGATTCTAAGCAATGGACTATATAGGCACCTTCAATGGAATTAGTGTTTTCTTGAATTTGTTCCCTACAAGTTCAGGGAAAATAGAAGACTTCAATATAAAAATTGCATTGCACGTTTAGAAGACATGCATGCACATTAGTTAAAGGATATAGATATTTAAGAAAGAAGGAAAACAATTCTAGAAATTGATAAATAACCCAAGCTCAATATTTTATGTCATATAAAATTGGTAATGTTGATGAGGAACTCTGTTCTAATCTCACAAATCACATATGATTACCAATAATACACATTAAAAGCATACAAATACAACAGATACAAGAGACAAGAACATAGGTAGAATAACATATTATATTATAGTGAAAGCGTCCATACAATATAGAGAACTGAACCGAGTTCTTATCTGGTTCAACAACCTAATATATATGATTGACAAAACAGTTACAAATAACTACTTGCCGGTTTGGTCAACCGACATGACCTTATGTGGCTGACCTAATCTCTATTTAGTCAGCTGATCAACTTAGTCGGCTTATCGTTCTAATCGGCTTACCGACTAGCTCCTCCAACATCTCCCCCACGAACAAAATTGTTCTTCGTCCCGAAGAACAGGGAGGTACCAAGAATGCATTACCTGTCTTTAAGTAGTTATTGTTATGTTTCGTCCTTCATGGGATGTGAAGTCTGATAGTTGGTCTTTTCTGTACACAGACTTCGACAATTGCTTCAGTTGCCACTGCTAGTTGATGTTGGAATTTTTTCCAACTTTGCAATACTTTTTGGATGTTGATTATTAATGTTGTAAGGCTTGACAATGTCGACATCTTTTCTTGAATGGAAAGGTCTGCTATCCTTTCCATGTCGAGACCCAAGAACTGGTGTTTTTCTTCTACTATCTCCAGAAGTCGTTTCATTTGCGGGTAGATGATATCTAGTTTGTCTAAGCTCAGAATTTCCTATTGCACCCACTGGTGTGCTTGTCGCTTGAGCTTCTGCAGTTTGTTTGTCTCAAGCACGATTTGATTTTCAATGGTGCTCCTGAGTGCTTCTTCCATGCTCTTCCTCTTCTCTAGTGCTTGGATGTCATGTCGTGTCTGTCAGGTCTACTGGAATACTTGCCCATAATAAGCAGGCCAGTCCCGAAGTACTCCTTCTGTAATGACCGACTCCTCCATGTGATCTTGCAGTACTCTGTATGCTTCAGAGAAAGCTGTGTGTTGCTGCATCAGCAATTGACCTGTTTCTTCTTTTTGCTCCTCTTTTGTGTTCTGCGTCTGTGTCTATAGTGCCGACACCATGCTCTCAAACAACTGGTAGGCTTTCTCCAGCTGCTTGTCGGTGTCGACCTCTGTTAGTCCTGGTATCACAGACTACGCAAGGTTTCTGCATTTTTTTAGGAACTCGATTTGTTCTCTTTCATTGTTGTCGAGATCCTTGCGTCTACTCTGGCTCCTTGTCTTTGCTTCGATGGCCAGGGTTTCCAGAAGTTGTCCCAACTCTCCATCTTCCAGCTTGGTTGCATCGACTGCAGTGGTCGACCCAAGTTGACTGATGTGGACCTTTGTCGTTTGGGTTGGATAGTCCTTCTTCTTTATGTCTTTTTTCTTTTTGTGCTTTTGTTGTTCTGCTTGATTTTGTACCCGTGTACCTATGAGAGTCATATTTTTCAGCAATGGGTTGTCTGGTTGCCGGCTTGCAGTGGTCGAGAGTATTTCTGGTTGGGTTTACAGGACGAGTGCTGCAAATGGGTGTGTATCTAGTTGATGTTGTACAGAGGGTCCAGATACGGAGATTGTTGGTATTGATGGTTTTGGCCGAGGTGGATTTGATGCAGCTGGTTCGGGTGCAGGTTTTGGGTTGGGGGATGGTGGTGGTGATCATGAATGGTCAGGTGTGATTGGAGTGGTGGGGATGTGGTCAGATGTCGAGTCATGAATTTGTGGAGGTGAACCTTCCTGAAGGTCAAAGAACAATTCATCGATTTCTCTATTTATTTCTTCCATGTTCTCTTCTTCCTCATTTCTTGTTGGTTCACTGGCTGGTGGGGGGGTTCGGGGTCGGTTGGAATGAGGGATGTAGTCCGACTTGCGACAAATTCAGCTTGCTTGTCAGGATTTCTTTGAAAATTCAAACTCAAAATTGCAACATTCCTCGGCCTCTGGGGTACTTGGCTAGGTTGAGGAGTGGGAAGTCTATATCCACCAACTTCGAACAAAGGGCACTTAGTGGTGATCTTTTGTATCGAGGTGAGTAACTCAGGCAATTTTTCGATGTACGTCTAGAAGTCTCTGTCTCGGGCAAACCTTTCCTTCAAGGTTTTCGGCATAGCATTCTTGCATATGTCGATTGGGCTTATGGAAGGAGGCTCAAGAATTGTTTCTTGGGTTTTTTTGGTCGGATACAAGGGTGGGGGTGTAGACACGAGATCAACAACATTCTCGACCGTTGAGGTATTTGTGCTTTTTTCCTTTTTCGGTCGACCCTGTTGTGCTCCCACTTCGACAAATTTATGGAGCTGTGCTTCCACCAGGATTTTATTCTCAACGGCGTCTTTGATGATGTCGACCGTCATTGCTGCTAATTCATCTTCATCTTCTGATAATTCTGCGATGATAAGCTTGTGTTTTCCTTTCCCCTGCTCCTGCTCTTGGCTTCTTTTCCTTTTCCTCGAGGCTGCTATCTCCTTCGATAGTTTGTGGATGTTTTCTTTGGTTATAGCATATTTGGGGTTTCCAGTTTCTATCTCTCCCCCTTGTTGTTGAGACGAGGCGATGCTTTCTTCAGCTGGATTGGTTACCTGTTGTTCTGTCTGTGTCTCTTCCCTTTGGGTTGTCGGCGGTTTGATTGTAATTTGCAGTTGACCAGTGCCTTCTGCTGGTGTCTCCTCTGACACAAATGTGTTGATGTATAATTGGAGCTCATAATCTTCTTCTTTTTCTTGGTCTATTAGCGGCTCCTGTATTGATAGGTCTGTCTCTTTGGCCTTTGCTGGTATCGACAATTTTGTACCTGATTGTCGAGATAGCTCCCGAAAGATCTCTTCAACTATTGGATAGTAGTCGAGCGTCTTTGCTTTTTCCTTGGCACCCTGCATATACCACACTGCGGTATGGTAGAGTTCTAATTGTATGTGGACAATTTTTGGTAGACTTCGTCGGATGTTCTGGGGCACACTCCATCTGGTCGTTTGGATTTTCAGTTGTTAGAACCAGTTTTCCAACAGTACTTTTCCTTTTGCTAGTTCCTTCATTGTTCCAGTTTGGGCAAACGGTTTGAATCTCCACATGTGGAATTTCGTGGGTTCTTGAAACTCCTTTTCCCCGACAGGACACAAATAATACATGACTATCCATATCATAAGGGATGGGAACCTTATAATCCCTCCTGACTCCTGGCATTTTTCATAGATGCCTTTGAGCATGTCGACGACGTACTCAACCCATCTGTAGATTTTCCCTGTGTTGACAATGATATCCACTACCTCCAACATATCTATTTTTAGGTCGCTTCCTCGACCTGTCGATGTAAACCCAGTGGCTATGATTTTAGCCACAATTTATGGCATTCGGGCTTGTATTTGGCTAATCATCAGCCCTTTGGAGTTCTTGCCTGATGATGATCCAGTTAGTTCCTCTACCAGTCCTTCTTTTATGTCGACTGGTACTGGGTAACCTTGGTTTGATAAACCAATCAATTTATAGATTACTTCACTGGAGATCTCAACTGGTCTATCGAAGTAAAATCTATTGTTGTGGTATCGGCTTATGATGAATTTCACTGATGTTTCCTTTGTGCCTCCAAAACTAGCCATGAACGATGTGTTTATGTAGTTCACAATAGTACTGTGATTTATTTTCTCTGCAGCTGGGGTAGGCTTTTTGTCGATACAGGCCCATTCTTTGATGTCGGCCCATAGTTTCTCCCATGAGATTTCCTAAACCTTAGCGTTCTTGATGTTTCTTAGTCTCCTCATTAATGGTGTCTCCACAGTTTGTAGTTCTTTAGACTTGGCTGCAGCTCTGGTTTGTTTTGGCACCATTTTGTTGGTTTACTGGTTGACTTTACTTTGGTATTCTCGGTTTTCAGTGTTTTGGTTTCTAAGTTTCTCTTTCTGTTTGAAATACTGTAAATGATCCTTTTGCGGTCTAGTATTTATAGTTGATGCATTTGACGTTTCTGTCGAGGGGTGTATTAATGGTGGACACGATGGTTCAGCGCGAGCACTTGAGTTTGCGTTAATGGTGATTTGATTTTAGCGCTCGTAGTTATGAAGGCATGATGTGACTTTCGAGGTCGTTGATCGATGTCGATCATGTGAGCGGTTGATGGTGATATGTCGATGGGCGTGATGTCAGTTGTCGAAGTGTTGATTCCCTATCATACTTTTTTATGGATATCGATTCTATTTTGATTTTTGGATTTTTTTTTTCCAGATTTTTTATAGCTTTTATTTAGCCGTTATGGTCGTTATATGCTTTTTTTTTAACTTGTTTAATTTTTGTACCGCTTTAGTCAGGCACCATTAACAAGTTTTCGAAATAGTATGCCTTGTAACGTCCTTAGTTGGACTGATCCATTGCCATGGATTTCTTCGACAACATAGGGTCCCATCCACTCTGTATGTAGCTTTTTGGGTTTCCTTTTTACTCGACTATTGTATAGTAAAGCAAGGTCCCCTACCGATAGGTTTTTGTTTTTTATGTTACGATCGTGCCATGCTTTTTGTTATTGCTTATGGATTTCTTGATGTTGTAGAGTGATCAGTCGGTGTTCTTCTAGTTTACTTAATTGCATCAGTCGGTCCTTTCTTCCTTATTCAACATTGACATGTAAAATCTCTGCGATAATAGGTGTCTGTTGTCGAAAGTATAGTGGAACTACTGCTTCTTATCCATAAACTAGTCGAAACGGTGTTTGTTCTGTTGAATGCTTGTATGTTGTTCTGTATGCCCATAGTACTGCAAGTATTTTTTTGTCCCAGTCGTCTTTGTCGATGTTACATATTTTTGTTAATGTTTTGTTAAATGCTTCAATTGCCCCATTCGACTGAGGGTGGTAAGCTGTACTTCAACGGTGGTCAATTTGGAACTGAAATGTTAGTGTTTTAATAGTTTTACTAATAAAGTGTGTTCCCTGGTCACTGATTAGGGTCAATGGACATCCAAATCGGGTAATGATATTTTCATAGATAAATTTGGCAACTATCTCACTAGAACATGTGTGGACTGGTTCTGCCTCTGCCCATTTGGTTACGTACTCAACTGCAATTATTATGTACCTTGCACCTGTTCTTTTTGTTGGTATGGGAAATGGTCCTATGAAGTCGATGGCCCAAATTTCAAATGTCAATCTTTGGTTTTTTGATGTCAAGGGCATTTTTGTACTAGGCATAGGTCGACCTAGCCATTGACATGTGTCACATTGGCTTACAAACTTTTTACAGTCTTTATGAAGTGTCGACAACCATAACCCTGATTGCTGGATTTTCTTGGCAGTTGTGGCTACTTGAAAATGTCCTCCCATAGGTCCATAATGTGCTTCATACATAATATTATTTCTTTCATGTTCTAGTACACACCTTCTGAGGATGTTGTCTAAACCCATTTTATATAACAACCCATTTATGAGACTATATGGTGCAACTTTCATGGCTAAGATTTGTTTCTTCTTTGTACTCATGCCTTCTAGTGCTTGTCCATCTTCTAAAAACTGAGCTATTTCCTCTAACTTTGTCGGGACTGCTTCTATTCGAAATAAATGTGCATCCGATAAGTTTTCTTTGACTCCCGTCAGTTCCTCTCCTATGTCGATTCGGGATAAGTGGTCAAGACTGACATTTAATTTTCCTGGTCTGACAATGACTTTGAATTCAAATTATTGGAATAGAAGTAGCCATCAAAAAATTCTCCCATGGTGTAAAGGCTTATTTACGAGATATTTTAGTGCTTAGTGGTTAATATAAAAGATAAATGGATTAGCTAGTAGATAGTGTCGATATTTTTGTAGTGCAAAGACCATTCCTAATGCTTCTCTTTCTGTTGTCGAATAGTTTCTTTCTGCTTTATTTAATTTTCTGCTGCTGTAAACTATAGGGTAGTCCATTCCATCGTCTCCTGGTTGAGTTAGGATTGCTCCTATTACCAGGTCTGATGCGTCGATGTGTACATGGAATTTAGTCGACCAGTTTGGAAACCTTAGGATGGGTGCTTTGACTAGCTTTATTTTTAGTTTTTTAAATGATATGTTGCATTCCTTTGTCCAGTCAAACTCCTTATCTTCTCTTAATAGTTCTTCCAGTGGGTAGGTCATGTCTGAATAGTATCTTATGAATTTTTTGTAATATCCTGTATGACTAAGTAATACCCTGACTTGTTTCGGGTTCACTAGTGGTTTTAAGTCGAGGATAATTTTTATTTTTGCGAAGTCGACCTTAATGCCTTCTTTGCAGACAATGTGTCCTAACAATATCCCTATGGGGGTCAGAAATATGCACTTCTTGATGTTCAAAGATAGTTGGATTTGTCAACATCATTCCAACATAAGCCTTAGCCATTTGCAGTGATATTTTAACATAGATTATATTGTCCAATCATCAAAGTATACTGCCATTGTTTTGTAAATATATTCTTGAAATGTTTTGACCACAATTCTGGAGAATACTGCAGGTGTATTTTTTAGTCCAAAAGGCATAACCCTATAAGCAAATGAGCCAAATTCACATATGAATGTTGTCTTTTTTTTATCTTCTTTGGCTATTGGTACTTGGTTATAGCCTGAGAATCCATTTGTAAACGAGTAGCATTCATGTCTTGCAACCTCATTTAAGATTTCATCTGCATAAGGAGTCGGAAATGGGTCTGTTAATGTAACTTTATTTAGCTCTCTAAAGTCGACACAAATTCTTAGCTTGGTTAGATCATGTTTCTTTGGTTGAACAACCATTGGACTTGCCCATTCTGATTGGTTAATAGGGTAGATAATACCTGCTCCGAGCATGATATCAATCTCCTTCTTGACTATCTCTTTGTATTTATGAGCTAGTTTATATGGTCTTTTCTTTACAGGTCGTATATCAGGTTTAATGTTGATCTTCATTTCACCCATTTCATGGACTAAACATTTGTGATCTTTGTAATCTATGGCAAATACATCTTGAAACTCTTTTAATAAGTTCACTATTTCTGTCATTTGTTCTTCATTCCAGTAGTCTCCAATTTTAGCCATTTTTGGTCGGTCATCACTTGAGATGTTGAATTCTTTAGTTTTGACTTTAGCATCTAGCCATTCTGGTGCTTTGGCTTCATTGATTGGTCGGCTCCCTTCCTTAAACTAGGAAAATGTGGCAAGAAAGCCTCATGCAGTCATTCAATCGATATCTTCTTTGTCGGTTGTCTCGACTTTAAGCACTGTGTGAATTGGTCTTGTTATTTCGACATGGTTTGATTTCCATCTAAATCTTTTTCCTTCCAGATTTTCGTTTTTTATCTGTAGTCTTGTTGACTATGGTATTGTCCCAGTTTGTATATTATTACAGTTTATTATCGGTCGGCTGTATTTTAGGGTTTTGTTCTCTGTCGGTTGTATAAATGTTTTGATCTGTTTTGTTGTTTCGACCAGATTCTCATCTTGTGGTATAAAGTTGAAATATTTGATAAAATTCTCTTTGAGTTCATGCCATAGGAATGTTTCACCTTGAGCTTCTTCCATTTATTACCATTTGTTTGGTAAGTCAGAGAGCGTTGATGGAAACAGGTGTGGCCATGTACGTTCATCCTTATACCCAAGTATTTTCCATTCTTTTTCACATGTCCTTATGTGGTCTTCTGGATCCTGTCCTTGGATGAACATAGGTATTTGGGCTTGCTTGGTTAGCTTTTTTCCTCCAAATATTTCTATGAAGAAAGTTGAAGCTATTGTCCATGTCTGCAATCTTGATTGATGGGTATCCCACCATCTAGCAGCTTGTCTTGTGAAAGTTTCCACTAAGCTTTGTAGTCGGCCATGTTCACTAATGTTTCTAGAAACTTGTTCTATATGCATGACTAGTGATTCTCTTTATTTGTACCTTGGTATTTGTGTACTATTTAAATTTGTTGGTTTTAGGGTAGGATATTCCCTAGTTTTCTTTTCAAATATTTTTGGGATGGTGGACACCAAGAAACATTGTTGGACTGGTTTTTTCTGCACTTTTTGAATAGTCCAGTAGCCTCTTGCTTGTGTTTCGTAGTTCTCGAGTTCCCATTCATATAGTTCTACGTCTGAATTGTATCCTACTAAATCTTGGTTGCCTAAGTAAATTTCAATGTAGACATTAGGTTTTGTGTAATCTTCATTATTTTGTATTTGATATAGTTGTCAGATGTCAACTTCTTCATCAATCAGTTCTATCCAAGGTTCTCCTTGGGAGGGATGAATAGGTACAATGACCTTTTGTCCATTTCCTTTTAGTTTTATTCTTTCTTTGTCTAAGGATATCGATGTTTTCATTTTTCTTCCCCACGGTCGACCTACTAACGTTGGGAAGGAGCTAGATCCTTCCTTAGGGTCAATAATTTCAAAGTCGACTTTGGTCGATATTCTTTTTATTGTTGTGTCGACATTTCTCCATACTCCAATAGGTTCAATTAGGCCTTGGTCGACTAGCTTCAGGTATATGCCTGACTCGTATAGTCTAGGTCTACCCAATTGTTCCCACATGCCTCGAGTCATAATATTTACCTATGATCTGAAGTCGAGCACAACTTGTCGGACATGGTATCCTTCAATTTCTAGGTCAACAAGTGGGTCGACATCAGTTTTATCTTTTTGGTTTAGGCTGCAGATATTCTTTGTTTGTTTTTCAGTGTTATTGTTGTGTTTTATTTTATACAATAAGTCGATGAATTGAGATACTATTTTATCTTTTTGTACTAAGTGTATTAAATCTTTTACTATGTCTTGTCAATTATTGTCCTCTTCTTCCTGTCGAGCAAATTCTCTAAATACATTTGTTGCATCTTTATACAGTTGTTTTTGTTTAACTGGATCAGGATAATCATTCTTTACTTGTATTTTGCTTATTCGTGGGTTATCATTCCCAGTTTTTGTCCCTTGTCGGGTTACGATATGCAAGTTCTTCGTATTGATAATATCATGTTTTTGTACGCACAACAAGACATTAACATTTTTCTTTTTATTTAATTTTTCAAGCATAGTAGGGCAATCCTCTAATGAGTTATCCCCTACTCCACAACTAGTACATAATTATAAGTCAGTTCTGTCCTTGTATGGACAGTCTATGTAACGGTGACCTTCTTTATAGCACATGAAACATTGGATGGGCCGACGTGATCGGTCGTCACGATTCCCAAAGAATCAACCTCCATATCCTCCACGTTGGTTATTGAACCATTTCTCATATCGACGACCTTCGTACCTTTGATTATTCTGATCATTTTGCACATTGTTTCGTTGCTCATTGTTCTGCGCGACTGCATTAGTCTGGTAGACTGCGTGGTAGTTTTTTCGGTTTTTTAGGTTTAGGTGGCAGTTGATCGTGGCGTGATTCTTCGTTTCACAGACAACACACCAAGATGTTTTACCATTTTTCATGTTAAACGAGCAATCTTTCATTGTGTGTTCTCCGTGTTCTTGGCAGATGTCACAAAAACACTTTGTTTGCATAAATCGAGCGTCCTATCGGCTGATATCCTGTTGACAATTGTCTTTTGAATGTCCGGTCATTGAGCATTTCGCGCACCAGATATCCTGACTCTTAAGGTTTATCTCTTTTAAATATTTCTGCACGATCTTGAGTTGTTCTTCTAGTCTATTATCTGTGGGGAATGTTGGAAAGTCTTCATCCATCTCTACTTGTAAGGCTTTAGTCAGTGCATCTTCGTATGTTTTGAACGTCTCCAGACTTATGTGCTGACGAATCTTCTAGGATAGACCTACAATAAACCATTGGATTAACAAATGCTCATCAATTACATAATCCAATTAGCTGAGGAGGTCTTTCCAGCGTTTGTCATAGTCGTGGACAGATTCTCCTGGTTTTTGTGATGTTGTTTTCAATTTGTTAGCTGCCAGATGTTTAGCAACTGGAGTTTTAAAAAATTATAGAAACTGTGCTTTAATTTCCACCTTGGATGCATTGGGGGTTCTCTCAAAAAAGTCATATACCAAGTTAGAGCTCTTTTCCTCAATGCGCCATCGAACTGTGCCATATGTCAGTCTTCTCCTATAACCTCATTGGCCTCCCATGTCGACTTGCAGATGAACCAATGTCTTCTCGGGTCCTCATCGCCCTCATATAGAGGAATATGTGCTGACCCGTGACCCATGTAGGATTCGCTGTCGCTGTCTTCTTTAGGAGGTGGCGGTGGTGGGGGTGGTGGTGGGGTTAGTGGGATGTTTTTTTATCTTTTTGTGTAGAGCTGTTGTCGACAAAACTCTCATTTTTGTTGGTTGTTTTATTTGTCGTTTCTTCTTCGACAAGCACTCGGTCGGGGTCGACTTCTCCTGTCGATGTCCAACTGCAATTGTTTGTCTGGGGGTCTGATTTTTCTGTATTCTCCAAAGTTGTATTTGGTAGGGGGGTGCTCCTTCATGTGTCAGGTAAAATAAGTGGATACTTCGGTTGGAGGGGTACGCTTGAAGCGTGACCCAATTTCCTTCTTCTAGTCGACGGATAAGTAGATGATTATCATTGTTTATCTCGTCGTCTAGTCGGCTCCATATACCAAACTCACCAGCTCTTATTCTGAGGTCCTCTTCGACAATGGATTGTATCTTGGTACTCAGATTCGTTGGAGATAGAGGCCTTACCTCCTGGGGAACTTCTATTTGGAGAGCTTCTCGCTACTCTATCTACAAATATTCTTCCATAGGTGACGCTTCTTCTTCCATGCCTTCTTCTTGTTGGTCATGACCCGACTCTGGAGGATTTCTCTCTTGATCTATGACCCTAGTATTCATTCCTCTTTATAGTGTTATAGCTCTTTCTCTTCTTCCTTCGCTTCTTTGTAGCCTCTTCTCTCTCTCTATTTTCTATAAATCTGTCGTACCTTTGTGTGACACTATTCCTTCGATTTCCTTTTCAGGCCAACTTTTCATCCCTAGTGATGGTATCTCTTTTAATTCGACTAGAATCCTCTCCACTTTACTCCGACATATGAACAACTACCCCCCCATAGCATACCCAATGCTTTAGAAAGCTCTGATAGTTCTCTTTACTTTCTTAGGAAATATTCCCACTCCCTTTCAGAAATGAATTTCTCCCACATCTTTTGTTTCTCCTCCCAGTTAGTATTTTGTGGTGGTTCACGTAGTAATGGACGAGGTTCGACAATATGACCCAGTCCTTTTTCTATCAGGAACTTGAACAACAAGGTCGGTAAGGAACACATGAATTGCTCAGTAAGGTCTGTATAGAATTTCTTCTGAATGGTTTACATGAAAGTTGTTTCTTCTATAGCTTGTTCCTCGCATAATTTTTCGGTGATATTTTCAAACCACTCCGACAGGTTTGTCCCTCCCCCTCGAATCAGTTTCTCTAGTAGCTGTTGTTCCTTAGTCGCTTTTGGATTTTTCATCCAGCAGTTTCTTCAAGAGCTGGGCTACCGATTCTACAAACTTCTCATGGGTTTCAGTAAAGAACCTTTCCTTTACTTGAGCAGTCATTAATTTGTTTCTCCATGCGTAATTCTGCAAATAATTTGCTACCTTATGCTCCCACCAGTCCTTAATCTCCTGTTCTGATATCATCTACTTGTATTTATCTCAGATATGTACTACCGGCAACAGAACCAATGTTGTAATCTCATAGATCACATAGATTTACCAATAATACACATTAAAAGCATACAGATACAACAGAGACAAGAGACAAGAACATAGGTAGAATAACATATTATATTATAGTGAAAGGGTCCATACAATACACAGAACTGAACTAAGTTCTTATCTAGCTCAACAGCCTAATATATATGATTGACAAAACAATTACAAATAACTACCTGTCGATTCGGTCAATTGACATGACCTTATGTGGCTGACCTCATCTCTAATTAGTCGGTTGATTGACTTAGTCGGTTTATCGTTCTAGTCGGCTTACCGACTAGCTCCTCCAACATCTCAACGGGACAAATGTTGTAATCTCACAGATCACATAGGGTTACCAATAATACACATTAAAATCATACAAAGACAACAGAGACAAGAGACAAGAACATAGGTAGAATAACAGATAATATTATAGTGAAAGGGTCCATACAATACCGAGAACTGAACCAAGTTCTTATCTGCCTCAACAGCCTAGAATATATGATTGACAAAACAGTTACAAATAACTACCTATCGGTTCGGTCAACCCACACGACCTTATGTGGCCTACCTAATCTATAATTAGTCGGCTGATCGACTTAGTCGGTTTATCATTCTAGTCAGCTTACCGACTTGCTTCTCCAACAAACTCGTAACCTATAACAACAAATGCGATGATGAGTAATGTTAGGTACCTATCATGTTATTCTTAGCATAATTCTATGCAGCCTTTCATTATTTGAAGTTGCATAAATTCTTCTTGGCTTAAAGGTATTTCAGATGTCATAACAAGAGAAGGTCTGGCATTTACCATTCTCATGAAGCTATTACATCAAATCCAAAGATATAATATGTAGAAGAAATAAACTATCACAATTTACAAATATATGGTTTCCAGTTAAATGAATTAGGAAAAGGAAACATGTACTAAACTGAGGGGTAAATAATGAAAATGGTGAAATGGAAAAAGGTTCAAGTTTACAAAAGAAACTTGTTAGTGAATAAAAACAACTAAATATATCAATGTCATGTATGAAGGAGTGGCATATGGTGTAATTGACATCATTGGACTCTCATTTGAAAGAATGGAAAAGGTGGAGGAGTTTACCATACATTTTAGGAAAGGGTGTGGCATGGGGCACTGGTGTTCCATGCTAGTATGCATTTTGACAATATGCAAGAATATTTCCATGACACATTGGTCCACCTAAATAAAATGCAAGGAGATGGAAAATGATATGAAGTTTCTTAGGATAAGAAATGCAATAGAAGAAGCACTCAAATTCAAATATACATTTCATAATTCCTAATTCACTCCTGCAAAAACTAAGACAAAACATCCAAAAACTTAAAAAAGTACATCTAGATTCTAATAATATTAATTTGTAGAACATGAAATTTTAGTTTTAAATTATGATCAAACATAAAGGCTTATTAATTGCATGAAACATACCAATTACCATGTTGAAGATAAATAGCAGAATTATCTTTAAATGGCATAACAAGAGTGTTAGAATATTGAGAATATACATAAACATACAAGAATACATTTACACTAACATATAAAAATAAATAGCAAAGATATACTAGTCTATCCTTCTATCCATACAAGAAACAATAATCATGTATAAAATAAGAGATAAGAAAAAAAGAGAACAATACATCATATATACATGGTAAAACTCCAAATGGGGAAACTTTCATAGGAAGGTTTGGTCTTCTTTATTCTTAAGAAATCTCCAATATTACAATAGATCTCCTCCCCACATATGCTTTCCAACTTTACAATAACATCACAATGCATAATAGAATGGTATGCTCAAAGGATTTCCCTCACCTCATGATTATATACCAAGAGGTATGGAATAATAGCATCCCAAATTACACGTTGGATACATAAATTTCCAATTCTTTATCTAATAAATGGTAATAGGAGAATATTTTTCCATGATGCATGTGGGATAACACATTTTACATAATGTTAGAGTTATTTATTGATTCCAATGCTACATAAGACATCTTATGACATCATACTAGACATCATTACACATGTAATATTAAAATTGTAACACATTACAACACTCTATTAAAGATGAATGGGAGAAAAACACATAAATAGAGGAAGATGGCATTACATTAGCATACCCCCTTGATGACAACTTCTCTTATTCCCAACAAACTGCAAAGATTCACAAAATTTTCTTATATCATGGATTTGGTGAAGAGATTAGTTGCTTTCTTTTCTATGGGGAAATACTCTTAACAAATAAAATTATCTACAACAAAATATCGAATCTGATGACTATCCAAGTCAATGTGTTTAATATTCGGTAAAAGCATGGTAATGTGTCTCACTTTTTCCCCTTTTGCGGCGATGAAATTTATGAACTAAAAGTATTTGTTTAGAAATATACAAATCCATCAAGAATTAGATAATGATGTAATGCAACAAAAATTTTCATTATGAATGAGCTATTATATGGTTTTTTTTTTAAATTAAAAAAATATTTTTATCTTATTTATTTCATTTTCTTTAAAGGCCTTTTACTATTATTTCAGGCATCTTATAAGTACTCACAAAACCACGACCCACCATATCTATCTTCATTTACTTTTTTAATTCCATTTTTTTAACAGGTTATTTATAGACACTTTTAAGATTGTTGTACATATTTTTAAATTTTATTTTATGATATATTTTAATTATTATTAAATTATCAATATAATAAATAAGTTTTATGTGTGCGTAAAAGCACGACCCAAAAAAGTATCATTTTAAGACATCAAAATCGATATTTTTTCATATGAATATGGAAATAATATATAAGTGATTGTTAAAATTATTTTTTGAAATTTTTTTAAGCACATTTTTTAATTTTTATAACAAATACTTTAAATAAATTTATAAAAACAGAACAAATTTTCTTGCCGCAAAGTGAGACATATTACCATTCTTTTACCCTATTGGAGCAATACACCAAATTGTACACAACTTGAATTACTCTTTGATTGACACATCTTAATTCAGTAGAAGATTTATGTACTAGACCAAGCTCTCTCAAAACATGTTGGATCCACATTGCTTCTTTAGCTACTTCTTTTGTTTCCAAACACTCTACTTCATAATAAGAAAGAGAAATGGTTCTCAAATTCTTACTAGATCATGAAATCGGATCTGAACTAAGCGAGAAGATGTACCCTACAATAGAACTTTAATCTAAATCCCAAATCAGAATCTGTATAACAAACAAGTGAAACCGTAGACCTGCTAGAATAGAAAACATCATAATGCATTATCACCTATAAATTTATGAGAATCCTCTTAGTTACTTTCTAATGACTTTCATGAGGATTTTGCATAAACCTCGATACCATGTTGAATACAAAAGAGATAATTGACCTGCTATGTGTCAAATAAATCAAAATACCCATAAGTTGACAATACAATGTGTCATCAACAAGAGGTCTATCACAATCAATAGTCAAGTTTACACCATCCTGGAATAATGCAGGCGAAAATTACAATCACTCATATCAAATAAAGCAAGCAAATTTATCACATACTTAGGATGAGACAACAATATACCATAATCCTTATGCCAAATATGGAGACCCAAAAAAAAATGTAGAAAAAATGTAGTAGGCCTAAGTCAGCCATTTCAAATTCATTATTTAGAGTATTCTTCATGTCTTGTATAAGTGTAAGTTGGTTTCTAGTAATACAAAGATCATCCACATAAGTTACTATTATTAGAACACCATCATCAAATTTATTCACATACAAATTTGGATCAGATACACATCGTTTAAAACCAAGCTCTAGGTAGTTGTTTAAGACCATATAAATACTTGTTCAATTTGCATGCTAAACTTGAAGTGTCAGCGGTAATAAAACCAAGTGGTTATTGCATATAAATGTCTTCACGAACATCACCATTCAAAAACTCATTCTTAACATCCACTAAATGTATTTCTCGTTGATAAGATGCAACAAGAGAAATAATAGTTCTCATTGGTTTCATTTTAAGAACCGCAGCAATAGTTTTAGTATAGTCAATACCTTCTTGTTGAGAAAATCATTTTTCTACTTACCAAGCTTTATGTTTTCCAACTTTTCCATCTGCAATAAACTTTTCATTATATATCCCCTTACATCCAACTAAATTCTTTCTAGGAGGAAGAGGCACAAGAGTCCATGTCTTTCTTTTCATTATTAAGTCATATTCAATTGTAATTTTTTTCTCTCATTCAAGTTTATCTTAGTTAGAGAATAGGTAGAGGGATCATTTGTGGTCAATCCTTTAGACATAAGAGAAAATTAATATCTAGTTCAATTAGTATCGAGAGGAATACCAATCTCAAAAAAGGTCTATTCAATAGTTTTTTGGGCTCAAACAAGAAGAGAAGTAGTGGTAGGAACCATGCTAGCGTCTTCAGACAAATTAAGGAAGATCACTTAGTATCAAGGGTAGTCAAAGAAGTAGAGGAATGGGTAACATAGATAGGAGCAACATAAGGTGAAATCAAATTCAAGGTAACATGAGGCTCAACATACTTAGGTGAAGGAGAGACTTCATTGAATTGAACATATTTCCTAATGATAACACATTGGTTAAATGAATCAAACAACCTATACACTTTGGATTCCTCAAAATAACCAATGAAAATACGTTTTTGAGACTTGGGTTTTAGCTTTCTCCATTTTTTATTTGGGATATGAGCCCCACATTCAGTGCCGAAAACCTTAAAGTTACTAATATCAGGTTTTCTTCCATTCCATTTTTCTTTAGGAGTAACCTGCAAAACTGCTTTAGTAGGGACTATATCAAAGCTATAGTTAACATAACAAATAACTTCATCCCAAAAATGTTTATGTAATCCTTTAGAATAAAGCATGCATCTAGCCATTTCAACTAAAGTTTTATTCTTTCTTTCAACTACCTCATTTTGTTGAGGTGTATAAGGAACAATATTTTGATGTTGAATACCATGCTTAGATAAATATGCATTAAATTCATTTTTAATGGTAAAAATGAATTCCATTCCATTATCAGTTCTCAACGTCTCAATACTTTTACCAAATTCTTTTTCAACCATGGATTTAAAATCTTCAAATATGCCAAAGGTTTCAATTTTATGTTTCAACAGATAAACCCAAGATTTATGACTAAAGTCATTAATAAAAGTAAGAAAATAGATTGCATGAGACAAAGAAGGAGTTTTAAGAAAACCAAAAATATCACTATGAATTAGTTGTAATCGTTCTTTAGCATACCAAACTTCACCTTTATCAAACATTTCCCAAGTTATGTTTACCTAGCACACATCCTTCACCAACACCTTTAGTGGAAGAAATTGAAGGTAAGCCATGTATTGTTTTAGACATCATTTCTATTTTACCATAATTAATCAAGTGATATAATCTTTCATGCCATAATTTACTTTGTTTGTCGACATGAGAAACACAAAATAAAAAGGTTGATTTTTCTTGAATTGAAACTTGTAAACTTATATAATCCGACATTATGATCAACATGACTAGAAGAAACAATTTTGAAGTTATTTTTTTATATATTTTAACACGTACTTATCAGGCCAAGCTTCAAATTTATAAAATTTCTAGCATGCACAATAAATAAAAATCAAGTTGGTTGGAATTCCCTGAACGTAACCACATCTTCAAAAGTACCATTAGGAACATTAATGCTACCAAATTCTAAGATTGAAAGATGACTACCATCACTTATAGATACTTTATGTTGTGTTTACTTTTTAGTATCATAAGAATTAAATAAAGAAGTTGTACCAGGCATATGGTTAGATGCACTAAAATCCATTATTCAAATTATAAGAGGAATTACTAGGTTGAACAGAATAGACACACGGGGACACCGACTATTCTTCGAAAGACTTCTTTTTTTCTTTTGCAAGTTCACGTCTCGATTTAGAAGAAATATTTTCAAGGTTGTTGTTTTTTCCACAATACTTATAAGGATTATACACTTTCTTTTCATTAGACGCCATGTTAGAAGTATCACAATTAGAAGAAGTTGATCCTTAATTATTGGGTTTAGAATTTTTATTAAAACTTCTATTAGGATTCTTTTTACTATATTTCATTAGAGCTTTATTATTAGACAATTGACCACTAGGAATTAATCTATTTTTTTCATTTATCAAACCTATACAAAATAACTCAAAAGTAGGTTTCAAACTAACTTTAGACATTTAAATGGCTTTATTCCTAGTTTGGATGAACAAATCAAAATATTAAGGTAACTTTTGTTCAACAAGAATAGTAAGAGCATTATCACTTTTCTTGTAATCAGAACCACAATTATTTAACTTTTCATTAAATATTTTAATTTCAGCATGAAATGACTATATTCTATCAAAATATTTAGGGTCTAAATCATGGATTTTCTTTTCAATATAGTAATAAGAAACATCATCACTTTTATCAAATAAATAAGCTAGGGGTTTTTGACACCTCAATAGGAATAACCTCATCATTGTTAAATTCACAACATCATGATCCATTATCCATGAGACTCATGTTGTATCAAGTCTGGAGATTATGTTGTATTAAGTTCATAAACTTATGTTGTATTAAGTTAAGAGCTTGTGTTGTATCAAGCTAGGATGTTTAGGTCATGATATATGTTTGTACTATGATCTTATGTTGTTTGTATTGAGATCGGGATCTTATGTGGTATTAAGATCGAGACATTGTGTTGTATCAAGGTCAAAGACCTATGTTGTATCAAGTCCGCAACTTATGTTATATTAAGTTCAGGAGTCTTGCGTTGTATCAATATTTTTCTTGTATCAAGACCATATGACTTGTGTTGTATCAATCCATGATGATATACTATGTGATATATGGCTAGTCTCGGTCAACATGTGCTATAAGTATCCTTTAGGGATTATCTACCCCTAGAGTGACTTACTTTACCATATGACTATATGACCCAGGGTAATACATATGATCATAGGTTGGAAACAATTCTTCTGAGTATGATATGATAAAGATGATTAATTAATCAAACACTCATGGACCATATTGCAGAATTAATTAATGATAAATGAGATGAGCACAAAGATAGAGTAAAGATTCTAATTGCCTATGCCAAACCTCTAGTGAACTCAAATTGCAAAGACAATAGATAAATTTAAGTTGTAAAAAACAAGTTTTAGTTAATTAAGGAATCTACTCCTTGATTTTATACAAAGTGTTTGTTGAGGATGGCACTGACTGTGAAGAACTAGAAACATTCAGTTAAACTCCTAACTAATGGTCAAACAATTAGTTAATCAATTCACATTTAGTTCTGCTCAATTTGTTCAGTTCAGTTCAGTTCGGTTCAGTTACATTTAGTTTTTTTCAGTTCAACTCAGTTCAGTTCAATTACATTCAGTTAAAGGAAGCTAACACCACTGAATTATTAGAGGGTGCATATCTTCAATGTGTTAGGTAATTACGAGGTGAAAAAGTGGCACCAATTCAAGCAAGGCAAAATAGGTAATGGGTGAAGAGTGCGATAGTGCACATAGTGCTCACAATGCCCAAATTCATGCAACCATTCACTACCTCTCATTGTGTGACTGAATTAGCTTGTTATTAGAGTGTTATGCACTTGGAAAGGCTATGACAATATTCTGAGTGATATCTATTCTCTAGTGTTGCTTAGATATCTCTTATCAAGAAATCCGCAAGTGTTTCAAAATCATTATCTGCCATTATTTATCATACTCTAAGGATTGTTTGTTTTATTTTTCATCCTCTAGATTTTGATGGTTTTTCCAGGGTACATCATGTGTCTTATGGATTGATTAATTTGTGTGTTTGAATTGTTTATGAGATCTACATGCATTGGATTTTTTTATCAAAAGTTTTAAAGTTCAAATATCTTCATATTTTCTCAAACATTGACATGGTATCACATCAAGGGTGTGAAATAGCTTAGTTTTTTGCAAACATTCTAAACCTACGCAAGATCTTGAAGCATTGAGCAAAGCTTGAAGCAATGGCATCAATATCCGTCCAACTACAAGATCGACTTGAAGGCACAACAAAATTTGACACATGGATGGCTAAACTGATCAACATTCTCGAAGAGTATGAACTTGTTTTTTTTGTGACCACCGTGATCGAAGAGCCTACTACAAATGCAGAAAGAACCAATTACAAGAAGAATCAAGCAAAGGAAAAGATGATCATATATGACTCCATGAAGGTCAAGCTCATACCATTGAAGATGGAAAAGGAGTGTTTTGACACACTCATCAATATTTATGAGAAGAAGTCCCCTAATCAAAAGAGGGATTTGAAGAACAAGTTTTACAACATGAAGATGGAAAAATATGAGATAGTAGCCTCATTATTCACAAATATTTCACAAGTAAAGTATCATCTTGCAATCATCGGTGTGGAGATGGATGAGGATGATCTTCTTCAAAACGCCATCAATGGGCTTCCTGCCTCATGGGATACATTTCTTGTTGTGGTAAATATAAGAGAAGAGAAGCTCAACTTCAAAATACTTTGGCATGATTGCATCCAACAAGAAGGGCACATCCAGAACAAAGTAGCGCACACTAAGGAGTAGAATCCAGTTCTCACGGCTAGAACCAAGAAAGGGAGGAAGCCATTCACTCCCAAGAAGTCCCTCTGTGCAAAGAAGAAAGGGATCCATAAAGGTTTTGAAAAATCAAAGCATCTATGTTTTTATTATCAAAATATGGGACACTTTATACAGGATTTCCATGTGAAGAAAAGAAAAGAAGGAATTTCATGCTTCCATAATCATTGAAGAAACTTCCAAAGAATATGCACCCATGGAGAAAGAGACAAGGAGGGAGTGTTACCTTGTCTCAGATTTGTATGAATCTCTCGTCATGGGATAATATACATGGATGATTGATAGTGGTGCTTCAAAGAACATGCCAGGATACAAGGGCACAATATCAAACCTAAAAGAGAAACAATTTGCATGCATGGTAGAATTGGGATACAATTCCACATACTTAATCCAAGGAGTTGGATCCACATCCTTCCAGCTGAACTCGGGAGACACACTACATGTGCAGTAAATTATTTATGTTCCTGGATTGAATAAGAACCTACTCTATGTTTATGTCCTTGAAGATAAAGACTTCCAAGTCATCTTCATGGAGAATCAAACATACTTGTGGTTGAAGAACCAAAACATTGACACTATTATTGTTATTGGGGTTCAAGGAGGAGTACTTTACAAAGTCCCACGAAAGTATATTGCATCCATGACACATCATACTATCAGCCCATGCGATATTTTTCATAGAAGGCTTGGACACCTCCACTTCAGAGCAATCCCTAGTTTGCAGTGAATGGTGAAAGGTATTCCTAGTTTTGATTGTGTACAAGGTATTGTTTGTAGAGGTTGTGCTTTAGGAAAGAATGTTAAAAACAAATGTCCTAGCATAATTAATAGATTTAAAGGAATCATATATTTAGTACACTCAGATGTCTGTGGACCCATGTATTCCCCTTCCCTTTGTGGGCATCTCCACTATGTTTTATTCATTGATGATTTCTCCTGTAAGGCCTAGATTTACTTCATGAAAGCCAAAAGTGAAACCTTTAGTAAATTCCAAGAACATAAATCCATAGTTGAGAATAAGACAAGTAGGAATATATGTTCCCTAAGGTCTAATAATGGTGTATAATTTGAATCAAATTCTTTTAATGAGTTTTGTAGTGATGCATGGATATGTACACATTTAACAACTCCTTACAACCCACAATAGAATGGGGTTGCAAGGAGAAATAACATAATTGTTTGTGAGGATGGAAAATAAATCCTACATGATTAGGATCTATCTGCTTATTTGTGGGAAGAATATGCTAGTACAACAATGTACATACATAATAGAAGTCCGTATGCATTTCTTGATGAGAAAACACCTGAATAAGTATTCACTGATGAGAAACCAAACATATCACATCTTTGGATTTTTGGGTGTCATGTGTATATTCACATTCCAAAAGAAAGAGAACCAATATGGAACCTTCTGGAAAGAAGGGAAATTTTGTTGGCTACAGTGAGACCTCCAAGGAATTCAGGATATATGTGCCTGGTTAGAGACATGTTGAGGTTAGTTGGGATGTGAAATTCCATGAGGAGGAAACATTTCAGGCAGTCAAAAGATATTGAATGTAATCTAGAGACAGAGGAGGTTGAGGCTTCTATATCAGAGGATCATGATGATGATTCTTCCCCTTCTAATGTTTAGAGGGAGAATTCAGCAGAGCATACAGAGCTACCTTTCATTGACGAACTAGTTGAAGTGGTTGTTGAACCTCCTGCAAAGAGGAGATCAACATGGGGAGAAGATGTATTAAGAGATTTTTAGAAGCATGGAGCACAAATAGGCACTTCTAGGGAGTGCAAGGATCCTGATAGGTATTCAGATTATGTTGCATTGATAAGTAGAATCAGTGACTCAGAGCCTTCATCATATGAAGAGGCTGTAAAGAAGCAAGTGTGGAAATATGTTATGAAAGGGGAATATCATTCTATTCTAAAGAATGGTGTTTGGGATATTGTTCCTAGACATGAGAGGAAGTCATTTGTAACTTCCAAATGGGTTTACAAGATAAATCATGTTGCAGATGGTAGTGTGGAAAAATACAAAGCTAGGTTTGTTTCCTATGGCTTTTCTCATAAAGAGGGCATTGATTATGAGGATACTTTTTCTCTAGTGTCTAGGTATACTACCATTAGATCTATTAGTTCACTTGCATCAGTATTGGGATGGAATCTTCACCATATGGATGTGAAGACTTCCTTCCTCAATGGTGAGGTTGAGGAATAGATGTACATTGAACAACCTGATGGTTTTATGATACATGTGAAGGATTCCAATGTGTGCAAGTTGAAGAAATCACTATATGTGTTAAAACAAGCTCCTCGAGCTTGGTATTCCAGAATAGACAACTATTTTCAGAGACTGGGTTTATTGAAGAGTGATGCATATTCAAACTTGTACTTCAAAGTAGTGGATAACCAACCTGGTACTAGTCCTATATGTGGATGATCATTTCCTCACTAGAGAGGAAAGACTTATTGCTAAGTGTTATAGGGAGCTTACCTAAGAGTTTGAAATGAAATACTTAGGTCTTATGCACTACTTCCTAATCCTTAAGACCTGACAGAGGAATGATGAGATATTTTTATCTCAAGGAAAGTACACTATGGACATCTTACACATATTTGGTAGGGTGGATTTCAAATCCACAGATACTACTATGGATTCCAATTTGAGGAAACTCCACGAGACTAAGATTGGATTGGATCCAGTGGACCCCACATTATACATACAGTTGATTGGATCTTTGATTTACTTGATACATTCAAGGACAAACATTTGCTATGTAGTTATCATTTTGAGTCAGTTAATGACTTATCCTAGACATAGACACTGGGTTGCAAGTAAGCATATTTTGAGATACCTCCATGGTACAGTTGCTTATGGACTCAAGTATGCCTCTAATGGAGGAGTGTTATTTCGTAGATATACTGATTCTGATTGGGGTGGAAACATTTTTATCGGAAGAGTACTTCCAAATATTGTTTCAGCTTGGGTTCTTCTATGATTTCATGGTCTAACATAAAGAAGGGTTCATTTGCGCAGAGCATCATGGAGGCTGAGCACATTGCTGTTAGTACTGCTTGTAGAGAAGAAGTGTGGTTGTGATAGCTACTTGGAGGATTGTTCACTGTAAAGCTAGAGCCTAAAATGATTAGGTGTGACAACCAGAGTTGTATAAAATTTTCTGAAAAATCTTGTGTTTCATGACAAGTCGAAACACATAGAAATGAAGTATCATTTCATTAGAGACATGGTACATAAATGTATTGTAGAACTTCAGTACATAGCTAATGATGAGAAAATTACAGATGTGATGACAAAGCCTCTATCTGTGACGAAGTTTAGACACTTCCAGGATATGTTTGGTATGGAAGAGAATGTCTCCCTCGTTGAGAGGGAGTGTTATATGTATAACATCAAGAGCCATTATCCACGAGACTTATGTTGTATTGATTCTGGAACTTATGTTGTATTAAGTTCAAAAACCTCTCCATGAAACTTGTGTTGTATCAAGTCTAGAACTTGTCTTGTATTAAGTTCATAAATTTATGTTGCATTAAGTTAAGAGCTTGTGTTGGATCAAGCTAGGATGTTGAGGTCATGAGAGATGCTTGTACTATGATGTTATGTTCCATTAAGATCTGGATCTTATGTTGTATTAATATCTTGACCTTGTTTTGTATCAAGGTCAGAGACTTGTGTTGTATCAAGTCTGGAACTTATGTTGTATTAAGTTTAGGAATTTTGTGTTGTATCAAGACCGGTCTTGTATCAAGACCATATGAATTATGTTGTATCATGTCATGAGAATTTACTATGTGAGTATGGCTAGTCATGGTCACCAGGTGCTATTAGTCTCCTTTAGGGATTAACTAACACTAGAGTGATTTACTTTAGCATATGACTATATGACCCGGGGTAATACATATGATCATAGGTTGGAAACAATTCTTCTGAGTATGATATGATAAAGATGATTAATTAATTAAACAATCATGGACCATGCATAATTAATTAATGATAAATGAGATGAGCACAACGATAGAGTAAATATTCGAATTTTCTATGTCAGACCTCCGGACAACTCGAATTGCAAAGACATTAGTTAAGTCTATGTTGTGGAAAACAAGTTCCAGATAAATAAGGAATCTACTCCTTGATTATGCAAAGTGTTTGTTGAGAATGGCATTGATTGTGAAGCACTAAAAACATTCAGTTAAACTCCTAACTAATGGTCAAGCAATTAGTTAATTAGTTCACATTCAACTTTGTTCAGTTCAGTTTCATTCAGTTATGTTCAGTTCAACTCAGTTCAGTTCAGTTACATTCAGTTAGAGGCAGTTAACACCAGTGAATTAATTGAGGGAACATATATTCAGTGTGGTAGGTAATTACGAGTTGAAAACTTGACACCAAGTCAAGGAATGTGCAATAGGAAATGGGTGAAGAGTGCACACAGTGAAAACATTATTCACAGTTCCCAAAGTCATGAAACCATTCACTACCTCTCATTGTATGACTGAATTAACTTGTTATTATAGTGTTATGCACTTATCAAGGCTATGACATTATTCTTAGTGATCTCTATTCTCTAGTGCTGCTTAGATATATCTTATCAAGAAATATGCAAGTGTTGTAAAATCATTCTCTATGATTGTCTATCATACTCTAAGGATTGTTTGTTGGGTGTTTCATCCTCTGGATTTCGAGGGTTTTCCCAGGGAACATCATGTGTATTATGGATTGACTCATTTGTGTTTTTGAATTATTTAAGAGATCTACATGCACTGGATTTGTAGTTTTAAATTTCAAGTATCTTCATATTTGCTCAAACATTGGCAACCATTAATGTGTACTTGTAAGCTAGTTGAAATAGTTTGTCCAATGAGTCCTCTTACTTGATCACATCGATCTTCCCATATTGAAAAATATGTTGCATCAATTGATTCCATTTTGATCACCTTTAACTAATATCCATAAGTTCTTACTCCTAGCACCTCAATCATATTTCTCTTCTAAGAGACATAATTAGATCCAACTAATGCAAGAATAGAAACAAATTCTAAAGTCATAGTGTGACAAAATAATGAAACCCTTAAATGGAAAAAATGATTGTTTGCAAATTTAGAAGAAACGTGATTAAAAACCAAAAATTTATCACCGAAACAGAATCCTAACATCAACTAATAGATGGATCTAGAACTGTACAACATGAAACTGAGAAAAGAAAATTGAATTTGGCAAAAAAATGTTGAAACATGGGTATTTGTGTTTTTTGTGTACACTAAGTGCGAAAACAAGAAAGAATTCACGCTTTTGATAAAGTTAGGGAGGATATTTCTAGAGGTATTCCTGCTTTCGCATACAAAAAGGTGAGAATTACTTGTAACTACCCCAAAACCTGTCAAAATTTTGGAAAATGTAAAACAGTCGACTTCACGTATGGAAACCTTCAACCAAACACAACCAGAGTCGAAAACAAACCATATTTTCTAGAAAATAAATAGATCCTTGATATCAAGTTAGTATACAATCGATTTTAATCCATATCTATAGAAAAAATCAAGAGAAACTTGAAAAATTTCTGAAACTTTTTTGAAAATTAATGGTGAGGGTTAGGGTTTGAAAAAAAATCTAAAACATGTAGGAAAATGACTAGATCTAAAAAAATGCCAGTTAGGTTTGATACACCAGATACCAAATCTACAAAATATGGAGGACCCAACTAAAAATATGAAGAATTGCTACTTGCAAGAAATATTCAAAGAATTACCGAAGAAGGTAGAGCGTAGCAAGTAGCTCTGATACCATGTTAGAATATTGAGAATATGTATAAAAATACAACAATACACTTAAACTAACATGTAAATCAATAGCAAAGATATATTAATATATCCTTATACCCTTACAAGAAACAATAATAATGTAAGAAATAAGAGACAAGAGAACAAGAGAATAATGCACCAGATATACATGGTAAAATCCCAAATGAGGAAACATGTTCAGGTTTGATTTTCTTTATTCTTTAGAAATATCCAATATTACAAGATAGCTCCACCCTACATATGCTTCATAACTTTAAAATAAAATCACAATGCATAGTATAATGGTATGCCCAAACTTTCTCTCCCTCAACTCTATTTATACCAATAGGGATGAAAGAATAACATCCTAAAATACATGTGGGATATATAATTTTCCACCTCTTTATATAACGAATGGTAATAGGAGAATATTTATCCATGGTTCATGTGGATAACACCTTTTACATAAGATAAGAGTTATTTATGCCTTCCAATGCTAGATAAAACATCTCACGACATCATACCAGACATCATTACATGTGTAATATTAAAATTACACATCCCAACAAAGAGAAGGTATTGCACTTCCCAATATTATGAAGCCACTACATCAAATCCAAAGATATAATAGAAAATGAAATAAATTATTGCAATTTACAAAGACATGGTTTCTAGTTAGATAAATTAGGAAAAGGAAACCTATACTAAATATAAGGGTGAATAGTGAAAATGGTAAAATGGAAAAGTTTCAAGTTTAGTAAAGAAACCTACTTGTGAATAGGAACAACTAAATATATTGATGGCGTGTATAGAGGAATGGCATTTGGTGCAATTGACATTATTGGACTCTTAAATGTAAAAGATGGAAGAGTTTGGACCATACATATTAAGAAAATGTTTGACATGGGCACCAATGTTCCATGCTAGTATCCATCTGGATAATATGCAAGTCTATTTTTGGGATACATTGATTCACTTGAAGAAAATCAAAGGAGATGACAAATGATGTGGCATTTATAAGGATACAAAAATGTGATAGAAGAAGCACTCAAATTCAAATATACATTTCATAATACCTTATTCGTTGCTACAAAACAAATGATGAAGTATACAAAAACAAACAAAAGTACATCTAGATTATAATAATATTGGTTCGTAAAAAGTCAATTTTAGTTTTAAATCAGAATGCAGTAGAAAGGATTCTTACCTGCATGAAAGATACCAATTACCATGCTGAACATAAGAAGTATAATTACATCGACACTCCCTTGTCATATGGTTTGGAGAACCACATAAATAGCAACAACAACCACCTTGTGTTGTAAATAATACCAGTCTGATAAATCAAAATGGAAAACAAAACACATATTAAGTAAGATAAAAATACATCATCTTTCCCTAAAGAAGTTAGATCTGACTTGGACAACTCACATTCTTTAGTTTTCTAGAAGCCATGAAATTCACAATTCCATCCAATATAAATCAGACATACAGATCAGCAAGTTTTTATTTTCCCACTCTAATGACTCTTCTACATAGATTTCAGTGTTTATTACATTAATAATATGTTATTTAAATTTTGTCATTGTGCATTAACCCCAGTCAGTGTTGAAATTTGATGGGTAAATAGTCGTTATTTGTCATTTTACTTGTCAAAATACTATCATTTCATAAAATTAAACATAATTAATGAAGTGCAAATTTTAATTTCACTCATCATTTTGAAGTCCATTTTTATTTTGACACATCATTAATATCTATATCCCAATCCCATACACACACACATATGCACATTTAATTATTAACAAGTAGTTATCAATAATAGATAACATTACATATTATATATAATTAGTAATAGTAATAACTAAATAGTAATGGATAACATTGCACATATATACCAGCGTAGATCCAAATCCTAGGCTCTATCAAGCGCCGAGAGGGATCAAATCTCTCTAGGTGCAAACCTCTTCTTAGGTATTACACTCAATGAGTTATCAACTTTGGTGTGTCCTATATATACCATTGATTCGATTCAAACCAAAAGACACATCTTTTTATTTAAGGTCAACATATAATATATTTATTATTAATATTTAATATTATTTATCACCAACATATAATATTTAATATTATTTTTTATTTTGTTAGGAACGAACATTACAACATCTCCCCATAAATGATTTTAAAACCATATGCAAAGCCCTCCTAAAACCATGGGTTGTTTAGGAGGCCTTGCACATGGTCTTAAAACCATTTGCAAGGCCCTCCTAAACCATGTAGAATAAAACCATGGGTTTTCTTAGGAGGCCTTGCACATGGTTTTAAAACCATGTGCCCGGTCCTCTTAAACCATATACAATAAAACCATGGGTTGTTTAAAAGGCCAACATTATTTTGCAAATAATACAATTTTTATTTTTTTATTATTTTGTTAAGTAGGAATATTACAACATCTCCCCCATATTGTGTTTTTTTTATGATCCACATTTTTTTTTGGGATAATTAAATTTTTACCTTTTTATTGTTTTGTTATTTTTTACCTTTTTATTGTTTTGTTAGGTAGGAAGATTACAACATCTCTCCCATATTAGGTTGTTTTTCCGACATTTATTTTGTTTTATAATTAAAAAATCTATTTTTTAATTAATAAAAATAACATTACGTAACGTTACATAACGTTACGTAACGTTACAAGATCTTCCCCATACTGGGTTGTAGAGAGCCTCTCGGCTCAATAATTAGTAATAGGAATAAATAATTGCACCAAGATGAGCAAGGTGTTCTACAACCCAGTATAAGGGAGATGTTGTGATGTAACGTAATGTTACCAAACATAAAAAGTAATTAAAAAAACTTGTTTGTTCATAAAACAAAAAATTATGAAAAGTAATTAAAAAAATCCATGTTGGCCTATAAAATTTAAAATTTAAACTTAAACCCGAATCTATCAAGTAAGAGAGGGGCCAAATTTCTTGAATTTTAAATTTAAAAAAAATACACCTCAAGAAAATTGATCCCTCTCGGTGCTTGGTGGATCTGAGTTTAAGATAGATCTATGTTGGTTAGTTATTAGTAATTAAATGTGCAAATATGGATGCATTAGAAATGACAATCCCACTAAAAATAAGTTTAGATGATATCTATCACATGATTAAATTCATCTCAAAGAAATTCATAAACATAATAATAATCAGCTATAAATTCTATATGATCGCTTGAGACTGAAACTATCCTAAATCCATCTTAAGTTAACATTTACCATGCATCGAGAGAGATCAAATCCCTTGAGGTGAAAACCCTTTGTCCACTTTTTCACACTGAAAAAAGGTTTTGTGATCCAAAGTTAAGATGAAGCTTTAACATGAAAATGGGTAAAGCCAATAGCACTTGAAAAGAATGTTATCATGTTCATTTAAGATCAATGCCCATAAAATTATTAATGTATGCTGTGTAGGGTATCTTTTAGACAATATTAGTTTATGCAATGGTCTTAACTTTATTTTTTAGGTTTTCATTCAATTAATTACATTGTTAATTAAGAGGAAGCTATATTTTATGCAATAATAGCTTAATAGAAATATTGAGCTAATTTAATGTTTTCATATATAATGATGTATAAAAGAAACCGTTTATATTTTTATAAATGTTGATCCAAGTGATTTTTGAATTCGGGCTCCAAGAAAATTTTTAAATTTTTCAAGAACTGGCAGTCTATTCTCTGGTTCTTTGGAGTTTTGGTTCACGATTCTGCTGAAGGAGGTTGTCTATTCATATCTAAGGTGATAAGGTGGACTTTAGTTAAGCTCTCTTGTTTTTTGGAGGCCTCGACGTTGTCTGAGTTGGCTTCGAAGGGAGTCCTCTCTGGAGCTTAGATCTTATCGTGTTTGGACAAGCTCCTTTGAGCATTCCCTGGAGGCTTAGAGAGTGCTCTCTTGTGGATGTATGTGTCAGCTTGGGATTGATTTTGAGGTTCTATAGACTGTAGCTGGATCATGAAGCTTCTGGTAGGTGGGAGACTCTTGAGGTATTCATCTCTGTTTTTGAATATTGCTTGAAGGTTCTTTAGTCGATGGTAGGCTCTTAAGGTCTTTCCTCTTCTCTCCTCTGGTGGTCTGGATATTGCAGAGACTGAAGGCTTGGGTTCTTTCTCTTTGTTTATGCTAGTACTTTTCTTAGGGAGGATCGTGTTGTGAAGAAGATAGAGCTTCGTTCTTGGTTCTTCCTTTACTGAGATCCTGAGCAACCCTATTGAAGAACTCTTAGCTAATTTTTTGGATCTTGAGTAGGTCTCTAAGGTCATGGAGGAAGTCTCTCCTTCCTCTGATCTCACTACCTTTAGAAGACTCATTGCTTTAGGCAGCAAAAGGAAGCTCACTCAGATTCAGCAATCCTTCATCAAAAGACTGGATAACATCCCTTCGGTTGGTCTTCCTGTTGATCAAACATGTAAATCAACTCTTAATTTAGCTGACAGGGGACTCATTGGTCAGTTTACTAACCTTTGGACATCTCCAAAATCTATTGAAGGATGGGTCCAAAGGAACTGGAAACCTTTGATCTCTGAAGACATTAGCAGCAAGTTATTAGGAAAGGGTTACTTTGTATTTCTTTTTGAAAATGTAGCGGACAGAGACCTAATCTTTTGAAACGGACCTTATTTCATGGGTCCTCAGGGGCTTTACCTAAGCAAGTGGAACCTGGACTTTGATCCAAATTGAGATGTCCCTTCTGTTGTGCCCATTTGGGTTAGGCTTCAGCATCTTCCTCTCCATTGTTGGAATTCGGATTCCCTCAAAGCCATAGGGAACACTCTTGGGAAAGATATTGACTGGGCTGATACAAGAGATCAATACACTTGCGCTCTAATCTGTGTTGAAGTAGAATTAGAGGTAGGGCTTCCTGAAGCAATTACCTTGAAGGTGGCAGGGTGGGAACATATTCAAGAATTAGATTATGAACAATTGCCATTTAAGTGCAGATTCTGTCATGGCTCTGGGAATTTTGCTAGAACTTGTAAGAAAAAACTTGAAGAAGAAAATGTTCAAGAGAAGGGAGCTCAATGGACTCTAGTCCAAAAATCTAGCTCTATGAAGCAAGGAACTGAAGCCAAGGGACTAAGAGGAGAAAAGGGTTCGAGTAACAATCCTCCTGGACAGAATCAGAAGGATAATGGATTAGCCTTGAAGGTAATTTCATCTCAGAATAATTTTGAATTATTAAGTATCCCAGAAGATAAGGTTACCCTAGTACATGTAGAGGTAGAAGCCCCACAACCTGCTTTACAAGTTGCAAGAGATCAAGTTATTTTAGTGCTTGAAGAGGGAGATCTTCCTCAATTGTCTCTGCAAGAATTCCAAGGTCAAGATGAATCTTCTATTGGTATTCTTGTGGATGGTAGTCCTCCTACTTATGCAGAGATGGAAAAAAAAATTGAAACCTTGGAAAACTCTGGTTCAGATGAAGACCCACTTGAGAAGTCCTCTAAAACATGAGGTCGAAAATCGCAAAAGACTCTTCGGGAGGAAGAAGTTGAACGTATCAAGATGCAAGGAAGTCAAACAACTTTAGAGATGACAATCAACAGAAATAATCGGGCTAGGCCTCCCAAAGGAGGCCCTCCTCCTTCCATTAGTAAATAATGAATTTAGTCTCTTGGAATTACAGGGGGATGGGAACTTCTTCGAAAGTAGAAGCTGTGAAAGATATCGTAACTATGGCTCTCCTTGATGTTCTTCTGCTCTAGGAGACAAAAATTGAAGCAAGCAACCTTCTTACCATCAGCAATCGGTATTGGAAAAAGAATGTAGGACAGGCTGTGAGTGCTCGTGGCTCATCTGGAGGGCTTGCAATGCTTTGGTATAAATACTTTTTTTCAATGGAAAATTCCTTTGTTTCTTAGCACTAGATTTTCATCGAGCTTAGGCATTGCTCAAACAAGATAACTCTATCTCTTTTCAATCTTTATGTTCATGTGACTCTCCAGGAGAAAAGAGACTGTTGGAATTCCCTGGCTGATTTTTTAGCAGCAAGAAATCCATCTAACATTATTGTAGCCAGTGATTTAAACATCACGTTGGCCCCAAAAGAAAAAAAGGTGGAAATTGTGGGAGAGATCATATGCTAAGAACAGTGGAGAGAATCATCTCATCTTGGGATTTGATCAATTTTAAGCCTAAAAAAGGATGCTACACTTGGAGTAATAATTGTATAGCCTCATTCAATATCTTTGTCAGACTGGATAGATTTCTTCTTCAAAGCTATTTTCTCATGGAAAATAAAATTATTTCCTCCAGCATATTGCCAAAATTATCCTCGGATGATAAACCTATCTTGCTGCAATTTATAGATGATGAAGATCTCAGTCCCATTCCTTTCAAGTTCAACCCTCTGTGGATTGACAAAGAAGGTTTCTTGGATACGGTTAGTAATGCCTGGAAAATTTTGGTATCTGGTTCTCCTAATTTCGTGTGGGAAACGAAACTGAAACACACCAAATCTGCATTGAAGGAGTGGATAAAAATATCTCCCCATTCCCCTATCAATGACAGAATTTTGGCTATGACTCGTCTTAATGAGATTCAAATGAGAATGGAGGATGCAAAGATCCCACTTGCCATTCTAGTTGAAGAACAAGAAGCCCAACTTAATGCATCCAAAGCCTTTAGAAAGGAAGAGGAATATTGGCGTTTGAAATCCTGGAATTTATGGCTGATTGCCGACGATAAAAACACCTCATTTTTTCATAAGAAGTATAGAGCAAGACTATCCCATAACCATATTTCAGAAATAACCTCTTCATCTGGCGAATCCTTCAAAGGTATCACTCAGCTCAAGCAAGAAGCTGAAGCTCATTTTAAGAAATTATTTACAGAGGAGGGAATTGTAGACTCGGAATTAACCTCAGATTTTCTTTCCAATGTTCCTAGTATGGTGAATGCAGAAGATAATGATGAGCTTATGAAACCTTTTTCTGAGGCAGAAATTATAGATGTTATTTGGTCTATGGCTCCGAATAAAGCCCCGGGACTTGATGTCTTTTCCATTCATTTCTACAGAGTATGTTGGACTGTTATCAGAAAAGATCTTTTGAGGATGATCAAAGCATTTTAGTCTAAAGCCAAGGTTGGTGGAAGTACTAATTCCACCTTCCTTGCTTTAATTCCCAAAGAAGTTAAACTTTCCACTTTTGGTCGTTTCTGCCCAATCTCTTTGTGTAATGCATCTTACAAAATATTAGCTAAGATCTTAGCTAACAGGCTTAAACCCCTCCTCAAAAAATTGATCTCTCCACTACAAGGTGGATTTGTTAAAGGTCGCCATATCCTGGATAATGTGATACAGGTTCAGGAAGGCATGCATTCCAGCTTCAGTAGAAAAGAGAAGGGCATGCTTATAAAGCTCAACATGGCGAATGCTTTTGATAGGTTCAAGCTCTCTTTCCTTTATCAAATTCTTAATTCTTTTGGATTCAGCTCTGCTTTTATTAATCTGATTAAAGCATGTACTAACAAGCCCTGGCTAACACCTTTAGTTAATGGAAGACCTGCTCATTCCTTTCAAGCTTCCTGAGGTCTTCAGCAGGGCTGCCCCCTCTCGCTGTTTCTTTACATCCTAATGGATGATTCTCTGAGTAGAAAGCTAACTGTGGAGAAAAATATTGGAACAATTTCAGGAATCAAATCCGTCAGTGTTGTGGAATCTATTAATCATGCTCTCTTTCCTGATGACACGTTTCTCCTTGGAGGGGCTTCGATGATATTGGCAAGAGTTTTCAAAGAAATTATGCAGGATTTTCGTACTGTCTCAGGTGCCCTAATCAACCACCGGAAGAGCATTGTGTATGGACGAAATGCAGCTCCCGAAACTATTGCAAATATTTCTTAGATTCTTGGTTTTGAGGGCTTTTCCAATTGGGATAAAGTCAATTATTTGGGCCTTCCACTATCACCGGAACAAATCAAACCTTCTCATTGGCTGCAAATTGTCAGTAAGTTAAAAGGCAAGATTGTCTTCTGGGGTGGTTATTGGCTTACTACAGTAGGTAAACTAGTCTTAATCAAATCCACTCTTTCATCTCTTCTGATTTATCAGTCTTCTCTTCTATTGGCCCCTAAATCGATCTTGGATCAATTATCCAAATTGATAAGAGACTTTCTCTGGCAAGGAGGCAAAGGAAATCAAGGAAAATTGCATTTGGTCAACTGGGATACTGTCAAGCGTCTTGTTTCCGAAGGAGGGCTGCAAGTTAAAGATCCTGGGCTAGTAAATCTTGCCATGGGTGGAAAGCTGCTGTAGAAACTTTTCTCCAATCAAAGTCATCCTGTAAGTCAATTTTTTTGGAAAAAGTATATGAATGGAGGAACTCTTCAAAATTTACAGTTGAATAATATTTCTAAAGGAAGTTCAATATGGAATCTATGCAGAAAAGGTATAACATTATTTACCAAGCAATTATTCAAGATACCGAGAAATGGCAACAATACTTTTTTATGGGAAGACTAAATCAACAGTAATCCTCCTTTATTCTTTGTCCAAGCAATCGACGAATTAAAATACTGGCTGGTAAGTAAGCATATAACGTGTCTAGCTAATATATCCACCTGGGATCGTAAGGGTAACATTCTAGAGTGGAAATTTCTAGCCTTGCCAGATCGCAGGGTCTCTTCTTTGCACGGTCAATTAAATCTGTTAATAAATCTTCTATCTGGAAATGCTCCCATACACTCTTCCTACAGAGATGCATGGGGTTGGGGACCTACATGCAGTTACTTAGCATCGATTGGGTATAATGCTATTCTCAATTATCCTCCTTCAACTCATAATGCCAAGTTCTGGAAACATGTTTGGCAATCCCCTAGCATACCGAAAGTAAATTTTTTTACTTGGATTCTCATGCACCAGCGAGTCTTAACTGGGGAAAATTTGATAAAAAGAGGCTTTTTTGGCCCTTTTCGATGTTGCTTCTGTAAGCAAGCAACATAATCTTCTGCTCATATTTTTGTTAACTGTGGATACACACAGAAAGCATGGGCGTTTCTTTTACTGGGCTTACCAGTCTCTATTCCTTTAAGTGAAGATCCTGCAAATCTCTTTGCAAATTGGAAAAACTGGTATCCCGGAATTTCTTCTTCAAGCCGTGACTGGAGGAAAATCTGGCAATCCATCCCAAAATTCTTTTGGTGGAAAATATGGATAGACAAAAACAAATCAATCTTCAATAGTAAATCCAAAATTCCTGAACTTGTAGCTTCTAATGCAAAGGCAATGCTCTTGGAAGTAGTGGGAAAGCACCTAGATCTCATTAACCTTAGTGCTGAAAACAAGTGGATTGGATTGCCTCAGATTGATAAAACTCAGCTGAATTATAGAAGACCTATGCTTAATTCTCTTTGGCAGATTCAAAGTTCGTAAGAAGACTTCTCGGATTTGTGGAAAAATAAGAATAAAGTTTCAATTTTCTTTGCTGGTGCATCAAAAGGAAACCCGGGAAACGCTGGAGCAGGTGGATTAATTTTCCTTCCGGGAGGACTGCTTGAAACCAACTTTAGTTGGGGACTGGGATAGCTCTCTAACAACCAAGCAGAATTATAAGCTCTTCTAAAAGGCTGTCAACTCGCCACTGAAGCTGGTCATTCCAATCTTCAATTTTTTGGAGATTTTGATCTCATTATTAAAGTTTTAAATTCTGCATCTAAGTTCTTCCATCCTAGTCTAAACGTGACTATGCACAGGTTACATTTCATCTTAATTGAGTGTATGTCGGTCTCTTCCTTTCACATTCTTCGTGAATTGAACAAGTCAGCTAATCTAAAAGCAAACTAGGGATGCCTGCTTCCCCAAGGAATGCTATCTCGGAATGATTTGCCAAGTGTTATGCATCTAATTCCCTAATCCTGAACTAAGAAGCTGCGAAGATAAAGAATTGTATATTTCTGAACTGTTGCAATTGGGTCAAATCCCATCATTATTCTTTTAAAAAAAAAAAAAATCAATAACCGATTTGGTGAAAAATAAAATAAAAGAAACCATTTAAAATGTGAACATGTGAATAACCATTTAAAATGTGAATAACCATTTATACCCTATAATATGTGTCCACACGTGCTCAATCCACTCTAATAACTTAGACTCTAAGAGGAACCTTCCATAAAACCTTCCTATCAGTAATTTGCTTGACAACTCTATCACTTGACTCATTGTAACATCCTCCTCCAAAACGAGTTTAGGTTTAACTTTCAGCAGTTTAATAAACTTAAACCCTCTTTTACTATTTGACCACCAGGATTTTGAAAAGCCTTTTCTCCACCACCCAAAGACTGAAGTCCTTCACTTTTATAAGCTTTACAACCCACTTCCACACCCTTCGACTCTACTGCCTTATAAAAAAAACAGGACCCTTTTCACTTGTTTCCCTACCAGCCAAAGCCTCAACCGCGGAGGGTTTATTAGTTCCTAACAATTGATTGAATTGCTAGTCACCTTCTTCGCTTAAGTCCTGACCAAAACACATTTAGAAAACTCAAGAAACCATTTAAAATGTGAACCAACTCAAATTTTTGGTCCAATTATTTTTTTTTTTAAACCAAAATTTTTTTTTACTTTGTTTTATTTTTTATTTTTTTAAATGGTGTGTATCTACATCTTTTTAAAATCAACCAAGACCCTTTAACATAGTAAAAATTTCAATAACTTCCAACCATTCTCACCACAATTAAATAAAAAATTATCTATTTATTAGCCTACCTATCTATAAAACCAATTTTAACATTTCCACGATTTTAAAAACTTTTTAAAATTTTTATACCAATAATAAGATTGATGAACCAAATCAAATTACTCTTTATGAATCATTCCTTTCTATATATACTTTAATTAAATGATGTTGGTCCTACCTGCCCCACCCTTATGATCCTTTAAGATACTTGTCTCCTTTCTTTTGACAAATTATTTAATACAACGTTGCCACCAACCCTCTTAGGTTTACTATGTGCGAAATAGCCTCCACTCCACAAATTTTGTGTCCTCATTCACACATAAAAAAAACTAAGCTTCACCACACAAATATGTAAACGTGTGTCAACCCGGGGATGGGGATTCAATTATTCGACGTATCTTCCTTTCTCTAGGTAGTTAGAGGAATTTTAATCACGTCAACATCAGATGTGTTGGAGAAGCCCAAGTCAATATTTGATATGATTGATTTTATCAGAATGGGATGGTTTGGATTTCTATACCGTGATCTCCTCTAGTGGCGGTATTGAATCTCCTCTAGTGGCGGTATTGAAGGGAACGGACCCCAAATTAACCGAAAATTGCGGGTTAAAGCGAGACCTTTAGATTTAGACCAAGTTATCTTCTCTCTTGGAATGAAAGTTACAGTTCTGGTTTTTCACGCATGGAAAAATAACATGTCTAGCTATAAAACCATTAAAATTCGAGCCTTGAGTTCTTTGGGGTTAAGCCTTTTGCGAGGACGGTCGGCGGTTTACCACCTCTACCATCTACTAATGTGGGAAAGTATTGCCGAGTTTCCCATACATATTTCCATATGAAAAAAAAACCACTAAAATCATTGAAATCATACAATTCCTAGCTCTAGAGGTTTGAAGAGTATTATACAACAATTCTAGGATGAAATCTTAGTGTTCGGACCCTTACTTTTAAAACGTGGTGGCTTAGCTTCGGTTGCTTTTGCTTTCATTAATATAAAAATTCTTAATTACGCTTAGTTTTTTTTCTCCTTTTTATTTTAAAGTGACACTTTTAAATTCGAAGTACCATTCGCAGTGGAAAGCCAAATCATGAAGGAAAATGGGGTACTGCATTAATTAAGAAGTGGAAAGCCAAGGCATGAAGGAAAATGGGCTACTGCATTAATTAAGAATTTAAAAGTGTCACTTTAAAATAAAAAGGAGAAAAAAGGGCTAAGAGTCCTTGACCAAGGACTCTTAGCCCTCTTAATAAAGGGCCAAGAGTCCTTGACCACACACATTGATTCTCTCTTGAGCCAACTTTTCTTCCATGTCTTCTCAATATTAGAACTTGCACCTTGTTGTTGTGTTGTTTTACGCAGGAAACAACTTTGAAATTACTTACCGTGCTTACAACTTAAACTACTCAAAGGTTTGGATTTTAGAGAACCCTTTAATAAAACCAAGGGTATTTGGCTATACATGCTTGTGCCTTGTCTTGACCTGTGTTGGTTGGCCTTTTTCTTTGCATTGTGTTCTATTCAAGCTCAACGACGATGTTTAATGCTTATAATGTTTGATAATGCTTTATTGTGTTAGGATGAAATTGTTTAAATCCTGTATGCAACTCCCAAGAGTTTTATAATATAGTATCCAACGATTCATCAACCTTTTCAGTTTTAGCATGGAGCTTAGTCCATTCTTTTTGGGTTGATGGCGAGGTCAACTTGTTACTACAACTATTACCATTTAGTGTCACAATGCATATGAAAGGTGTTCCTTGGTCTTGACTATGTCCAACCAATTCTAGATAGTTGAATTAAAAACCTTGGTTTGCTCTGTTGTAACTTGATGTTTTTCTTTGTGGCACTCAGGCTAAGTAAACAATGGCTCTACTTGTTCAAAACTTTATTACTTCTCGAGGTCACCCTAGTGGCATTTAGAGTCAATTTGCAATTGAAACCCTTCTTTTGTAAGCCATAATAAAGATGTGTGGACTTCCTTGCAGAAGTAGAGGGTATCTCATCCCCAATCGTATCTTCTAATTTTGAATCTACAACTTGGTCAAGAGACACATCTATCTAAAATACTATAGGACTTCTTTGAGCTTATACAAAAGGGTATGCTTATCATGACAAAGAGTATTGTGTTCCCCAAGTGTATCATCTTATTGAACATGGAGTTGCTACTTTTGTATTGTAGATATAAGTTGTCTTGGCTTATTTTCAACAAATGGTATCCAATTTGTAGGAGATCATAAGAGGAAACTTAATGAATTCGTACTAGTGGAAATGCATGTGAATACAAAAGGCATGGTGGGGTTCATGAAAGGGATAGGTATGAATGGAACACACATTTTAACTCTAAACATTTGGATCCTCTAATCCTATAGTAACTCACTCCATCTAGGATGCAGGCCAGTTAGGAAACATTGAAGTTCTATTGAAAGATTATAAGAAGCTCCTAGTTGTGCTTAGGCTTTCGATTCAACTAGTGAAGGTAGGAAATGACAATGTTCTAATCAACCAAACACAATGGTGCAACATCTAAATAATTGTCCCTACCCTCCATCCAACGTTTTATCATCTTATTCATCCTCGAGGTCCTTATATGAGTCGATTGAAGGTTCCTTCTTTGTATCATTTGGTCTTTCAGGGTCATCCCCAACTCCTATAACAAAGTTGGGTATACCTTGTTGTGTAGTGATGGGTCCATGCTCAATATCCCCAAGTTGTTGATATATCCAACGATCCTTTAGATAATTGATCACCTCATCCTTCTGTGGACTTGTGGTCTGCAGTAGTAGACTTATGCATTTCCACTTCAATTAACGTGTCATTATAATAACCAAAAATACATCATCATTAACAATATCCACAATCTGTGGAGTCCTCATAGACTTCTTCGTGCTAGGTGCAGCTTCAAAACTAGAATGGTGGATTTGTTATGTGCATAATCTCATAAGGTCACAACATCATAAACAAATGCTTGATGTTACACCACTAGATGATGTGTCACATGATATTTATGCAAGCTTCTCTCTACAATACTTGGAGGGTTAACAATCAATAATGAAACCATCTACAAAGATATTGACAGGATTGTCAAGGCCTTCCACAGTTTCTTAGTAATGAAACCATCTACAAAAATATTGACATGATTGCCAAGGCCTTCCTCAAGTTCCTTACTAGTGTTGACATTGTCATCTGCGATTTTTTCTTGCAAGGATTGTGATAGTTGAAGTGTATTAGGAACTCCTAATGACTGAGGTTGAGGTCACCAACATACTGTAATTTCAAGTAGAGACTGCAGTATGTGCATACATGAAATAAGCATAACATTTGCAAGATTAACAAAGATTTACAAGATGAGGATCAAGTACCTTTCAAAACAAAGATTGATCCTAGCTTTCAACTCTTCCAACTTTTCTCCCAAACCCTTGCTCCATGACTTGCAACATAAATGTTACCCTCCTCAAATGATCTTGACTTCAAACAAATTGACAACAATTATTGAAAAGAGATCAATAGTAGAAATATGAGTCACTTTCACAAATTGTATTCATTCATAATAAAAAAGTCAAGTCATTTAGGGAATGAAAACACTTCTTTATTCATTGAAAGAAATGTAGCAAGTACATATTATACCTTTAGATTCAACCTAGGCACCTTCATGAAACTTTGATCTAAGCTCCTTTTCTCTTTACTTCTACCAAAATTCCTCCAGCATAACCTTACCATGAGTGTGTTCTCCCTTTACCAATGGTCTTTCCCTTATATTTATGACAAGGATGAGAGGGGTGGTTTTGAGGAAAGAGTAGTTAGGACAGGTAGGGAGGTTATGGGATTGACCCCAACTAACATTAATATGAATTTGTTTTATTTTTGATAATTTTAGGAGGGACACACTAGTGGAAGGAGAACAACTAGTGTGTGGAACACTAGTTTCCTTGGATAAACTTGCATGTGCAAATTTTAGGATAAAAATACTAGTGGTAGGGCAGACCACCAATGTGTGGCACACAAGCTATCAGTGGTGCACCAATGTGTATGTTCTAAGCCAAAGGTATCAAAATACATACACTGGAGAAAACAAGGACTGATCAAGGCCATGAGCATCAATAACAATTCTAGTCTCTTCCATCCATAATGTCCTTTTGTGTGAACGAGAACTCAACATCGTCACTTGGACAAATAAGTTTTGATTTGAGAGATAACAAATGTCCCCCCAATGTATGTGGTGAGAAGGGGAAATGATGGTCGAAATACATTATAAAGTACGATAGTGGAGAAGTGTAGGAAACACAAAATAAAAGTCACAAGAAGATACCTAAAACAAAACAAGGGTCACTTTACAATATCATCCCTAGTATAATTCCATGTTCGAGAGAAAAGAACATGATTTCCAATACAATGTAGATCGTCTTTATACATATACATAGTCTGAAGGTGGACATCATGGCCATGAAAATTATATAAATCGGGTCGCAGCCATTGAAATACAAAGTGGATATTCATAGTGAACATGCGTCTCATCGAATATCATGGTCTTGCGCAACTCAGGCTATAAAAAGATGTGATCCCAAGGTCTTCATCCAAACCATCTCGAAGGAACAAATCCTAAAAATGTGAATAAAATAGTTGAAGTTGAAATGGAGAAAATGATTTGATTATTGGTCAATGTGTTAAACCATTAACAAACATGAGGGAACCCACTAGTAATGAAAATGGAACCCAAGATACCCAATACATTCTTGCAAGTGTGAATAATAGGTATTGAAGTCGAACACTTCAAGAATCTATCAAGTAAGAGACATTGATGCATTTTGGTAACTCGATAGAAAGAGAATCTGCTACTGATGACTGCAAATCTCAAGGTACTATCTAGAACTCTATGTATCCTTCCCATAGCAAGATAAGTTGAAGTCGATGGGAAGAGTCTGGTGCAAAGGAAGACATTGATGAATCCTCCAGAATCTCATGCAAAAAAAAACTAGGAGAGTGGATTGATATGAAATATTCCCGAGTACATATTGATGTTAGAGATGGACGACACAAACAATCAAGGGAAATTGTAGAAGGACTGACACAAGTGATATCCTTGAACAATGAGCATGGCACAACAATACTTGAGGCAGCTTTGGACATAACCGACTAATACTACAATATAGGAGATATTGATAGATTCTCCATATGGTTGGAACAGTAACCAATTGGAGGAGTAAAAAATCTGAGATTAGGTTTATACTAAATCCAAAAACTATAACCCATAAATGGAACAGATTCAATACTAGTGCTTTGATAAACGAATATTTGGACTTGTTGTCGTATTTTCAACAAATAATTGATATCTTTCCCTTCCCTTTCTCTTTTTAAATACCTTTCTTGTAAAAATTTAATGAGTATAAGAAGTAAACTCGAGACCTTCTTCATTTTTAAGAAAGCATGAAGAAGTGAGAGAGGAATGATTGATAATGTACTTATTTGTGGATTTTACGAGCCCGAATTAGTAAATGCTTGTTGATGTTTTCACATTTTGAGAGTGTGGAAACTCTAAAAAAAACTCTAAGGGGGTGCTTTTTCATAAGTTAGTCTCCTGGGTCTGAAAAATATAAAACAATATAAAGGAGAACTCTCTTAACTCAGGAGAACTAAGGTATTATATTTTTGTAGTTAGTCCACCAGGTCCAAAAAAGGGGTAAATGATCACTCGACATATGATCCTTCAATAACAAGATTAAAGCCTAAAGAGTATAACGAGTGCAAAGGAAAACAAGATCACTCATTATGTTCCATTGATTTGTGAGTATGGGGCAACAACTGACAAACTCGATGCTATTTTACTATGGGCTTAACGAGCACGAGAACAACATAAAAAGTGATCGAAATATTTTTCATGTTTAAACTAGAGCACGAAAAAGAAAGAATAAGCTAAAAAAGGTTCCCTTTTTCGTAGATTTAGTACCTGGTGCCGAAAAAGTGATAAACCAAAAATAGGGAGAACTCTTCTAGTCACAGTGAACAAGAGTATTCACTTTTTGTAAGTAATCCACATGGTCCGGAAAAGGGTTAAACTTATACCTGCGTGGATGTTCCTTCAAGTCCTATAAAGAGTTTAAAGTGAACAATCTAACTCGACAATCTTGTCAATTTTAAGGAGTCTAACAAGAGTTTAAAGAACTCCATATGAAGGGAGCTTTATATGAGGGTGGTCAACAAATAAGACGGAAGAGTATGCAGTTCTTCTTTTCAAATCACTAACACAACACCCAAACCTAACAACTTGCGGCATGAGCGTTGTTGGAGGAGCTAGTCAGTGAGCCGACTAAGTCGAATAGCCGACTAATTAGAGATTCGGTCGGCCGCATAAGGTCGTGTTGGTTGACTGAACCGACAGGTAGTTATATGTAACTATTTGTAAATCATATGTATTAGGTTGTTGAGCCAGATGAGAACTGGGTTCAGTTCTGTGTTTGTATGGACCCTCATGATATAATATAATATGCTATTCTACATCTATGTTCTTATCTCTTGTCTGTTATGTCTGTATGCTTTAATGTGTATTATTGGTAACCCTCTGTGATCTGTGAGATTACAACATTGGTTCCATTGTCGGTAGTACATATCTGAGATGACTATAAGGAGATGATATCAGAACAGGAGATTAAGAACTGGTGGGAGCGTAAGATAGCAAATTATTTGCGGAATTACGTGAGGAGAAACAGATTAACCATTGCTCAGGCGAAGGAGAAATTCTTCACTGAAACTCATGAGAAGTTTCTAGAGTCGGTACCCTAGATTTTGAAAAAACTCCTGGATGAAAAATCCAGAAGCAACTAAGGACCGAGAGCTGCTAGGGAAACTGATTCGAGGAGGACGAACAAACCTGTCGGAATGGTTTTAGAAGATCATCGACGAATTCTGTGAGGAGCAAGCCATAGAAGAAAGAACTTCGAGTAGAAACCATTCAGAAAAAAATTCTATACAGACCTTACCGAGTAGTTCCTGTACTCCTTACCGACCCTACTATTCAAATTCCTAATAGAAAAAGGAGTGGGTCATATTGTTGAACCTCGTCCATCGCTGCACGAACCACCACCAAATTCTAGCTGGGCGGAGAAATAGAAAAAGTGGGAAAAATTCATTACCGAAAGGGAGTGGGAATATTTTAGCTTAATGGTTCATTTATTTTGTTTAAATAAATCAGCTTAATGGTTCATTTGGTTTTTATATAAAGCTTGTGCTACTAAGGTTTTCTTGTCAAGTTGATATGTTTTTACAGGGTATATAAACCAAAGATTCTGGTGTTCTCGTATCCTCTCGTTGCCTTAAAGACCAGATCGAGCACACGCCCCACAGTTGGAGCCAGAATGTTACCACCTAAATTGTACTTAGTGGTTTTTTATCAAGTGAGCCTGGGGAACCGGATAAGGATAACTTGTTCGGACTTCAGAAGACTTTCAGTTTTGCTTCTGGGAAGTGCTTGTTGTACTATATCACATGTTCATATCCCTTGGGGGAGTTGTAATAAATGATCTAGCATGATAGTGTCTCTAAAAGACTCGGTCTCTTAGACTTTATTTGTCAATCCAATCAGCCCAAGGTGTTTTTTCCATTGGTTATTATTGGTTGTTGAATAAACGACTGATAATTTATGAGTTTTTCACTCCATACCTCCAAAGTTGGGGTGCTCGGCTTGGAATTTAGGCCTATTGAGGTTATTAGAGTCTATGTGTCAATATATAAACATGCTAAGCATCATGGTTGAGTCATATGAACATGTCTAAGTCCCCTTAGGTTTTTTCAACTTTTTTAAATTTTTATTTTTTTCAATGTTTTTTATTAAAATTTATTTTTTCCAAAACTTAGGCTATTTTTTAATAGTTTAATTGGAAAATTTGGTTTTGTAATAAAAGTGGGCCAAATAATCAGTTTCAGTCATGTAGGTGCTCATTTTGAAGCTAAGAGCACCATGTAAACCCATGGACCCACTTTTTCAGGTTTTGAGTGATTTTCCATCACTCAGGTCAGAAAACCCCAAAAATCAATTATTAATTATTTTAATTAATAAATTGATGAATAATGGAGCAAATCCAAAATCCTAGATCAGTGGATTCTTAGTTGATTTGATTGAAATCAGTCAGATATGAACCAGATTGACTGGATCTTACATATCCTTGACTGAAGGAGGTGATCTGGATAGATCCAGAGTTGATCTTCAGCATCCTTTATGGGGAATTGTGCCCTCTCTCTCTCCTCCACATGTGTGTTCTCTCCTGGAAGCTCTGTGGATTGATGTGTCAGTCTATGGGTTGATGTGTCAGCTCAATCAGCTCCCCCATTGACAAGTAGGATCAGTTTGGCTTCAGATCAGCATTGATTGACTCTCTTTCAGCTGCAGTGGTCTGTCTCCTTGGGATTTGCACCCCCCTAGGCTGTATCTCTTGTTTTTTGTATAAATAAGGCTCAAGCTGCCTCTTACAAGATAGTTAGAGTTGGATTGAGGAGTTGTTTCCATTGTAATACTACTATATTTTTATTGTGAACAAAGAAGATTTGGAGGCTATACCGTGTAGTGCATGTGTTTGTGTGGATTCCCAGCATCATGCTGCTAATGTGGTAGCTGCAATTTCTTTCCAATTTCTGTGCTACTTTTGTTTTCTAGCTTCAAGGATTCGGTTGAATCAATTAAGGGTGTAAACTAGGAAAGTTAGATTAATTGCTCTTGTTTATCCATATTACATATGCTCAAGAATTTCGGTTATATGCTTAAAAAGGATGATTTTTACATGATCTTTCATTCTTGTTGCTTTATACATCTATATCCAGATCTCACAAGGTGTTGTGCAGGCTTGTGTTATTTAGTTGTAGGTTCCTGATTGGATGAAGGTGTGGATCAATATTGATTCCATTCCTTATCCAATAAGCTCAAGACTCTGTCCCTCAGCTCACCACAAAAGGGCATCCTTTCAGCTTGTTCCATTCAAGCAACGAGCTGACCTTCTCTCCTCTTCTTCTCTTTTCTTTAAAAAATCAATTTTCTTACTTGGTTACTGTGTTCGAAAGCTTTGTTATCATTTGGATATGTTATATTAAAATAAAATTTACATAGATTTGCTATTTCAAAGCTCATAGTCTATATCTCATTTCTGAAAAGTATCATTAAGCATTCTAGATCTAGCTTAGGGAAATCGTCCCTTTTGCATGGCAAGTTAAAGAGAATCCATAGGTTGCATGCTGTAGATTTCCTGTTCTGTTTTAAAAATATTAAATCCAGCAATCAATGCATATTTCATTGGCTACACAAACAACAAGCCAAGATCCCAAGGAAAGCTTCCTTTTTTCACCAGTTTAGCTAGTTTTAACTTAGTTTTTTTTAGTTAAGGTAGGCTGACCCAAAGGTACTCTTAAAGTTATTTTGGGAATATTTTAATAGAAAAGAAGAGAATCTGTTGTTCGAAAGTGGCCTCGGGTGCATTCAAATCCCCCCCAGGGGTCTCCCCTTTCACTAAAATTTAAAAATTTTGGAAGGTTGTAAAATCTTGGTTTCATCCTGTATAAGGGCCAAGAGGTTTCTGATAATTCAGTTTGCTGATATTGTAACCAATAATAATAAAATGAAATATTTTTTGATTAGGCTCTTTCGAGCCCGCTCCCCACCCCCCTAAGGGGGATCCGCGTCCGTTTCACTTATTTGCATTTTTCCTTTTTTCTGCTCTAGTTTAGTACTGACACGTGGGATTGTATACTTTGATATAATTTTTCATTATTCCATATTTTAATTTCAAAAGTAATCATACTACTTACCTCACGACTTCTCGATTGACCCGCAAGGGGAAAGAGATGCGTGGTAGGACTAATTAGAAAACTGGTGTTGTGTATCTTTGACTCCATTTTCATTAATTGTTTCATTAGTCATAATAAAATCAACCCCTCCTTGATTCCCCGATTGAGGTCCACTTGGACCGAAAGAGGTTCTTGGAGGGTTTTCTTTTTCACAAGAACACCTATTTTAAAATTTACTAAAAATAACAAAGACTCCAGTGTGTATGCTTTGTACTTGGTTGCGGTTCGTCCGATCAGTTAAGCTGCATCAAAAGCACTTGGGTGACTAGAATAATTAGGATTCACTCTCCCCAAATTAACAAACCATTAGGCAAAAATCCAACGCCTTGATCAAACCATTACTGTGGAAAAATACCCAAAGGAAGCGGGAACTCTTGAAAAGTGACCTTGGGGCACCGATCTCTATTACACCTTTGGGTGCATTATGAACAACAGTTTCAGAGACCCCATTTCCCACATATTCCTTGCGGGTAGCCATGATGGTTTAGTTTTGGACATACTTCAAGTACCCCCTGGGTATATCTGGAGTCCCCCCGCCTAAGTTAAATTAATCAACTTCTTACATTAATTTAAAATTAACCAAGATACAATTGCACAACATTCATTCCAGCACTTGCAAGCACTCTTAATTGTTTTTCGACTCCATTTTGAAGGCACTAGTCAATTGTTCATTTCTTTCAATCTATATGTGATTGGGTGTCATTTTCATGCTTACTTATGATTATCTCATCATGTTATTTGTTCTTTACAATTGTTAAATCAAAACTCCTAAAAAACTTACTCTTTAATACCATCACCATACTAAATAATTTTTCCTTAGTAACTTAATAGGGTCTACCCCCCTTAGCTTCGTTAGGAGTTGAGCCTAAACGGAGGAGTCAAGAACAAGGTGACAAACTTGACTCAAGACCTACCCCCAAGGACACACCGACTGGCTTGAAGATTTCTGCCATGTAACCCAGGTGTGTGAAAGGAGACAACACTATCCTATGGTTATAAACCAAGATATCGAAACAAGGAAAAATATTATTACTATGCAATAATGTGATAAGGTCTTGACTTAACACCCCAAATGATTTGTGTAGATTACGATCGAGACTTTCCACTATAGCCTGATACCCATAATTTGAAAAATTATTGAAGGACACATGGTTGGTGATTAGAGTTTAGGGTTTCTCATTGACTTGAAACACCATATAACTTGCCTAAACCCTAAAATTGCACTTTGTTTTGTCTGGGTTGTGGAGTGGTTGAGCCGAGAGCTCGTGGCCGCCATGATCTTTGTCGAACCTCCATTAAAAATGCACACAGGCCTTTGTAACCTTACTGAGCTGGTGTAGAAGGGTGAGTAAGAATCTGATAACTATCGTGAGGTAGTTTCCACCTGTGTAAAGAGTATTGTGGATATGGTTGTCTTCGCCATTTTCTTTCTGAGTGAGTTTTGGTTCTGTGTGTGTGTTAAAGATTGTAACCAGTGTGAAGGGAATCGTTGCTGAGGTTTTCCACTGCGTTCTGTACATTCCCATTTGCAGTGCTTTACCTTAAATTATGTACTAACAAACCAGGCTCGGGTAGCTTCCACGACTTTACTGTTGCACAGTTTCAAAGGGTAAATACATAAAGTTTTCCTTTTAGTTTAAGTGGCATAGTTTTGAATTATTGTTTTGTAAAAAAAGGTAACTAAAAGGACTAAGGTTTCCCTGTGCAGGTTCTCCAGATTCAAACTTGAAGCTGAAAACCTCAACCCACAGTCTTCCATAAGGGTGTCCACCCTGGTAAGCCTCGATGACACCTGAGGTTTTTCCTGCACAAAAAGTATGGTGGAAAGAATGATGGCACCGCCATGTGTTGTGGTTGTTAGCTCAGCCGTGGTCATTAGTTACCCTATTCTTCTTTTAATTTGTGAGTTTTAAAATCCCTAGTGGTTGTTTGTATTGAGTGGAGAAGGCCTTTCATAGCCGTGACTTCGTAATTTAGTTTTCAGCCTTCTCGGCCTTAATTGAAATAGATTGTGATAATTAAAAAAAAAAATTGGCTTTAAGCCATGACTTTACTGTCAGACCCTTTGGTTTTTTCTTGAAGATTTGATTAGTTTTTTTTTAAAGAAGATTGGATGGTTGTAGTTATAGCAACTTTCGATTTGGTGAAGGGCTTTCATAGCCGTAACAGAAAGTTGTTTATTTTCAATATTTTGTCTTCTATTTAAATTAAGAAAATAGTTTTTGATCGGGTGTTTAAGCCTTGACAATTAATGTAAAAGGCCACAGGTCTAATTATGTCCGTTTAGTTTGTTTTTATTACTTAAGAAATTTTTTACAACTTAAAGCTGAAACTTGCAGTATCTTTGTTTGGTTACATTTAAGTATAATTTTGTGTATTAGCTATTCTTATTGGTATTCAGTTTTTCAATGTTTAGGGTTAACTTGATCAATAAGAAATTGTTTCTTATTAAAAGAAAAATATTTGAAGATCCTTGGTAAAGAAATAATTTGAAAGCAGTAGAATAAATAATGCTGCAATGAACTTTTGAAAATAGGAGTGAGATTGATACTATTAAATAGTTACTTTTCTTTTCTAAAATTTTCTGGAATAGTCTATGCTAGGTTTTGGTATTATTTAAATCTTGAATTTATTCTAGTGTGAAAGTACAGATCTTTTGCAAAACCCTAATTATTTTTAATGTTTTACAGAGTTAGTACTTTTGTTTCAGTAAACCTAGTTACAATTTCTCACGAATGAACTAACTAGGTAAAATAGTTAACCTAATATACTGTTTACTAAGTTAAACCTAGTTTCAATATTTATTGTTCCTATGTTATTTATTTAGGTCTACTTACTAGATTTATAATTTATAATTTTACTAGTTTTACTATATAAAATATTATACATATTAGTATGTATTATCTTAAACTTATTTGTCTATATTTAATCAATTAATTTAAATACTGTGAGTAGATATTACAAATGTAGCTAGGTATTGTAAATAACTTAGACAAATCCTATAGAAAGTAATCATTTGCATATGCATTCAAGTTTTGATGAATCTACTTATCTGAATTAAATATACCTGCTATACAAGAGTATTGCCTTGCAAGAGGTGTGGAAAAATACAGTTTAGGTAATTTTTCATATCTATCAAATTACTCAACAATGTCTCTATTGATTTACCCTAATCTAACTAGTTACTAGCTTTCATAGCATAAATAACTTTTCCTATTTAACCCTAACAACAGTAAAACAACAACATACTATAATCATGAAAAACTCTTAACTTTTCTGATGTAGTAAATAAAATAATAACTGAACTTAAACAAATAGAACCTATAATATAGATGAGGTGACAACAGCTTAAGGAAGCTATTCCTCCGAACCAACTCCTAGAGAAGAGCTAGATTGCAATTATCTGGACCCTCGAGCTTGTCTCTTGGTCCTCCTGGTAGAGTACTGGGTGAGAGATGTAGTCTTGATATCCTCTGCAACTCCATTGAGTGTTCAATAGTAACTCAGCTCTGCTTATAGCATGTTTGAACTTAGCTTAGAATAGCTGCACTAGTTCAGTCTTCAACACTTATCCCCTCAAACTTACTTCATCTAGTCCCCTCTATCGAATTCACATGTGCACTTCATTCACTCATAATGATCATAAATCCAGAATGAGCAGACTGAGCTGTCTTCAATGGGAAGTTTTATTAGCATCATAGGTCTTTTGGGTTAGTTTTTACTTAATGAGCCACCTGCTCCTATTTCACTTTCTTGGGGAGTTATTGCCACAAAAACAGAGAAGTTGCCACATGCAACATCTAGAAGTAGTTTGACGATGCTACCACATGTCAATCTGCTCTCAACCCAGTTTCCCCCACCAAGTGACCAGTAAACACTCATTTAACAACTTCTCTAATGTGTTGTCTCACATTTTATTTATTTATTAATAAATTATTCTACAATACATTAAATTATCCTTGACCCCACTTGGTCTTTAATTACAAACTTTAACATAAAATATAACATAATGTTCCTCAATAACATAAAATTGTTTTGCAAATTAGGGCATGTGAGATACACACCCCCTTAATTTATAACATCATCCTCGGTGTTATTTATTCCTTTTCCTTAGAATTTCCCTGGAATAGAATTGGATATGCATCCTGCATATGACTTTTCAATTCCCAGGTGGCTTCTTCTAGACTAAGGTGCTTCCATTGCACCTTCACCTGACCAATGGTGCAATTTCGAAGTGATATCTTCCTCCTTTTGAGGATACAATCTGGTTCCACCAGAAAATATCCTTTGGGTTCCACATGCACATCGTTCGAGTTAATAACATGAGCACGGGGGCTTCACTTGTTGACCAATATCCTATCACGTTAGTTCATATTGTGGGTTTTAAAATTATCAAAAATTGAACCAATATATTGCAGGTATTGGGGGGATGAGGGGTTTAAGGTGGGGGTAGGTAGGGTGGTTTATAAGGATTGAGGTATAAAAAGGGGTGGGGAGGAGGTTTTAAGTATTGGGAGGGGGTTTCAACAAAAAGAGATTAGGTCAATATCTCTAGAAATTAAGGGTATTCTTTAATATCCCACGATCGCACGTGCTATGTGAGAGGTTCACTGAGTGAAGTCCCCGTGAACATGAGTAGCATCGTGTATATATTTTTTTAATACTGAAATATGAAAGACATTGTGAACCTTTAAATTTGGTGTTAAAGCTAACTGATATGCTACCCGTCCTATCTTGGACAATATTTCAAAAGGTTTGCAATACCAGGGTGCTAAATTAGCACAACTACCTAACCTTAGAGAACTCTTTTTAGGTCTCACCTTAATAAAGACATGTTCACCTACCTAGAAGTCCTTTTGAGTCCGTTTAAGATCTACTTGATTTTTCTTTTAATCTTGCGCAAGTTTCAAGTTACCTTGTACCTATTTTACAATTAACTCCATCTCTTTTAATAATTCAGGTCCTAATACTATCCTGTCAACTGGATTACTCCATGAGATAGGGGTATTGCACTTCCTGCCATACAAAATTTCAAAAGGACTATACCTTGTTGAGGCTTGATAGTGATTATTGTAAGAAAATTATACTAGGTGTAAGTAATCTTCCCATTTACCTGGTTGTTCTTTTACATACATTCTGAGCAGATCCTCCAATACATGATTTACTCTTTCAATTTGTCTTCCTGTTTAAGGATGGAAAGAGGTACTAAAGTTTAATGTAGTATTTAATCCTTTAAACAAAGACTTCCAAAAGTTGCTCGTGAACTTAGGGTCTCTGTCTGAAATCATTACTTTTGGTATTCCATGTAACCTAAAAATTTGTTTTAAGAAAATATCAGCAATATTTGCAGCTTTATAAGTAGCTTTTACAGGTATAAAATGAGCTTCCTTGCTCAATTTATCAATAACTACCATTATTGAGTCTTTTAAATTTTGATTTCTAGGTAGTCTTGTGATAAAATCAAGGCTAATTATCTCCCACTTCTAGCTAGGAATAGGTAATGGCTGAAGTAACCCAGCTGGATACTGATGTTCAGTTTTTACTTGCTGACATTCAAAGCATTCTGCATTGTATTCTACCAATTCATTTTTCATGTTTGTCCAAAAATAATCCTTTCTTAGCATAGTTATAGTTTTTAGATAACCTGGATGCCTTGAATAAGGAGTTTTATGAATCTCGTTTAAAATCAACAACTTAATCTTAGGTACATTAGGTACCTATAGTCTATCTTTATACAATAATAATCCTTTTTTGTTCAAACTATACCCTGTACTTAAACTTTCAATTAAATTTTTTCTTACCTTTGCTTGTAATTTTCGATAATTTTAATCTTGTTCTATTCCTTCTTCTAGCTGTTCTTCTAAATATGTTTTATAGGTGGTGATTGTTGCTGTAAAATTCAGTTTTGCATTTCTACTTAATGCATCAACAACCTTATTTTCTTTTCCTTTAATATGTTGGATTTCAAAATCATATTCGCTAAGGAAAGCTAGCCATCTAGCTTTCCTAGAATTTAAGTTAGGTTGATCCAACATATATTTTGACTCTTTATTATCCCTCATTAATATAAACTTTCTTCCGATTAGATGATGATGCCACATCTTTAAGGCATGTATGACAGCAGCCAATTCTAAGTCATAGGTTGCATAATTTTTCTCATGAATCTTCAGCTTCCTAGACTCATAATCAATGACGTGTCCTTCCTGAGTTAAAACTCCATCTAAATCGTCATTGCATGCGTCAGTACAAACTATAAAATCTTTATTAGGGTCAACATTAATTCTTAAGATTGGTGCGGTAGTTAATAATGTTTTTAACTTTTTAAAACTATCTTCACACTTTTGACTCCACTCAAATTTCTTCCCTTTCTTCTGTAAAGAAGTTATGGGATTTGCAATTCTTGAAAACCCTTTGATAAATATTCGATAATAGCCAGTAATCCCCATGAATGATCGTACATTAGTTATGTCTTTTGGAAATGGCCATTCTTCGATTTCCTTTATCTTTTCAGGGTCAACATAAATTCCCTCTTTAGTCACTACATGACCCAAATACTGTATTTTATCCTTAAAGAAGTCACATTTACTAAATTTTGCATAGAGTTGATGTTCTTGTAACTCTTGTAATACAATTTTTAAATGTTCTTTATGCTCTTCTTCAGACTTTGAGTAAATTAAGATGTCGTCAATGAATACGACCACAAATTTATCAAGGTATTTATGTATTACATTATTCATTAGACACATAAAAACAACTGGGGCATTAGTAAGCCCAAATGACATAACAACAAATTCATAATGACCATACTGGGTCCTAAAATCCGTTTTAAAGATGTCTTCATTTTTTATTTGGACCTGGTGGTAACCAGATCGTAAATCAATCTTCGGGAATATTGTTTCTCCATGTAGTTGATCAAACAGACCATCTATGCGGGGTAATGGATATCTATTTTTAATAGTCATTTTATTTAGTTGACGGTAATCTATACATAGTCATAGAGTTTCGTCCTTCTTCTTAACAAAAATAACAGGTGCGCCCTAGGGAGACACACTGGGTCTAATATAATTCTTATCAATGAGTTCTTTTAACTGTGACTTTAGTTCATTTAATTCTGATATTTTCATCCAATAATGGGCTTTTAATCTAGGCACTGCACCAGGTACCATTTCAATAGTAAAGTCTAACTCCCGCTTCGGAGGCAGTCTCGAAATTTCTTCCGAAAATACATCTGAATACTCCCTTAAGATTAGAATATCTTCCAGTTTTAATTTATCTTTGTTATTAGTATTTTCTTCATTAATTACTGTTACAGCAAAGGCTTTACAACCCTTTCGAACAACTCTCTTAAGCTGCAAAGCAGAAATATGCCTTATGGCTGTTTTCCTAGGGATTCCTTTTATATTTACTGTTTCTCCTTCGTTATTTACACAAGTAAAGGTTTTATCGAAATAGTTCAGGACTACCCTATGCTGTTCTATCCAATCCATTCCAATTAACATATCATAAGAACCTAAAGGTAAAACATTAATCTTCACAGAGGTTTCAAACTGATCCATTTTTACTATACAATTCTTAACAAAACTAATTACCTTTCTCTTTGAACCAGTAGCTAGCTGAACTACCCAAGAGTTTGTAAACTTTTCTACTGATTAGCTTACACTTTTCTACTAAATCAGGAGAAATATAGCTTAAACTAGCACATGGATTGATTAAAATAGATTAGGTATTTTATTTAGCTTACCTTCCACTTCCACCATGGAAGTTTGATAATCTACTTGCCTGTTCTCTAGTGCTGCATTGATCCTCGGCATTGTCCTCGTTAGATCATTGACAATAATCTCCTCCTGTATCATGTGTATGTTGCTAACAGTCTTCTTCTGATTGGGGAAAACTGATGCATAATGAGGACCATTACATTCCCAACACTTTATTGGTTCCTTTCGTTCAAAATTATTGGTATAGTTACTGTGATTATTGACAAATTATTTATTTCGTTGACCATTTGGATTTGTCTGTGAATTGCTTTTGTTCCCTTCGAAATTTTTACTAGGAAAATTTCGTGTATTATTGTTCTTAAAATTTCGGTTAGGTACAAAACCTTTCTTCTTCTGTTCAAAATTATTAGTTCTTTTTTCCTTCCAGTTTGTCATACTTTCCTTTTTGCGATTCTGTTCATAACATAAATTCTCCTTTCTCATTGGTTCTTCTAAAGTTTTTGGATTGTCATGCTCAATTCTGTCTTTTATATGATAGGGTAAACAACTGAGAAACCGTTGTACCTTAGGCTTCTCGTCCATAATATATGGCACATACCTGAGCAAACTTAGAAATTTACTATTTAGTTCTTTCATATTCATTGTTCACAGTTTTAGTTCATAAAATTCCTTAGCCCTCTCCTCATAGTACTATTCAGACAAAAAATTCTTCTTAAACTATTTCTTAAATGTACTCCAATTAATATTTTTCTCCCTAATTCGTTTTACTCTTTTTAGGTCCTTCCACCAAATATCTGCTTTCCCGGTGAGGTTATAAATAGTCATTTTGGCTTTCAATTGATTAGAGTAGTTATAAATTTGAAAATATTTCTTCATCCCGGACAGCCATGATTCTGCCTCTTCTCCCTTCTCAGTATTACCATTAAATGTTGGTGGCTTGATTTTCTTGAATTCTCCATAGATTTATTTGTAAGGTTTAAACTTTCTTTTTTCTAGTATGATGATTATCTTCGCTACTATCACTAGTATATTTATAATTCTTTTTATGTGGATCGCCATAAACCTCAGAAGATGAGCTACTTTCGATTTTAAACTATTTAGTCTTTTTATCTTTATGTTGGTAAGGCATATCTTCAGACTCTATTTGTTTATCTTTTTCCTCATTCTAAAATCTTTCCATCAAAATCTGATTTAGCTCCTCCTGAGATCTCTTAATTCTCTCATTTTCTTTTTTGACTGTTCGCATCTCTGTTCTTAGTTCCTTAACTATTTGTATTAATTCAGAAGAATTATTAGTTATTTATTCTTGTATAGGTTCTCTTTTAGAATTACTCAGTTCACTAAATGGGGACTCCTCATCCACATATTCTTCCAATCCTTCCATACCTGCAGTTAACTTAGAAAATTCTCTGGAATGTAATTCAAAAGAAAAGTAAAAATCAGTATACATGTTTTTAAACCTACTGTTTTATTTATGGAAGTTGAGCCACATTCAGGCCCAGTGTTTGAACCTTGTGCTCTGATACCACATGTAATAACCCAAAAATTCATAAAAATTTAATTTTTTTTTCATATAACATAAAATGTTAAGGATGTCATTGTCAATGAACTAATAACGGTTAGCGGTTATTCAAACAGTAATAATTAACAATGAGCATTTCTTTTCTTTAGTTATGTATAAATTATTAGTTTATCTTAAAGTACTATGTTAGGAATGTCAAACACAACAGTTTATGTTTTTCAGAAGGTGAGAAAGGAAACTGCATCTTAATCCGATGATAAGTGTGTTATTATTTTCTTTTGTCAAGTAAGAAAGAATATTTGATGAGATCGAGGCTTACTTAGCTTACAGCTAATGCAGTGGAATGATGGTTCTTTTACAGGTTCTAAACATGTAGGTAGTTTGTTCTCGTAAAATTCCAGATCAAGAAATGATACTCCACTAGTATAGGATAAAATGCTAGTTAAAAAATGTTTGTTTGCAGCTTGACCCTATAAGAGGTATTGTTGGTATTTCTAATGTTATCAAACTGCATAAAAGGTGGTAAAACAATACTGTGTAGTTAAGTTTACCCCCATAATACGTGATCCAAGTAATTCTTCCTTCTTGTATTTTTCAACTATATGCTTATATGTTTCATTTTGAAATGTTTAAGAATAATTCTACTTCTGTCAAAAAGAACATAATGACCTAACGTTTTTATAAACAAGAAGATATGTTACGCATGCTTGTACCCATAATTACATATTTGTTGTAAAGAAATTGGAATATGCCTTTCGTTGATATCTACTTGAATTCTTGTTTTAAACATTTAATACTCCATGTTGGTGCTTTTTATAAAAAAAGTATTATTACTTAGTTTTCTTGTATATAAAACTTGTTTTATAAGAGCTCTTTATTTCAATAAATATATTGTGCTTTCTAAAAGTATTTACATAATGACCCTTGCCCCAGGATTCCTATAATTAGGTGTCTTCATAAACTAGATTATCTTCCTTGCTTTGTAAACTGCTATTGTCAATAGTAGATGTTAAGACAAAACTAGAGGAAATCTTATAAACGCTAAAGTTATAGTTAAACTACGCACAAAAAACCCTATTGTAAAAGAATCACCTTCCAAAATCCAAGATTTAATGTTATGTACTTCTAGGGAGGATTAATTTACCCCTTTAATTGTTGTCTTACTATTATTTAAATGTAGACATTGTTCAATACTAAGAAGAATATAGTTAGAATATTGTTATTCTGATTATTCTAGTAAAATGAGCATTTTTAATTTTTCCTTTACTATCCTATGGTTATAAGCCAAGAAATCGAAACAAGGGAAAATATTATTACTATGCAATAATGTGATAACATCTTGACTTAACACCCCAAATGATTTGTGCAGATTATGATCGAGACTTTCCACTATAGCCTAATACCCATAATTTGAAAAATTATTGAAGGACATGTGGTTTGTGATTAGATCTTAGGGTTTCTCGTTGACTTGAAACACCATATAACTTGCCTAAACCCTAAAATTGCGCTTTGTTTTGTCTGGGTTGTGGATTGATCGAGCCGAGAGCTCGTGGCCGCCATGATCTCTGTCGAACCTCCATTAAAAATGCACACAAGCCTTTGTAACCTTAGTGAGCTGGTGTGGAAGGGTGAGTAAGAAGCTGATAACTAAGTGAGGTGGTTTCCACCTGTGTAAAGAGTATTGTGGATTTGGTTGTCATCGTCGTTTTCTTTTTGAGTGATTTTTGGTTCTGTGTGTGTTGAAGATTGTAACCAATGTGAAGGGAGTCATGGTTGAGGTTTTCCACTGCATCCTGCACATTCCCATTTGCAGTGCTTTACCTAAAATTATGTACCAAGGAACCAGGCTCAGGTGGCTTCCACGACTTTATTATTGCGCAGTTTCAAAAGGTAATTACATAAAGTTTTCCTTTCAGTTTAAGTGGCACAGTTTTTAATTATTTTTTTGTAAAAAAAAGGTAACTAACAGGACTAAGGTTTCCCTGTGCAGGTTCTCCAAATTCGAACTTGAAGCTGAAAACCTCTACCCACAGTCTTCCATAAGGGCGTCCACCCTGGTAAGCCTCAGTGACACCTGAGATTTTTCCTGCACAAAAAGTATGGTGGAAAGAATGATGGCACCACCGTGTGTTGTGGTTGTTGGATCGGCTGTGGTTATTAGTTACCCTGTTGTTCTTTTAATTTGTGAGTTTTAAAATCCCTAGTGGCTGTTTGTATTGAGTGGATAAGGGCTTTCACAGGCGCAAATTCATAATTTAGTTTTGAGCCTTCTTGGCCTTAATTGAAATAGATGGTGATAATTTAAAAAAAAAAATTGGCTTTAAGCCATGACTTTACTGTCAGGCCCTTTGGTTCTTTCTTGAAGATTTGATTAGGGTTTTTTTTTAAGAAGATTGGATGGTCGTAGTTATAGCAACTTTTGAATTGGTGAAGGGATTTCATAGCCATAACAGAAAGTTGTTTATTTTCAATTTTGTGTCTTCTATTTAAATTAAGAAAATAGTTTTTTATTAGGATTTTCAGCCTTGACAGTTAATGTAAAAGGCTGTAGGTCTAATTATGTCTGTTTAGTTTGTTTTTATTACTTAAGAATTTTTTTACAGCTTAAAGTTGAAACTCGTAGTATCTTTGTTTGGTTACATTTATGTATAATTTTGTGTATTAGCTATTCTGATTGGTATTCAGTTTTTCGATGTTTAGGGTTAACTTGATTAGTAAGAAATTATTGTTTCTTATTAAAAGAAAAAGATTTGAAGATTCTTGGTAAATAAATAATTTGATAGCAGTAGAATAAATAATGCTGCAATGAACTTTTGAAAATTGGACTTAGATTGATATTATTAAATAGTTACTTTTCTGTTCTAAAATTTTCTGGAATAGTCTATGCTAGGTTTTGGTATTATTTAGATCTTGAATTTATTCTAGTGTGAAAGTACAGATCTTTTGCAAAACCCTAATTATTTTTAATGTTTTAGAGAGTTAGTACTTTTGTTTCAGTAAACCTAGTTACAATTTCTCACGAATGAACTAACTAGGTAAAATAGTTAACCTAATATACTGTTTACTAAGTTAAACCTAGTTTCAATATTTATTGTTCCTATGTTATTTATTTAGGTCTACTTACTAGATTTATAATTTATAATTTTACTAGTTTTACTGTATAAAATATTATACATATTAGTATGTATTATATTAAACTTATTATTCTATCTTTAATCAATTAATTTAAATAATGTGAGTAGAAATTACAAATGCGGCTAGGTATTGTAAATAACTTACACAAATCCTATAGAAAGCAATCATTTTCATATTCATTCAAGTTTTGATGAATCTACTTATCTGAATTAAATATACCCGATGTACTAGAATACTGCCTTGCAAGAGGTGTGGAAAAATACAGTTTAGGTAATTTTTCCTATCTATCAAATTACTCAGCAATGTCTCTACTGATTTACCCTAATCTAACTAGTTACTAACTTTCACAGCATAAATAACTTTTCCTATTTAACCCTAACAGTAGTAAAACAACAACATACTATAATCATGAAAAAATCTTAACTGTTCTGATGTAGTAAATAAAATAATAACTGAACTTAAACAAATAGAACCTGTAATATAGATGAGGTGACAATAGCTTAAGGAGGTTGTTCCTCCCAACCAACTCCTAGAGAAGAGCTAGATTGCAATTCTCAGGACCCCCGAGCTTGTCTCCTGGTCCTCTTGGTAGAGTATTCGGTGAGAGATGTAGTCTTGAGATCCTCTACAACTTCACTGAGTGTTCAGCAGTAACTCAGCTCTTCTTACAACATATTTGAACTTAGCTTAGAATAGCTGCACTAGTTTAGTCTTCAGCACTTATCCTCTCAAATTTACTTCAGCTAGTCCTCTCCATCGAATTCACATGTGCACTTCATTCACTCAGAATGATAAAAAATATAGAATGAGCAGCCTCAGCTATATTCAATGGGAAGTTTTATTAGCATCCTAGGTATTTTGGGTCAGTTTTTATTTAATGAGCCACCTGCTCATGTTCCACTTTCTTGGGGAATCATGACCACAAAAATAGGGACGTTTCCACCTGCAACAGCTAGAAGTAGTTTGAGGATGCTACCACATGTCAATATTCTCTCAACCTAGTCTCCCCCACCAAGTGACCAGTAAACACTCATTTAACAGATTCCCTAAACTGTTGTCTCATCTTTTATTTATTTAGTAATAAAATATTCTACAATACATTAAATTATCCTTGACCCCACTTGGTCATTAATTACAAAATTTAACATAAAATATAATATAATGTTCCTCAATAACATAAAATTGTTTTGCAAATTGGGGCATGTGACACAACTAGTTTGTCCAATTCTCCAAGGCCTCTCCTGAGTCGAATGTGCATGAACTAGCACTTTTCTAGCTTAGGTTTCCATCTACTGTCGGATTGATATAATCTTCTTGTAAGGTAGTGACATTGTAGATCTGATCAAGATAATCACCATGTCCCTCATTATAGACAATATTGACATATCTTTGTCCCTCCAATGGATCAATGGGTGACACTACCCTCATCTCATCATCCTCAAATGAGAGAATCCTCTTCTTGAAATTAATAATGGTCTAATTTTCTATGGCCCAATCTATCCCTAGAAGCACATGATATGGATTTGTGTCATCAACAATGTTAATGAATTCAAAGTCCGCAAATGTGCGCAACTCCTTCAATGTCGTGTTGTGCCCCTACCCAACAGCCTTTAAAAACCATTATTTCATCGAATAAAATTGTATTTTGTTTTGATGAAATGTTTGAATTTCATATAGTAAAAGTGAAGAATTGATAACTACTGAAATGATGATGTTCCGGAAGCTACTGAAACATGAAATTCAAAGTTTTTAAAAGAAACCTTTGCGAACTAGGAATTAGTTAACAAAATCACTTCTTTGAAATTTTTATGAGTAGGATTTACATTGAGAATCAAGGGATAAATGTTCACGATTTATCATAACCTACTCTTGAAATCTTATCCAAATGTTGATTATTTGATGTGATTTTATCATAAATATTGCTAAGGTTTTGGAATTGAAAAGTTGATTATTATACTTTTGCCATCTTATCAAAATTCATTCACATTATATTTTCAAGGTTTTTGTTCAATAACATAACCTTATCTTTATATGGTTCTCATACGTCATCTTTATTGCATGTAGAGGTCGAGGTTAAAACTATTATTCAGTAAGATGTGAATGCATTTTGTTCAAAAGGTCAAGGATGGATACTTGGATGTCTTTGAGAGTTACATCTTTTGGAATGTGCATGAGTCCAAACAATATAAGCATTCTTAGTATTGGTAATATTGATGAACATTTCTACATATTGGCGAAAGACAAATAACCATGAATATTATTGGATGTTTTCCATACGAAACAACAATCAAAAGAGTATTATTTCATGGATTAAAAAGTTTGTATTGAAAGGAGATTTATGGTAGTGAAGTTTTCAGCACTTTTGCAATAAATGCTATATCTTGTTTTCATAAATCCCCATATGTGGATGGACATTATGACAATTTCCAAAGTATTGTTACCACATTACTATATTTTAATTGATGGCGAGGACATGTGGCCACATCAATTCTGAATTTTTGCAAATAAAAGAAACTTTCATTAAATGAATTAGAGGGTGCTGAACTGTGAGGGTGCAATGAGATTATTTATTGGGTTACATATCATGACTGACAGCAAAATAATGATTGCAAACACCTCGTTTCTCTGCTGATAGTTAATGTGTAAACAACTAATAATAATAATTGTTGAATTAGTTTGTAGTCTCATGCATTAGCTGTCTTCATTCGAGAAATTGTGAAGGATAAGAACATTGTGGTTTTTATCACATAATAACTCTAAAAATATGCTGCAGAGAATATGGTAAAAATAAACAAGCAAATCTGTGAAGTGGCAGTGAGAGCTTAAAGATCGAGTTTGAAAATAAATAAATGTGGCTGGCTTTAATAATTGATCACATAATTTTATGTTTCATTTCATTCCTGTTTTTGAATTCCGTTTATGATTTTGGTTATTTATTAATGTATTGGTTTTGATGTTAAGATTGGACGCAGATATTTGGAGATTATAGATTTCAATTCATTTTCAAATCACCCAAGCTCAAAGTTAAAGGGAGCAGCAGTTCAGTTTCCAGAGAAACTGCCGGGATTGTGCAAGTCGCCGAAATCGCGTAGCTTAATAACAGGCGATTTTGTGAGATTTATTGTGAGCAAATGGAGGCGAATCTTAAAAATCTGGAACATGGGTTTTCTTCAGAACAGACCCATTTAGCTTTACTCAGGAGGATTTCGCCAGAAAATGATGGATTCAAGGAGATTTCAGGGATCTTTTGAGCACGATTTTGGCAGTTGCGGCCGGCAACGAAATGGTTGTTTCTAGAAATTCGCCTGTTGCGGCCGGCAATGAAATGGTTGTTTCTAGAAATTCGCCTGTGCTGAGCTTATTTTGTTTTGATTTCTTCTGATCATGGTTTATTTAAGCAGGGAAGAATTTGATTGGATGGGAGAAGACTGGATTGAGAGATTGCTCTCTCAGATCAAAACATTGTTGCCTGAATTATTCTGTAAATGTTCAACAGCATTGAAGAACTTCTTTTTCAAGGTTGGAAGATCAAATCAAAAGCTGGAGCTAGGGAAAGCAGACTATATGCTGTTAAAGATTAAGAGATTTCTCTCTTGAAAGCTCAGAAATACTACTGCTAAGGGATCGATAGTTAATGGAAGGAAAAGACAAGACTGGGTTTGATTTATTTGTGACTTTGAACAGCTACTTGTTTGCAGCCTCAATCTTTTGAATTGGTGATACCTTAATATATGTTTACTGTTTGTATACATTGCATATACTCTTGGTATCTGTTAGTTCTGTTATTTCCTTTTTATAATTTATTTATATTTGTTAAAATTCTCTACAGAAGTTTACAAATATACATCTCTCATGTAATTATCGATTTTCATGTTTCGATTTTGCTGATGTATCATGTTGTGTAACTGACGATTGATATTGTTGTTTATATGATTTGTAATCATTACTGTCTGATTTTGTTAATATTTAAACTTCTTTAAATATTATCAAAGTGTATTCATGCAGTAGTTCCATTAACATAAATCGATTTCATGGTTAATTTCTCGCATTGCTTTTGATCAGAATAAATTGATTTACATGTTGTTTTTTTTAAACTATTTTATAAAAAACAACCATTGAGTCATATTCAGGTTATTTTCTGATTCTTGGTAATTAATGTATAGTTGTCAATAATGTAAATTTTATAACTCATTTAAACATGTTTTTGATTATTTATAAGCCTAGTTAATTGAATAGATTTTATTTATAGATTAATTTAATCAATTTACTAATTCATTAGTAAGTAGATTAATTAGTTTGATTTGTACATTTGATTTAATTAACCAAAGTAATAGCTTTAGTTTTATCTTTTAGACTTAGTTTAGTTAGAATTTCAGGCTAACAGAGCCTTTAAACCTGTCGGAAACAACCATCCCAAACAGCTTGGAACCTGCTCTAAGGATCTTGGTCTGGGTTGTCTTCCCCGTTACGTGCATAGTCACATATGCCCGTCAACATGTCGATAGGGACTTGACTTAACCTACCAATCGGTAGGATCTTTGCTTGATTTGCAAGTCGCAAATGGACAGGAGACCACTCCAAGCGCAGCTTGCCCATGCTCTCCCAGGTTTTTCGCTTCAAAATATTGATGTCTGAGCCCAGGTCTAAAATGATGTAATCCATGTCATAGTCGCCTATCTATGTAGTCATTGTTAACTCGCGCCCAGTTTTAAACTTCTTTTTAACCAGGTTAACTCTCCTTTTTTGGTTGCGACTCTTCTGGGGTTTCTTCTATTAGTGCTTGTAGTTCTACGACAAAATCTTTATCTTGCATTATTACTAATAAACTTGACAGAAATGATTTGAGCTTACTAACCTTTTTCGAGATTTGCTTCTGGAATAGCTGTTGGAAGCGTTCAGGCATCTCCTTGACTTCACTTGACATCGATGGTTTTTCTTGATCTACGAACTCTGGTCGCAAGTCCAAAAACACTTTCTTATATTTTTGAATATCGAATGGTACTTTCTTCTCGTCGCAGCTCATATCTGTGGTTGCAGTTGTTCTTACAGTACATCCTGATCAGCTCCGGTTGCAACACCTCCTCGTGTTACGACAACAACGCTTTTCTCTCTTGGCTCAGCAACAATCATCTGGACATTCAAGTTAGGATTCAAATTTGGGTTCTACGCAGGGTTAGGGCCTACGATGGTCCTAGCCTGCCACTTTAGAATCAACTGAGGACATTGCTTCACTTTATGGTCTTGTCCTTTACAATATGAACATGTCTTTGCAGGCTCCTGCCAATCTCTAACATAATGACGTGGTTGTCTACAATTATAACATGTAACCTATCCTCTTCCTCTACCAAATCCTCCTCCTTTTCGTCCTCTGAAGTTTCCACCACCCCTTCCCCGTGGGTGTTCTTGCTACGGCGGGGGGGCGGGGGGGGTACTGGTTCTGCTGGTAGTGCGGCTGATAGTGATTTTTTTGTGCATATAGTTGTTGTGGTGCATACTGAGGCTGATATTGGTTCTGATACTGATTGGGTAGGAACTGTGTACGCTGATACGATGCTTATTCCGGTTCATCCTGAGGTTTCCCATCATTCTTCATCAAGTAGGTGTCGACCATATTTTCCTTCAAGAGTTGGTATGCTCTGCAATCCTTCTCCTCATGGCTTAGTGACTTAGAAAATTTACAGAAGAGGCTTGCTTAAGTAATTACAATATTTTGCAAATATAAACACTCCTCATCGCAATGTCCTCTAGTATGGCATATGCGACACCAGGGTAGTCCATGGGAAATCAACGGGTTTGGCGCACCCAATGTAATATAGGTCATGTAGGTCGGACAATTATCCTTGGTGTGTCCATCCGTTCTGCATTTCGTACACCATATGTATTCTTGTGCTTCCTTTCCCTTCTTGATATCCTAAAGCTATATTGTTAGATTAGTCAGCTGCGACTGAATCTGCACCATTCCTGCGGCACCATTTACTATTGGTGAAGCTTCCAGCTTCATTATCGATTCTAGCGCTTATGTTTGCGATTAAATATTTTGTTGCATCAATGGGCCTCGGATGTGTGGTAATAACGCAACAATAAGTCACTCTTTATTCTGTACATCCGACATTTGGAAAATTAATTTTTTGACCAAGGTTTTAAACCACTGGTCAAAGTCCCATTTTGACTCTGCTAATGACTTTTTTATCTCCTTGATCTCAGTAATACACCATGACTCAGATTTAGGTTTTATGAACTCATAAATCATCGCAAGCGTATCTCTTCAAGGGTTTTTGTGGTGCTCCTGGTGGTACTCCATAGAAATTCATAAACCAATACAACACACGACCCCTCAGAGTAATGATCATCTACACTTTCCTTAGGTCCGCATTATGAACTACGAAAACCATCCAAACAAATTCACAGAGGAAGCGATGCTACTCTGGATCCTCTGCTCCATTCTCATTGAATGTCGGTAACCTAATATCATGCCCAGCCATTGAGTTGGCGTCATTGTTATCGGATGAATTTAGTATAGGTGTACCCTTCTGTGCACTAGTCACAATACTAGCACTTTCAATATTAACAACTCTTTTGCGAGATGAGGCTCTAGACCTTACCTCTGGTGATACTTCGGTTGTGATGTAGTCGCACCCTAATCTTGGTGTCTCCATAGGATCTTCAGACTCCTCTATTCCTTCTGAAATCAGGCTATAATTCTCCTCTTTGTCGCAAGATCCTTTGTCTAATTACGACTGCAATTCGTGCTCACTTTCCTCGAATGGATTAGGAGTTCATCGGCCCTCCTCTATCTTTCTTCTTTTCCCTGATCTGAATCTCCTTCCACTCCTTAGGACTCCAATTTCTAGTTCAGGTTCTGTACTTCCTGGGAACATCTCAGCTCACCATTTCCCATTTTCCTTACAGATCATCCAGGACATATCCCCTCTCCTTGGATATGCAGCTTAACTACTCAACTACAAGATGCCCTTCTCATAAATGAGCATCTTAATCCATGTGCTAATAGATAACAAATACCTTATTCGCAGTCCTTGGAAAAAAATTCTTTCATCCTCACTATATGACCCAAAAAACTCACTATAAACTCAGTAATATACCCTTCCAAAATACTATTGACCCAAAAATTGACAACTCTAGAGATGGGGTTACTTACACTGGTTATCTCGTGAACCAACTAGTCACTCCATTTGACCACTTCCCTTCTCTGGAAACTTGTCTGTCGAGTTTCCAACCTTGACAACCACTCGTGTAGCACAATGAAAAACTCTACAAAGAAGATCTCATGATTGTCAGAATATATGTACTCATCCACCCATTTTTTTGTGCTCAATCGTGATCCTGCGCTCTCTTCTTTCGCAAAGGCTAGCGTCTTAGACTCCAACCAGTCCTATATTTCCTTCTTTGTTGGATTCCACAACATTTCCCTTGACTCAAATGATTATGGTCCTGGCAATGGAACCATTTGTTGGCCTCTTTCTCCTTCTTGTCTCAACCCGCGGTTCAATAAAAACACAATACCAACAAGACGCCAAAAGACATCGACCCGCGAGGCAGGCGCAGTCTCACTCGAGATATCTTAATGTTTTACTGCCAGAACCATGTTTCTGTAGTTGGCAAGGGAATTACAATCCCTTGGCGCACAACCAAGCTACTCGACAGACACATGACAGACACTACAACAAATCCTGGAATTAGCGTCCCATTTAGCATCCCTTTTTAGTGTAATTGTTTTTTACATTGAGTGGTCAAACTAGACGCTAAATGGGACGTATCATGGATAAAACTTAAAGCGTATTTTTTGTGTCCTAGATAGCATCCTTTATGGCATCCAAAATAGCGTCTATTTTTTTGCTTCCAAAATAAAGCCCAACTTTGCTTCCAAAATAACGTCATATTTTGCTTCCTATAGAACGTCTGTTATTGCTTCCTAGAGAGCGTCCGCTTTTGCTTCCTAAATGGCATCCCCGTTAGCACCATATTTGCATCCAATATTGCATCCATTTTTGCTACCACTTTAGCATCCCATTTTGCACCACGTTTTACTTCCAAAATAATGTCCAACTTTGCTTCCTAAATAATGTCATATTTTGCTTCCACATTTTACTTCCAAAATAACGTCCAACTTTGCTTCCTAAATAACGTCCCAATTTGCACCACGTTTTACTTCCAAAATAACGTCCAACTTTGCTTCCTAAATAACGTCATATTTTGCTTCCTATAGAGTGTCCGTTATTGCTTCCTAAATGGCGTCCCCGTTTGCACCATATTTGCATCCAATATTGCATCCATTTTTTCTACCACTTGAGCATCCCATTTTGCACCATGTTTTAGCACCAAGTGTTGCATCCAATGTTGCTTCTAGATCTAGAACATAGTGAGATTTCATTTTATCTCATGTTTTTGCTTTCTTATTAGCACCACATTAGACTTGTTATTTAACACCTACAACCATATCCAATTGTGTGCTATTATATTTATTATATCAAATTATTATAATTATTCATTAATTTCAATGGTTCTCATTTATCATTTACTTTATAGTTCTTAAATAGCATAATGAAACATTCAAATTAATTGTAGATACAATTATTGAGATTAATTGCATAGCATTTATGAATAAATTTAAGAGAAACATGCAACATTTATCCAAAATAGTAATATTAATTTTCCATTAAAAGATCATCAACAACTTCCAATATATATAAATTTAAAATATAATAATGATAACATTGACATTATTTTTCATTCAAAATAAGTGAAATTATAAAACATCATCACATCAATAATCTATCATACAAATAATAATATTAAGGTTAAAAGAACAAGTGAACAATATATAGTGAAAATATCAATATCACAATAAATATTAAAAATCAAAATTTATCAATAGTAATCCAAGTTTATATGTCAACATGAATCCACCATACAAATCAAAATGACCCAAGATGTAATATGAACTTGGATAATCACAAAAATAACAATATGTGTCTAGTAGCATGGAGAAAGCAAAAAGCATCCACAATCTCAATAGAAGCATCAATGGCTACCATCCTCATCATCCTCATCATCTATCCCAACATCATATCCATCATCATTTTCATTTGATCCAACTGTATCATTATCTGTAATATCTTTCTCTGGTACATTGATGGAAACATAATCAGTATCATCAGGTACGTGATCTTCACCGTTTTTTTGCAAAAACCAAGAAATAATCAATTTAAAACATTAGTAACAAATTCATTACATAATGCATATTGTATGTTATATTGCAAATATTAGTGTGATCATTTATGCATTCTCACGAGTTTTCCAACCATGAATATAAACATCATCTCATCAACATATAGTAACCACACATATAAAGTGTATTCACAACCATGCATACACACACATGTACACCATACATTTTCATATCACAATAGAAGAAGACATAGAGGCAAGAACCAAACCCTGGAATGCCATTAGTTGACCCATGTAACTTGAGAAGAGAACAAGACTACCCATATGAGTATCAACTTAGAATGGCCCATGACAACATTTAGAATGAATAAAATAAATTATGCTTTACAAGACAATACAATGTTTAGGCCAAATTCTTCTTCAAATATATGCTAACTACTTTTAGAGTTATTGAAGAAACATTGAACTTGAACTTTACCATCTCAAGTGAAAGTTGAAATTAACATGATTCTTTCTAAATCAAAACAAAACTATGAAATTTATCTAGTCTATCTTTTGTGAAAGTTCAACTAATATGATTTTATTTTAAAAAAAAACTAAGGTTGTCTTATGTAAACTTAATCAACAGTAGTGAAGATGCTCGGATTTTAATAAGGATAAGCTAAAAGTTTGATCCACCTTATTTAATAATGCTTCACGACATTAAGGGATTTAACATAGTGGAATCAAAACCATACCAATTGAGACAAAAGGTGTGAGATTATAGACCAACACGTATAATACAAAACTACAAAACCAAACAATACTTTACCATTCATTCAAATTCCATTACAAATATGTTTATTCCTCATTAGAATTTTAGTATAAACACACATGGAATTAAGATTTCAACATCTTTGTAGATTTAATTACTTTGTTAGCATTTTCTACATGAGTAATTTGTAGAGTTAATTACTTGTTCAACATTCCATTTGGGACATGAGTACTTTTCCTAACTACAAAGTGGTCAAAGGGACTTGATGCATGTTTCAAGTTCCATCCATTTGCATTCCAAATTTGTGGAAGGGTGGTAATAAAAACCAAGCTGATTTTCTTTAGTACTACATGTTCAAGTCTACTATTCTTCTTGTGTAACTACACTATGTTAAATACTACTTGTCTAGTTGTTAGAGATGCCACCAATTATCATGGTCTACCTCACCAAAAATGTAGTCAAAATACATAATGATAATCCCATATGGTTCAAACAATCACACACAACCTACAACAATTTCCATTTAAAGTGTTTGACAAAGATTCAAGGCAGATTGCTTCCACCATAAGCTACATCAGTTTGCTAGTAAAATGCTTGTGAAAAGTTGTGAGCCAAATATCTCCCACGAAATGTCTAGAAGCCCAATATTGGAGAAGGAAAACCTACAACATTCAATTAGTAGGATTGTAAGGAATTATAGGAGAAGGTTGTGAGAAAAACCATGCCCAAAGTCAACCAAGGGAACAATTAACATTTTGCTTGGGACATTACAGAGCTGTGTCCACTTTAACCACTTGGGATTGCTTATACCCATCATATGTGCATAAATACAATTTAAGGAATTGATTCACCACCTCAGTTTGACCATCTATCTACAGATGGAAAGTTGTACTCATCTTGAAGGATGTTCCTTGCAAATTCCATCTTGAAAACAACTCTTGCCAAAAATGAACTGTAAATTTAGGATCTTTAATGCAAATGATTAATTTACATGTGCCATGCAACTAGACAAATTTGAAGAAGATTTCAACAATTTAACTAGACAACTAGACCGAACGTAGTATTTAACTAAACAACTAGACAACTAGTATTGAGCAATTTTTCTTCATTTGGTACAAGATCAAATTCAAACAAAGTCTGAAATATATGTCATTTCTAAACTCAGGTGGTACAAAACCAAAAGACTTCAAGGCCACCATCGAAAGCAACCCAACCATACAGGATGAGATAAGAAAACTTTGACATTAAGTTGAGGAGTATGCAAAGCAGTTTCCAATAATTGGATTTGAAAAATCATCCATGAAATATAACGAATGATAATACCTATGCTGTGGACCAGTTCATGTCAGGATTTGGTTTACATAGTTCCAAAGCACATCACATCCCAGAATTCCTCTAAGTTCAACTTCAGATATGTACTTTAACTAATACAAATGATCATAATCTAGCTTAAAGGGCGATGTAAGTTTTCAATCCTAATGTGTTGTACTAAAAAATTCTAAAACGCATAGTAGAGATTACAAAATCTATGTTTATAAAGTTTTGTCTACTTGTCCACATACTATGGCATTTTCTACAATCTATGCAATGCTTTCCATCTGGGTAAGACTCTATCTAAGGCTTGACCAGTCCTACAACTCCTCAACAAACCAATCCATACTTTGAGAAAACTCACCATGTTTTGTTCAACAAAAACCTAGAGTCAGCTAAAGGAGAGAATCATGATTAAAAAAAGGCTCTATGTGAGGAAAAATAGGGACACTTAGTACTAAATTGCTGTAGATCCTGGTATCCACATAGTCATGGTCAATTTGTCTTTTTGCAATCAAGGTAATTTGTTGTTTTAGCAAAATAATCAAGGTAATTTTTTGTAATCAAGGTAATTATTTATCCACCCAAATATGCTAGCTGTTCAAGGGGATCAACACAAACATGACATAAATGTAACAAGCATCAATAACTGTGGTTTTTTATCAGTTTAACAGAGATAGTAGCAGTGCTTAAAATAGGCTCTTCAATTACACTGAAAATCACAGTTACTACAAGCACTTTAACATAGTGTTGATCAAGATAAACCTTCATGCCACAGCTATCTATTGAAGGTAAAATATGCTGAAACTTTGTAACAGAACCTGCCACTTAAATCGGTAACATGTTAGAATCCTAAATACTCCACAAATATTAGGAATTTTTGGGCCCAAGAGGATTAGCTATTAAATGATTAGGGAAAAATTAGTTACCAAGAAGATCTGCAAATGAAGTCTATTAAAATGAGCTTTGGGTCTCCAACACTCTCTTCAAGGAATGGTGATGCAAACTAATGACCTTTTGATGTGCCCCTCTCCCTTAGATATTCTTTTTTAGATCCTTCTGGGAAGAGTCATGTTGAGAGCACCCATAGACACCAAAAATACTATTAATGAAATAGCAAGAAAGTGGCTAAACCTTCATTAATTGAAAATTGTAAGCTAATGATGTTGATATACTAAGCCACGGGGAGAGTGAAGGAGAATAACTAATAAGTATGCTCTTACCTTTGATCCCTAAGATTCTCCATCTTAAAATTTAAATCTGTCCATGGATTTACATTTTCTTTTCTGGAAAGGGCAGTTAAATTAGAGAAGGAGGTCTCCACCTTCATCTTGGACATGTGTAAAAAATAACTAGATTTAGAATCTTAGTAGGCTTATTTGAAATCCTTGGTAAATATAATTATGTCCCACCTTAAAACTATTGAAACAAGTATTTCTATCTCTGTCTCCTTTTAAATTTGATCCAGTTATGGACCTTTCATCCAAAGAATTTTCTCATGTAAAAAAAACTCAACACACTCCTAGCCTGGCTGTGGAGAATCCAATAGATGTTTTAATCCATGTTGATCAACTTGACATGGATGGCTCATTAAGTGCTTTAGAAGCCTCCATTAGGTGTTAGGGATGAATCTATTAGCCGTGGTGGAGTAGTCCTGGAATTTTATATGCCCCCACAATTCTACTTTCCTGGTCAACCTACCCAAAATGGATAACTCTCCCACCTTTGACTCTTTTAGACCAGTGCCATTGTGTAACTTTTATACAAGATTATAGCATCTACTGTGGTAAAGTCGTATGTTGTATTCTTATACAGGCTGGATACTTTTGAAAGAAATGAAGTATCCAAGGAGAAAAAGAGAAAAGATGATTTTTCAGAAGGAGGGCCATTAGGAATATTGGAGTTCCTTTTCCTTAGATTCCCTTTATAGTTTTGGTTGAAGAACCAGTGTAATGATAAAAAAATTCCTTTGGTGCATACAAAGTCCACAAATATGGGTATTAAGGTGCTTACATTAGCTTGGAGACTACATCTTATGGGTCTGCAGTACGAATAATAATCTACTTGGATGATTGTGAAATGATCTTTATGTTCCTTTGCAAGGTTAATTCCATACAAAATATAACTATTACACTGGATCTGCTACCTTGCCACTGGTCTGTGTACCATTCCAACAAACCTGCATTACAAGGGTTTCCATCAGCCTAATGTTTGGAATAACTGGATATTTTTTTTAAATCAATGTCATCCTGCCAATGTTTTAGTATGGTTGTTTTCTTTGCCAAGCTTGCAAATTCCCCTTTCCTTAGTATCGACTCTTAACTTTTTCCATGACTGAAATGGTGCCAAAATCTCATAGGTGATTGCTGGACATGTTGCACTACTAGAGACCAATCATATTTTTTCTTCTAAATGAGAAATTGAATTTGGGGTATAATTAAATTGCTTGTCCATATAAATTATATTCTGATTGCTTTTTCATTTTGGGAAAATAAGGTATTCTTCTTAGTAATCTGTTTAGATTTTTTTATTTACCTAGTTTATAATTATCTGAAATAAATTTAGGCTTTAGTTATTAAATCCTGAAACTCAGTTACTATAGTCCTGCATTAAATTAAGATTAAATTAAGTATCTAGTCGCCTTCAAAGGACCTAACGACAAAATATTCAACTACATAGATAATCCTTGTCTCAAGAGCGTAGAATCAAATGCATTTCCTATCCGATTTTCTCCATAATTCCTGCTTCTCAAATAATCCGGTGAGATTAAAATCCAATTGAGGCCATGATTACAACTTCATTTTCTACCTGGGACTTTGTGTTAATATCAAGACAAGCCCATGTCCACCTACTCATAGGCATTCAGCCCCATAAAGTCCTCTATAAATCTTCAAACAATGCACAGAGACATTTGACAGGCTCCCAAAAGAGGAGTATTTCATGGTATAAACCCCATGACAATACATAGAGACATGCATCCTCTAAATACATAAGGGCTCTCTCTGAAGCACAATTAGCTGCTTCAAGAATATACTTTGAGCTGAATGATGGGAAATCACGTCTGTTTCATACTCTGCCATCGGGGATGAAAATGGAGGTCATTGTGTAGAGAGCTATGAAGAATGGCTTGAATCAAAACCAATGGAGGGTGATAAGGTCCCATTGTCTTTCTTCATGGGATATTTCATGCCACCTGGTGTTGGGCTGTGCATTGGCTGCCATTCTTTGCTGGTTCGAGCCACGATTGCTATGCTATCAATATTCTAGGTTAGGTAAGTAATTTTTATTTGGTGTTTACATCTATAATGGAGAAACTGGGATTGGCTAAACCTACGCTTTTATAAATTCTGTATGCATTTCTGTTATAATTGCTTTAGAATCTGAATTTATGTTTAGAGACTGCAAAACTCTATACCCATCTGAGATAGCTATCTTTCAAAAGAACACTCGATTATTTAGTTTATAGGGGAAAATGGATTTTTGTCTATAATGAGAAGTAGGTCAGAAGGGGCCCCACCTGGTTATAAATTGAAGTTTATTGGGGTTAGTTCCCTTGCATGCCAATCATGTTCCAGATTCCAAAAAGGTGATGAATGCAGAGAGGGAAATGATTGGATATCATGATTTAGAACCCACCGTCTAAATTGGATATTAGTTTTAGATCAAGACACATCAATTCCTACATACCTCCATCTGCATGCCTACGGCCTTCACCCGTCACAAGTGACATGGGCGTGTCTAGAGAAACTCAGAATACACAGACAATAAAATGAACTTTCTTGAAATTGAGAATGAAAAACATGCATAATATAGAATTCATTCAACACCAGAAATGTTGTAGTTCCAAGTGGGGTTGGATGGGCTTTTATAGAGGACATCCATGCTTCTTTTGACACTCTACTTTTCCCACTTCTTAGGAGTTACATGCACAAAGACAAAACATTGCGAGAGTGCGAGTCACATTCCTACCAGAAAAGGACAAATCCACATGGGATGGATAGTGGTAGTTACATTCTTGTGTGGCTTATGTGTACTATAGGATAAAGCATACAAAGAGAATGTGCAATATAGCATATTTTAAAATTACGACATGTTCATCATTTGATTATCTAATGATCTCTAAATGCTCTCTGCTTACATTGAGTTATCGCCAGAGAAGAATCATCTATGATTTCTGGTATATACTGGGTGTTACACCTGCTTAAATACATTACTATGAAGAGATTAGGAGAAATTGATCGAAAATTGTTGGATGATATTGAACTCCTGCCCTTGATAAGATTATTAATACTATTCCATCACAACCATTGTTACTTCGCCAACTAACTATAAAACAATTAGTCAAATACAAAGAATGATTTCACTTCATCATTCTATTGCGATCAAAAGAAATTACAACCAACAGGCTATTCTGATCCGAATCGTTGTTTTACAGTAGTTCCTGAAGTTGAGAAATCTGATTGAAACATTCTCTAGAAGGGATGAATGGAGCAGACATAATCTCTAGGCTTAGTCAAGAAGGCATCCATATGACCGAGATTGGGATTTATAGGGCATGCTATATGTCCAGGATTCATCTTACTAACCACCAGCTTCTACCGCAAGCAACCAACAACACATAGGCCAAGTAACACCCAAATAAAGCAGGCAGCCCATTGAAGTAGAATATTGAATCGTATCATTTTAGTTAGATACGGGGTCTCCTCCTGAACGAGCTGTTCACACATGATGATAAAATGAAGGCGATGGCATTATGGACCAATGGTTTTAACCCTACAAAAGTGGTATGTGTGTTTCAATCCTAGGTTGGAAGCATTTACAACATAATTGATCTAGGTTAAGCTACCATGATTTCCCATTGATCTTTTTGAAGGGAATAAATATCCTTTCAAGACCTTGCATGTGGGGGCTCTTAAGCAGCCAACACTTATTTTGTAGCTCCTTTAGCTGGGTCATTGACGACTAAGTCTCAGGTTAGATTTGGTCATTTCCTTTGTAGAGCATCTTCAATCAGTAGCCTACAAAGTATATCCAATAACATTGCAACTTGACCATCCCCAAAGTATAAAAAAAAGGCACAAACTATCATGGTTAAATAGCTTCTAATAACCCCCTCTGCCATGTAATCTTGTGCACAAATTCCTAGAATCAAATCACTGAAAAATTTAATTCAGTCAAGAATTCACATAGGTGAAAAATGAAAAGCATTCCCAAAGAATACAATACAAAGGAAAAAACCGATCAAACAAAATCTTCAATAAACTTAAAACTAAATAGCATGCATTGAAATGTAAAGCAAGGTCTTGGTCTTGTTGCAATCGCTACAATGCATTTTCTGGGGGTTTGACGAACATATGGGTTCCAAAGGGTGTGCTATTGTTTACAGAGGTGTTTACAGCGCTGTAAAGGCCACCGCATAAGACATTGTGTGAGGGGTTTGGATGTTCAGGTGCAGATATTTCATATGATCTTGAACACCCAAGGGATTCGAACTCTAGACCACTCTATGTTTCAGAAAACAAAGATGGATGCACTAGAAAACCATTTTTGTACCCGTAAAGAATCCCTCACCCCTTATTCTTGTTTGCTTGCACTTCAGTTGGGCAGATATAAAAATCGACATGTACAGTCCAAAGCCGAGGGAGGCCATGGGTGCTGGTGTTGGTTTGCCCCCCACAACTGAGGTTGGGTACATTCTGGTTCTACTCATGGTGTTGAAGGGTTGTATCACTCTTGCTGGCTAGTTGGGAAGTTGGTAAATGAGGTGTGAGTTGAGGCACGCACACAAAGAAATGTCAGATATCATCCCGATCTATGGAAAATGGATCTCTCCACACACATACCCCTCGGTGATCAAATTTGAATAAGGGCGGGTCAGTAAATTTTAGATATGAAGGGCAATATAAATAATTGTACTTCAATTCACAATTATAAATTAACTAAATTCTTTCACCAAAAAAACATAAATGTTTTTTTTTTAATTTTTACAATTTTAAATAATTGAGCACTTCTCTTATTGAACACATTAAGTTGTCATATGTGTATCATTAACAGTAACGTAACAACTATTCTATTGTATTTTTTTCTAGTTTGAGCACACTTCATTATACAAAAAAACTACTTAGAATATGCCATAACCATATTGGGGAATCCACATGCAATCCAAGCTTGAGAGATGTAAGAATTATAAGGATTGGGAACCTAAGGAAAAATAATACAGAACTCAGAAATCATTAAAAAAAATTCCTACATACCAAGAAAGTTAGCAAAGCTAGCATAACCGGGGTCGGGGCATCAACTTTTTTTGTTCAAAAATGTCATGAAAACATACATATATGGGATGGAGGGGAAATGGAATCAAGCCTAAGTCAATTGAATCCTTGCAACTCACTATGTGCACGAGTCTCAACAATCCACCATTTAAATTGAACCAAAATACCAAAGTAAGTTTATTAATGGCTAGATTTGAGAAAGTTCTAGGTGTGAGTAATTAAGGGATCGGGGTTTAAATTTGTTGTGATTTGTACTAGTCCATGATTCAGTGAATCGATAGTCATGAGTAGGAATTTAAGTTATTTAATGAAAACAAGTAATGTGTATAACCTCTATGTCGAAACTGTTTTCCATGTTGATGCATGCCGCTACCCTCTTTATTGTCTTACCAAAAGGCATGATAATGAGGAAGAAGACCTAAAATTATGGACTTCACCTTCAAAGAATGCCTTGCAATCACATTGGTAAGGAGTGATAAGGATATCACAACAATCCAACGTGTCAAATATTAGTTGATAGCGTCAATTAAAGACTTATTTGGTAAAGTTAATATAAGACTTACTTATAGGTGTCTCTTACTCATTGCGTCTTGACACATTTAATATTTTATGTTCCTCTTTGTGCCTTGACCCAATTCGTATTATAAGGTGAGGATGTGCATGCATAATAATCCTTAGTTATGATTATGAGATGAGTATTTAAAGAGAAGAGGATGGAAATACAAGAAATTTTTATATGTATTTTGGTGGCGTCGAGGACAAATGTTGTGAGAAACCACAAATGTTTGGAAGGATGGAGGGAGATTACATCATGATCATGCCACCCATCAAATTGAAGACTATTCTTGAACCAAGAATTATTTTTTAATTTTATTAATAACTATTGTTTCTCCATATTGTGTGCCCAATGACACCTCTCTATAGCAATGCATAAATCAACCTTTGCACAGTTTGTGATCCTAGCTACATGCATTTCTTTGTATTTGCATGACATTGCGTGTTGTTTATAGTTGTCGTGAGTCCATGATATTCATGTAAGAAATGAACTCTTGTAGAGGAGGACTTATCAAACTGGCCTTTTGAATTTCATTTTCACAAAAAAAGAGTGGACATTGGTAGCGAGGTTCACATAGGTAGTAGGCACAAAGTTTTGAGCTCGTTTCGAACCTAGTAGTAGACTAGTAGATGTTCTTTTTTTCTATAGTCATAGTTGTTGACAAATTGTCACAGTTTAGATTGTAGCTCCAAGTGACTCGAGAGTGAGAGTCGCATCTTGATGGCTAGTGCCTTGTAGTCATCAATGATTACTATCTATCTTACACAACTAAGTAGTGAGTGCATGACATGAGTGAGTGAGTGATTATAATTTATCATATTTCCAATATTTTGAATGATGAGTTGAACTTTATAGTATAGGAATTTCAACATCTTGACAAATTTATATGGATGGGTGTAATGCCCCGGTTTTGACCCCGTTGCATTAGATGTACATGATGTATATATTGTAATGATCATGGTGCGGAGCTAAAGGCCAAGGCCCCACCATTGATTGGTTATGTTATGTTTTGGATTTGAATTTGTCACCGATGGTATATCGGGGCATGCGGCATATATTATGTTGGTCATCATGTAAATATGCATTATAATTAATTAAATGAACCCGACGAGCTACGATCGCGGCAACTAAAATGAGAAAGGGGCATGATTTTCACAAGGATAAGGATGTGGGGGAATTTGTCAAACCTTGGCCAATGAGAGAAAACCCATGTGTCTTCTTCCCTCGTCTTATTCCAACCACTTTCATTAAGAAAGACTGCTGGTGGTTGAGGCAGTTATGATCCTTGGGGAGTGGGATGACAGGACTGTCAGTCCTCACCCACACGCACACTCTACCCACGATTTTACTGTTCATCCCCTCACGTAGACACTTCTTCATCTCCACGACTGTGCTAAAGGCTCACGCACTTCCAATTTTCACGTCCTTCCTGTTGTTTGTTCATCCACGGACAAAAACAGAGCTGTTTTTCCTCACGCAGGACCTCCACCGTCTGTTCATTCCTCACAGGGTCGGATTGTCTTCCATGCACAGGATTTCTGGGTTTTACCCACGTAGTTTCTTCCCCCGCGGATTCGCAGATGATGTGGTCATATCCACTCCCCACCGGCTGATTGTGGGTTCTGCATTGTTGCTCACGCTCACCCACAAGCTGGGAGACGGTAATTTCTTCCCCAGCGTGGTCTGTATATGTTTTCTTGGTGATCTCGTTGCCCAGGACAGGCTGTGTTTTCCCACATTGTTGGATGTGGTTGTTGTGGTCTTCCTTACATGTTGGGTACTGTTGTAAATTCACCTGAGAGTCATTTTGGCCACGATAGGGCCAAGAATGACTCAGAATTCATTTTCCCTGCTTAAGCTGTGACAGCTGACTTAATTGCTTGTGTGCAATGGTTGGTCTTCGGACTGTGTAAGGAGCAGGGATGGGGGCTTGGGTTGCTTGATAAACCTAGTGGCTGGAAACCACACAGACAGAGCTAGAGGGCTGGCCTTCTTCTCCATCACCCCTGAATAGCACTGGAAGGGAATGCAGGGCCTGAGGGACTGTGTAGTAGAGAAGGGACTGATTCCTTGTGTTGGGTGTCTTATAGGTCAGGATAGTTCTGGTGTAGGTGTTCTTGGATCTGTAATGAGCTCACCAGCTTAGCATTTATCCTTTCCCAACTCCTTAATGGCCTGATAAACCCAACTGTGTTGGCTTGGCTGTGTTTTGTATATCCCTGGCTATGTGTAAGCCTGCTAGTTCCTTATTCCTTGGAGAATTATGCCCAGCTCGGGGGTGGCAGCGCTGCTGAGAGATTAAGGAGCACGCTGGCCTATGGTTGGGTGGAACGTTGCAGTGACGTAGCTGGTTGCAGATCGAGTTCATCATAAGATAAGTGATTTTGTCCATTTTACTTCTGCAATCTTAATTTCTGTTAATGATATGATGAACATGTTGCATGAATGCTTGTTTGAATGTATGATGTTTTCGCTGTGTTTGATAGATGATTGCATCTGTGCATGATAAATATTCATGTGAGCATATTCTAGTTCAATATACAAGTTTAAGCATTCTGTTTCAGCAATTTTGCGTATGCATATGTTCATGGGGCCCTTAGCCCGGGTGGTTTAAGCCATGGAGATCGCGTCCTCTTCGTCGGTCGGAGGCATGGGGACGTGACAATGGGTAGTTTCAAATGTCTCCCTTCTTTTGAAATGTTGATATAAATTATGCCCTTCTTAATTGGAAGGGTAAAATTCAGTTTTTAATTTTTTTTTTGGAGGGAAATTTTAACTTTACACTTATGGGAAGGGCTAGGAAGGGTTCAATTTTGAACATTGCATGTACTTTGTACTTATGGAATTTCCATGTTCTTGGAGAAACGCTCGGGAGTCGAGCCTTTGAGTCGTGGGGTTCGATGACCCTATCCTGATTCCCAGGTCGACCCTCCATTCTATTATCTTTTGGTGCTGGTGTCATTATGATGTACACTTTGACATTGGTATATTATTTAATTACATCATTAGTTAATTGACAACTTGGTTTTCTAAAGTTCTTTGGATGTGTGGCTTTGAGGATTTTTAAGGCTCTCTTATATAGGAATGGTCAAGGTGCACTGAAAATGTAAGTGAAACTAATTATTATTGATTTTTCAAGTTAATTATTATCGATTTCTTTAGTATACCTCTTTGTTAATATTGTTTATGATATTTTTTAGTAGAGCCTTCTCCTAAACCTTCTAGACTTCTTGTAGATCTTTAACTAAAGTTAATGTAGCAGCTGCCGTAATCCTGGCATCTGCAGAGGAGAGATTTATAAGCACCTCCATGTGTAACTCCAGTTGAATAGGTCCAATGTCTTTCCCGTGTGGAGGGTTACTATGATCGAACCTCGGTTCATTGGGGCCTATGAAATAAATAATTGATTCATTAGAGTTTCTAATGCAAAGCTCTGATCCTTCAGGGTTTTTGTAGTACGAATTTGATTCATTAGGGTTTCTATAATGAAATTCTCCTCCAGCATAGTCTGCATAGCCATTTTCCTCGAAGCTTTGATCATTTTGAACAGTGTTCAATTGATTTTCATCCAAATAAAGGCTTTTCTTTTCACTTTTCTTCTTCTTCTTCTTACTCGCAAACACTTCAACTTCCATGGCATCTTCCAACATAAATGAATAAGCCCCACGAATCATAGATAATATTAGCAATTGGGGCTCCATAGTTTAGGCAGAGATGGGACCAGGATCATCCTAAATGATGGTGTCATTTTAAAATTTCCATTTTTTCCATTCACCATTACCCAATAAGATACCATCCTTCGATAAATGATTTGCAATTTGATTCATCTGTCTGAAAACCTGTTGGAAGGAGATTTCCCAAAATTTAAAGACAATTATGATCAACTCTTCAGAATAGGCCTAAGATATATATTCCTCGGTGGTATGTGATATTTCATCTAGTTAATGATCAATAAAGAGCCACCAAAACTTGAAGTCTCATGATGAACTTAGGCCCTAGAAGTTAATCCCAAACCATGGCCTAGTAGTAAAAAATTATTCATGGTGTAATATATCCCATAATGGCCATCATATCCCACTCACAATCCAAAATATTCCCTCTGTAAGGCCTATGTGATGGACTTTAGCCCTGCGTAGAGTTAAGGGTCATTTATGGGTGATTGTGGGTAAATTAAGGGTAATTAACGGTTGATTAGTGATCATTACAGGGTAATTTGTGGTCATTTACGGGTAATTAAGAGTCATTTAGGGGTAATTATTAGGTAATGAGTTGTGGTAATCAAGGGTTAATATGGGGTCAATTAGGGGGCAGTCAGGGGATAATTAGTGGTAATTAGGGGTTAATATGAGGTCAATTAGGGGTAGTTAGTGGATAATTAGTGGCAATTAGGGGTCAATTATGAGTTAACTAGGGGTAATTATTGGTCAATCATGGGTAAATAGGGTCCATTTATCCCAAGGGATTATCTAAACCAAGGTTTCCCATGATGTTGGGAATTTAGTTAGGTTCATGGTGTCATGTTCCCATTTCAAATCCTTGTGTTTGAGGCACACTAGTCTACATCGATGGGTTTACTAGGGAATATGCCATATATGAATGTTTAGAAGCATCCCTTGGGTTTTTCCATGAGGTTTTCCTTCTAAAAAAGTAGGGACCATTTGGAGGGTATCAAGGGTTAATTATGGTAAGCATCGATTATTTAGGGGTAATTAGTGGTTATTTAGGTGCAACTAGTGGTTAACTTGGGGTAATAATTAGGGGTCAATTATGAGGTTAATTAGGGGTCAATTATAGGGTAATTAGTGGTAAATTGCAGTACTCTTCAAGAGGATGGATATTGAAAACATACTTGAAAAATATATTTAGGGGCAGTTCTTCTAATCCCCCCCACCAAGACTCATGAGAATTGAACTTTTGGCAATGGTATTTCAAACATCGCCTCTAAAATTAAAATTCCCTTGACTTTTTTTTTGGGGGGGGCAGGGGTGGGTTCTAAAACCGTCTTGAAACATATATTGTGGGGGGGTTATAAAATTGTCCACAAATCTTCAATTAGTATATAACTATTAATTATGACTCATGGATAGAGCATTTGACCACCACATGGGCCCTGAATTTTTACCTCAGAAAGAGATATGTGCATAATAGGATATGGAGGTGACCCTAGGTTTGTAATATAGTTATACAAGTCATTGTGTCTTAGTGTTATAAGTTCAACTCATATCTCTAAATACCTTTTTGATTAACTTAAAGTGCCAAGTAAAATTCACTCTCGAAGAGTACATAGAGACAAGCTTATATATGCAATGTGTGTGTGTGATGTGTGTGTATGTGTGAATGCCCATCTTCTAGTATCCTAAGTTGGGCATTTACCTATATGTTTTCAATCACTCTTTTACTATTTAAAATGAATCCCACGGGAATCAAACATTGGTAAATAGTGTAGCGTAATGCTGAAATATTTGATAGGGGCCATAAAACTTGAAAATCTAATTGCTTTTTCCTTGAGATATGCCCGATTATAAGGCAAAATATGTAAAGCAATTTGATCCACTTCTTCAAAGTAACACTATGAGCATTTTGGTAAAAAATCTTCAGCAATTTGATCCACTTCTTCAAAGTAAACAACCTTGTAGGGTGACATTTTGGTAGCATCATGATACATGGTATTGTACTACATTTCTGCAAGGGGGGTGTAGGGGGGGTGGGGGGACTAATAATAACAATGGAAATATCAATAAATGTAAAACCCAATGGCTAACAATATTTTTATGGTCAAAACCTCACAACCTCTATTAGTTGTTATTAACTCTAATATCTCAAGTTTTGTAGTATCCAGAAGTATTATGACATTTATCATCATCGTGGACATTGGCGTTGTCATCATCATCATCATCAATTCCATATGGTACATCAACATCATATTGATCATCATCCTCATTATCATCATCATCAGCATTATTAAGTACATCATCAACAAAATCATCGTCATCATTTATCATTATGGTAATGCATATGCCATTAGTGTTCTTAATCACTCATTAACATTAGGATTCATGTCATGTAAGTTTTAAGGTCATTTATATGTAGTTACAGTTATTTCAATGATAATATGGTTGTTTAGATTTCGTTACAGAAATTTAGATTCCATTAGAATCAATTAGGATCCAAAATTGATACCACATGCATAATCATCATTCACATCCACATCCACGTCGACATCATCATCATACAATAAATCAACATCATTTTCATCGTCGTAGTCATCATCAATATAATTGCGATAATAATGAGCAAGGAGCCATACTACCTCACAAGAATGGATGATATAGTCTTATACTTATCAAATCATATCCATAGGGTCCATAATAATTATCGTAATGCATCATCGTCATGTTGTTAGGGCCAATCATATGCCATTAGGTTCTATCAAATGTCGTTGGGGACACTCAAATGCCATTAGAGAAATTTAGGTGACATTAAGGTAATTTACCCCTCATTATGATTAATTAAGATCCAAAAGTTCCATGATTACGGTCATTTAGGTGCCACCATGATAAATCAAGATCCAAAAGTACTATCACATGAATCATGATCATTGACATAGACATTGATATATCTAATGTTATGTAGGATGTTTTTCTAACACAATTCCTAGCTCTAAACCTAGTGCAATTCCTAGCGTGGTTCATTTCGAAATTTTTGGCATTATTCCAGGCGCTATACCTAGATCTATACCTAGCGCTATGTTGGATGTTTTCTAGGTGCAATTCATGTCTCTATACTTGGCATTATGCTGAATGTTTTTCCTATTGAAATTCATGGCACAATTCATGTCGTTAACCCTGGATTAATATATGGTGCTATTCTCTTTAGGACTTTTTTTATGAGGCTATTCTTGGTGTTATATGGGATGCTTTTTTGGACACTAATTGGGATGTCAATTGGAATGCTAATTGGGATTCTAATTGGGATGATAATTGGGATGCTAATTGGGACGTTAATTAGGATTCTAATTGGGATGCTAATTGGGATGTTAATTGGGATGCTAAATATTTTCCAAAATAGAGCCAACTTTTAAAAAGAGATGACAATTAGGATGCTAATTGGGATTCTAATTGGGACACTAATTTGGACGTTAATTGGGATGCTAATTAGCATCCAAAATAGCGCCAAATTTTAAAAAGGGACGCTAAATGGGATGCTAATTGGAACGCTAATTGGGATTCTAATGGGGATGCTAATTAGCGTCCAAAATAGCACCAAATTTTAAAAAGGGACGCTAATTGGGATGCCGATTGGGAAGATAATTGGGACGCTAATAAGGACGCTAATAAGGATGCTAATTGGGACGCTAATTGGGATTCTAATTGGGATGCTAACTAGCATCCAAAATAGTGCCAATTTTTAAAAAGGGACGCAAATAATGCCATTAAAAGTGCCATCCTGTGGAAAAGCATCCATTTTGTCCAAAAAATGATGAAAAATACACTAAATGTGACAGTGGACGCTAAAAAGGAAGATAAAAGAGACGCTAATCACATGGTTTTGTTGTAGTGAGAGATGGTGGGATGGATTCTTTCACTCTGTGATAGAGGTACAACTATGTGCCACAACGCGCATGACATAACTTATCCTTAACCTCTTAACAACTGAAGCAATTGTGTGATGCAGTTGAATCCTTACTTATAATGAATGATGTGTGTCTTATATTGTGACTTGGGAGCTTAATCATGAAATCATACATTACATGTCGACTATGCATTAACATTCATTCGCTAACTGGTAATATTGCGACATACATTCAACAATAACCATAAACTATGCAAATTAAGAAAAAATTCACATAATAATTCAATCATTCAATAACATCCATCCATTTGACATAGAAAATTAACGTGGAAACCCATTTCTCAAAAACCACCAAGGTGCTCTTCATTTGGCATGAGAATATAGGTAGCACCTTGCAGTCTGCAACTTGCAGACTGTTCTGAGATATGTCTTTCTGAATCAGTCTCTTCTTGCTCTCATGCTCTTTGGTTTATTCTTCTATCTACTCCTACTCATCCGCACACATCCTGGATCGACTCTTCTATTTTACTATCTGTGCACTCAGCTGCAGATTACTTCTACTACTAACGGTTTGCACACTCAGCTACAAGATCCATGGCTCAACAACCTTCTACTTCTTCTAGACTCCTCTTTGAGTTGACAACACTTCTACTCTTCTGATTGTGTCGAACTTACTGAACGAGGATAACCCTTATACAGAGCGGGTTCCTCCTATTTATTGTATTTACAAGACCGTGCAGGGTTGACTGAATACTACTTAGTTATTACAGAATCAAGTGGCTACCAAATATCTACAATTACATTGATGACAGGCTCAATTGGCCGCAAAATTCCTGTATGACATTAACCATATCCATAACTAGCCATGGAAACGTCTTTCAGCCTTCTATACTAGTCATAACTAAACACAAAATTGTCCTTGGTCTTCTGTTGGTTCGTTCTTGTGTATTATTCCGTCAGTTTGTACTTGTTTTGCTTTAACTCTTCTACCTGCCTCTTCCCCCAACTCGAATCTACCTTCCTTGTCACAGTTACCCTCGTTGCAGCTTCCTCTACTCTGCACTCACGCTTCTTCCTTTACCTGCTTTTCCTCTGTCATGCGCCCATTTTTCCTCTTGCACTCGCATGACAGATTCTTCTTTGTGTGCTTTTCCCACCCCAACACTTCCTCATCAGTTATTTATTTTATATAACTAATTCTTCTAGAATGATGTATATGTAGTTCCTTTGCCCAACACACAAACACAAATAACTAACCTAAATTAACCCACCAACATTTCCAATAAAGGCATGAATAAATGGAGAGTTTCTAATGGAAGGATTTAATGTGCCCTCATCTTGCACCTTATAAGGTAAGAGACGTGAGAAATTGTGTGACATGCATCTCCTTACTCTCCTGCTATGTCCTTCACATCTTGATCTTGGACTTGATGTAGGTAGACAACATATTCTCATTGACAAACTATGAACACCACATGTGAACTTATGCTTGTCGCATTAATGTTTGGTTGGACTTGGAATGTTGAACTATCTCGTATATTTATATTCATATTGTTAATTTTGATATTTGTCAAGATTAGAATCATTTCAACCCCACCCATATGTCACAAAGTCAAGTAGCCTCTCAATTGGGAAGCTTAATCTAAAAGGGTTCGATGCTTGAAGTGTGACATGTTCTTTTAGAATGTATAATGTCTAGGTATGTGTCATATTCCTCCTAATCCTAGTGAATCACTTTCTTTTGTTCTAGAAATAGAAAGGGAAAGTAAAAGGGGTTGTTATTAAAGGGTGAATGGAGATGGGATAGTTATGAAAACATAATAATTGTGACAAACTAGGCCATGAGAAAGGTATATTGTGACAAAATGGCTTTTGCTTAGTCCCAAGTTACTGGTATATATAGATCTTAATGGTATATTTAGCTTGCTTACTGTTGAATATACCTTGAGAGTTTGCTGTTTCCAATATAAAAAGTTTCAATTTTCCATATCTCCACTAATTGAGTGGCTATTTCAATTTCCCAGGGTTTAATTTAGTATTTCTATAATACCACCCACCCACTGATGTTTCTAGAGTTGATAGAGTCCAGAAGTAGTGTTATGGCTATGTTTGGTTTCTTTCTTGAAGTAAATTAAACTCTAGACAATTTGCAAATGGATTTTTGTGTTTTTATCAAAACTACAAATCTATTTATATAATTAAAATTGCAATTCCAACAACATAAATTGTAATTTCAGCCATTCATCCTTAGCTAATTTCCAGGGAAAAAAAACCAAGAAAAATGCAAATCATTAAAGTTCAACTCACTCCTTTTTTCTTCTCATTCTCTCTACTGTGTCCTACGGGGCTGGACTGTGGCCTAGAAACCTGATAGAGGTTTCCTAATTGGCTTTCTGGAGGAATTTTCAAACTGGGTTTGCTATTCTGATATTCGCCATGGATTCTATACTACCTAAATAATAATATAATTTATTAATTCATTGGGATGCGTTTTAGGAGATGCTTAGAATTTTTTTATATATAAATATTTTGGGGGAGATCAAGTTATATGTAATTTACTACAAACTGGTGCACCCCCTCCAAATTTATGGTGAGTTTCTTCTAAATTTGAAGGGTTTCTTCAAAAATATGGCATTGAAATATTTGGACACATCCTCTTTCTGTTATGTGATCTGCATAAACTGTCTGTTTCTGTTAGTTATTTCTTAGTGAACAAAAATGGGATATGAGGTTTACGCAAAGACAGAGATAGTCCCAGATGTATGTTTTACATTTTATTGTGCGTATCTTTGAAATTAGGGTAAGGTTGTCTTACTTTCTCTAAAATTATAAATTTCATTGATAAATGAGTTTGCTCTCAAGCATAACTATTTTCTTAAAAACAATAAATTTGGTTATAAATATACTGTTTCGTAGGTTGAGGAATAACCATGACAATATTGATCAAACATCCTTTATATAGTTTTTTATAATATATTATATTATAGAATATATATATATATATATATATATATATATATATATATATATATATGTGTGTTTTACTTGGAGTTTTTTAAAAATTTCATTCTAAAATTCATATAAAAATTTATTTTACCAATGAGTTTAAAAAAATCATTCTAAAATATAGTTTAAAAAAAATTATTCTAAAATATGGATGAAACTAAATTTTGTTTATTTGATTCAATTATTATCATACTGTATAATTTAATGGACAAGGTATTTTGTTAGTTTAAATAATGTTTTTTTACTTGAAAACACCATTTTTTTTTTCAAATCAAAATATGTCTCAATAAAATTAAAACAAGGTAAATGGAATGAAATCCATCTAACCCATCAACAGACAACTATATCCTTAACTATTTGAATAATAGTATATTAAAATATTTACGCCGTAAGGCGTTACCAAATGGGAGTAGACTCCCCATAATAAATGCGTTTTTTTTTTTTTTTTT
>LPNX010972952.1:155018-169897 GCA_001517045.1 Pseudotsuga menziesii
AGGTGCTTTATAAATCCTGCTATAAGCAAGTGTTACAAGATAACCCAGATCAGAAGTGCGCCGTGCCCAAGGAGGTTAAAGCCGAGGTATAGTTGCCCTGCTCTCCCCTACGAGTCACCCAACTCGTTGTAGGGAGACGACACTATACCGTACAGGCCGAACCACTGATCCACACTTGACGCAAGGTATCTTAGTGGCCAAAGTTAGGAAAACACCAAGGAGCACTTGTGGGTGCAATTGACTCCTGAAGTCAGCTATTGCCATTGGGAGGTGTTGCCAAGTCTTCAATATTGGAACATTTGCCCCATCGCCGGTAGAACTGGCTCTTTCTTACCTTCACTAGTCAATTGGTGTGTGGACTCCATTGCCACCATCAATTGTGCTTTTGGAAGGCCCAGTTACATATCCGCGGAAAACAATAAGCTCTTTTAGGCATTTTACACTTTCTTTTTATTTTTATATATTCAAGCTACCAAACTCATAATTAAACATAACCTACATTTGTGACTCTTTCACTAAACCGAATTTTAACATATCACTCACTTGTTGCACCTTTTACACTTATTTTCCTTCATAGCTACAAACTAACTAACTGATAATTAAACATAGCCTACAATCTTGTGACTCTTTCACTAAACAAACTTTCCACATATCACACACTATTTGCACCTTACTGCATTTTTTTTTGCTTACATTATTTTGGATGCCTTCACTCACTCATCTACTGCAATGTCCACAGAAGAAAATGTATTTTTTATTTAAACCCCTTCCTTTTTCTTTGTTTAGACAAAATCATCAATTCATGGAATAATATGTTTTTATATTTTCTTTATTGTATCAATTTGTAAATATTGCTTATCGCACTGCATTCCCAAGATTGCCTTGATTTATTTCAATGGTTTCTAAATTTAGGAAATAAATGCTAATTGTTCCTGATCATATTTCTAATTATTAGAAAGACCTATTTCCCCTTTTTTTTACTTTCCCCTTACACCTAACTTCATTCCTCCACTCCGAATGGTTGTGCAAGGTACTGCTGGCACTGGCAAATCATTCTTCATTCATTGCATCAAAGAATCCCTTTCCTTATCCAATAACTTCAATCAGACCCCAATCTTGCTACTTGCCCCTACTGGCGTCGCAGCATTCAACATCCAAGCATCTACTATCCATTCAGCCCTTCATATTCCTATAAAAAATTTCATGCCTTTGGAAGGGAATTCACTTTCTAACCTCCAACATGAACTTCGGCATATCCACTACATTCTCATTGATGAAATGAGCTTCCTAGGCCCAACACTTTTAACCCAGATTGATGAACGCCTCCGTGAAGCATTCCCTCACAAAAAGAACATCTCTTTTGGTGGTTGCTCAATCATTCTTGTCGGAGACCTTACACAATTACCACCAGTTATGGACACTCCTATGCAGGGTCTTCCCATGGTTCTGCACTTTGGCACAACTTCACCACAGTTGTCACACTATCAACAGTTTTTCGCCAGCAAGGAAATGACCCATCACAAGTCACCTTCAGGAATCTTCTTACCAACATTAGAAATGCAACACCTACTACAGAGGATTGGAAGCTTCTCATGTCCAGAACAGACTCCTTCCTTTCTATGGATCAGTTATCTGCATTCAAAGGCTCCATGCACTTATTTGCAACCAACCGACAAGCTTCACTTCATAATCTTCATATGCTCAAGTCTTTACAAATTCCAATAGCACTTTCAAATGCAGAGCACACAAACAACAATGGTACGTCTCAAATTGAAGATGACCAACTAGAGCCTGCTGTCTTGCTTTGCCCTGGACAACGAGTAATGCTCACATCTAACTTATGGGTTTCAGCAGGGCTGGTTAATGGATCACTGGGCAAAGTTATTGATATTTTCTATAAATTTGATGTTCTTCCTCCACAACTCCCCACATTTGTTGTTGTTAACTTCCAAAAGTACATTGGTCCAGCATGGGATAGCAACAATCCTACTTTTCTACCAATTCCACCTATACAAAGGGGGGGTCGAACTCAAATCCCACTTAAAATGGCATGGGCATTAACAATACATAAATCTCAAGGCATGACATTACCTAAGGCTACAATAGACATTGGCACAACGGAGCGTCAAGGTTTGACCTTTACTGCACTCTCTAGAGTACCCTCGCTTATCGACCTTCACATCTCCCCAGCATTTTCCTATGATCGTTACAAACGTATGGAAGATAATCCACATGTCAATGTAAGGAAAAATGCAGAGACATTGCTACATTCAATGGAGCTCCCTTAACTACGCTATATATGTACGTACATCTCTTGTTCCGCTTTTACATTTCACTTTTTTTCCTTTCAATCTAGCTATAAAGTCTTCCTTCCACCTAACTACTTCTCCACTTGTCATGTGCAGTATCTACTACTCTACAACCTACACAGTTCCTATTGTACTCTACATATCATTGTTCTTATTTAAATTTACATATATGTACTTGCATCTTAACATTATACTGTACAAGGATCTATATGTATATGAATTAGTTCATTTCTCAAAACAATTTCAAAAACAAATTATACTTTTATGATTCATAACTACCTGTTTTTTATTTATTGTTATTAATTCCTTGTTTATGAAACACATTGAAGAAATGTATCCATGGTTGTAACATATAATATGAATCCATTGTCATTTGCTTCATCCAACAATACTTTTTATTGTTACTTTTATAGTTTTTACTTTATTTACTTTATATATTTTGCAAAGATCTCCATTTACCTACCTATCTTTTCTATTAGTACAATTAAAACTTCAAGATACCACATCTTATTCTTGTTTAGTTCATTAGTAGATAGAACCATTTATTTTTTCAAAGGCAACCCCATATCAAATTTGTTTCCAAACACTCTAAACCTATTTAAAAACAGAAAAACAAAAAAGTAGAGAACATAAAATTAAAACGCAAAAGCATAAAGCTAAAAAAATCCACAATTTTATTCAATGGTGCTGGTCCAACCAAAAGACATTATCTTGCTGAAATGATTTACCATTAAAGATAAAATGATTTACCATTAAAGATAATTGGTTTTCATATTAATTCTTTAAACTAAAATCTTAAATATAATATTAATGGATTAATTTTATCATGATTACGCTTGTTATTACAAATCAAATTAAATTTGGTTGGTTGCTATTGTTTTGTAAGCAAATTGTATATTGGATTTTTCATATATTTTTTAATGAATTTAGTTGTAATTTGAACGTATACAAAAAAATTATTATTTTTATTATTATTTTCTAAAATAATTGTTTAATTTCTTTTAATAATATATTAATATAACCAAAATTCTTATCAATCAAGTAAAATTATAAATTTTTATTAAATTCTTATAAATTTAAAAAAAAATTAAACTAAAAATTAATTAAATGTATTTTTTAAAATAAAAATAAATAAATTTCCACTTTAGCTTCTTCTTGTGCTTACTCCATAGTTGAACCCATAACTGAATTAAAATTTAATTTACTTTTTTTTTTAATTTTATTATATTTTTATAAATAAAAATTATCACTTAAAAAAATATTAATATTTACATCAAATAAAAAATAATTAGATGTGGATATTAATATTTTTGTATTTACTCTGCATCACTTCAACTACAATGTAGTGTAAATAAGACGTGGAGTGATGAAAGTTGTAATATAATGTTAAATAGGTTAAATCAAAATTAAAGCCTTTGTCATTATCATATTATTTTGTATTTACTCTATATCATTTCGACTACAATGTACTCTGAATAAGATGTGGAGTGATGAAAGTTGTAATATAATGTTAATAAGTTGCTTTGTAGCAGAGGCGGGCCTCTGAAGCTCTTTTATGATTTTTTTCTAAACCAAACTCAATTAAAACAAAGTGTTTTATGGTATTTTCTTTGAGTAACTCTCTTTTATTGAATAATTCAGCTAACATGGTCCTATTCATTACTTTGCTACAAAGAGTATAAATAGTATGTATCTTATACCTCTCTATGTTCATACTTCATAGTTATTTTACTTTTATGATTTACTCATATTTAGTAGAAATTCTTTTCTTTTTTGCATTTACATTTTTAAGTAAACCACATCCTTTGTTCTTTTCTTTTTTGTCAAGTTCAATATTCTTTGGTATAGAGCTATATCAGGGGTTTTTAGAAATGGCTTAGTTATACACTTACTTCACAGCTTTTGTTAGCAATACATGGGTACTCTATATACCTCAGCTTTCCAAGTGCAATTATTAGGGGATCAAATTTTCAAGGGTGGATAGATAATGGTTGGCATCTGAAAAATACAAAACCCATGTTTTTATTAATATATTGGAATTTTACAATCTTTAGTATAAGCAACAAGATAGTAGATAGATCCATAAATTTATGCAATGTTACTTGATTGTAACATAAGAACTACAAAAACTAACAATCCATTCTCATTTGGATGCGAGAAGAATACATGCTGATAATGTATTGGCCGATTATGTGAAGAATATGTCTTGTTGTATATGTCCACATCTCCTTCCTTAGCTTGCAACATGGCGTTCTTTTATTACACCCCTGAGTACAATTGCTAGTTTATCATAAAATCTGATATATTGATTTCTTAAACTAAAAGACATATTAAACAATTTTTTTAACCTTTTGAAGAATATTGATAAAAACATATATGTGCAATCTCTATTTGTATGTGTTGGTTAATTTTCTCCCTTCCAACGTATATATATTTTTAGTTTCTTATGTGTTAAACTTTACTTGGGTTTACCTTTTAGTTTTAGTTTTTTCAAGTTTCTTTAGTTTTCTTACGGGTTAAACTTGGCTGGGGTGTTTTACAGATGTCTAATATTATCATATGGGTGTTTTACAGATCTCTAATATTATCATATAAAGGAAGTTTATAGAGACTTTATTTCAAGGTATTTCAATATATAAATCTTTATATTAAATTAATCGTTTCTTTTTACACATTCATTTCATATGTTGGGAACTTGGGATGATGCACAGTAAAACATATCCCACCCATTAAAAATCAAATCAAATCTTGACTTTGGGTTCTCAACAATAAAAGATAAAAGATAGCAAGCAGACGTACGTTGAATTTATGTCACGTCCATCTCCCTTCGCCGGCACTGGGCAGTGGGCACCACGTTTGATATGAAGAGGCTGACGTTGAATATCCAAATTAGTAACGCCACAAATTATTTGGGGGGACCGTGGAAATGTTCGAGCTCTCGGTCGGTGTCTGTGATTTAATGGAGTAGCAAATCATGTTTTCTAGAATGAGAAGAAAAGTAGCAAATCATGTTTTCCAGAATGAGAGGGGAATGCCGGTCATGTGAATCTAATTCTTCTGGAAAGAGAATTGATAACGGTGTCGACGATTTTAAATAGTCGGCAAATAGTGATAACGATGTTGACGATTTTAAACAGTCGCGTTAAAGATATTTGTTTTCCGAACATTATGTTTTGGAAGATAATAGAGCTCGAGGGGGCTTAATGGTTAAGAGCATGTGTTTCCTCATTAAAGATCATAAGTTCAAATCCAAACTGGTAGGGTATGTACACCTCTGTAGACTTTAGCAGTTAAATCACTGCACATCCTCTGCTAGCTGCATAGTTGGATAGATAATGATGCTAGGATTTGAATATATATATATATTTTTGGTAAGACATTTCTTTTCTTAGAGAGATGTGGATGATTCTCTGAGTGGGTTGCTGTACTGGTTGTTAGAGCATTGATGGATGAACTTATTTTGATAAGGTTAACAAAGGATTGTAAGTTTGAATGAAAAAAAATATAAGCTAAGAAGTACACATTGGGCCTTTGCAGGGGATAGATTTCTATAGATACTTTTAAAAGTTGTAGATAGGCATCAATCACAACCACTTTATAGATTAAAAGTTGTAGAATTCCCAAAAAAGCTAATTGAATCTAAATAGACACTTTTTTTTTCTTAATTTGGGTAAAATATAAAATAATACCAAATGCTATTAACAAATAGATATCAAGACCAATATTGAATATATCATTGGGTTTAAAATACAACCTCCAAATTTAAAATCAACCATTTTGCTGCACTTCTTTCTTCAAGTTCTAAATGGTCTAAACCATTGTCAACCATTGTCATGTAAGTTTGACTAGACCTTACTTTTATAGCATACCAACATAATGATCAACAAAACACGGTAAACCAAAACTTAGAAATAAGAGCATTATAGTTGACATCTTAATGTATAGTTTCTTTACCTTCATCTTGAACATTTGTAAGTAGTTCTTAGTGGTTAAAGTTATTTTAATGAAACGTATCATTCTTTCTATGGTCATCCAGATCTTACTCACCTCCTAAGAGGGTAACTCTTCCAACCTATCTCCAAAAGTCTTTTCCTCCGTAAGAAAAAAAGGATCACCCCTCACAATGTCATTTTTTTCAATTCTTGCTTAAAACAAGCCTACTATACACAAATCATCTTTGCATAGTTTTCCTTCCAAGTTCAACATGTTACTTTGGAGGATTTCTCTAATACCATGAGGAAGACAATTCATTATGTCCAATAATATTTAAGTTTAGGGATCCATGAGGAAGAGTTCTATCATTGGACAAAACAATGAGTTAATTATGTCCATATAAGCTTAGATGTAACATCTGCTTGAATGTCACTATTATATCATCTTTAACAAAATCCACACTTATATTTTAGTGACCTAGATGAATGTCATTGCTTAATGAACTACAAGTATTCACTGAACCCATTAGGTCATCTTGGACCAACCTAGACATATATTTCATGCAACAACCATTTGTATTAAAAGTTTTCTCACTACCCTTTCTTTGTCGTTTAGGAGACAAATAACCACAAGCAAAAACCTCCAATGTTCTTGTAGTCAAAGGGAGGACCCTTTTGCTTTGCCTGCATACATTTAGGTATAGAGTGTTTTCATTTTTTTTTCTCGTGGGTTGGACGAATGTCTCTCATCTCGGTAGGACTTGATCAAAGAAAGATTTAAGAATCCTCTTAAATTTATATGTTTAATAAATGGGTCAATCACAATGATACACATGAATGACAAAATTTTCAATAATCTAATATGTATATATAATTTTAAAGCAAATCTTTCATTGGTTTATATAATTTTAAAGCAAATGGTTCACTGGGACCCTGCTCCAACAAAAGTATTGAAGTTTTTTTAACTAAATGATAAAAAACTGTGAAGCCTTAATGTTCTTTTAATAAAGTATACAACTTTGTAGAGTAATAATAAAAGATATTCATTACACAATAATTAATAATTTTACATCTTTAGAGAATGTGTCCCTTCTAAAAAAAACTACACCATCAAGGGTTATGTGTGTTAGGGATCTTACTTTACACTCTTGCATATCCTTATGCCAAATTTGATAATATTTCAATACAAAAATGCTATATGTGTTGATGATGACCACCACTTCTCTCAAGAAAAGAGAGATTACTTTTTCCTTCACCACTTTTATTATGGATTCATTATTACTAAGCCATTGTTTATTAAAATCCCCCCACATGATGATAGTGAATAGGAGGGTACATAATTATTTCCATCAATAAATCCAAAGTAGTAAAATATTTATAGGTTTGCAACATATCATAAAAACTTGGCAAGTTGACTGGGATCTTAATAAAATTTCCAAGATGACTATGTATTCACATCACATTTGCCATTTATAGTTTCATAATGACATGTTCTAAACAAAATCCTAGTTAATTCATTAACTTATTCATCACAACCACTTGTGTGTTACTAATACTAAGTTAATCTACTTAGAGATAAAATGTAAAAATAATGTTTTTTATTCTAGAATTGGTTTTTAAATAATATAACACTTTCTTGTAGTTAAACATTTTTTTCTACTAATACTACAAAATATTAGTGGTAAAGTAGTTTTTTTAAGTTGAATATTCACAAAATTTCAAGTCTAAATACTATGTATATAGTGACCTAGTACATAACAAAATTTCAAGTCTAAATACCATATAGATAGTGACTCAATACACAACAACACCACTTGGCACCAACATCACTTGGTCACCAAAATACTACAAAAATAAAGTGATAAGTATGTAAAAAAGAAAGGGACAACTAACTTTTATTAGTGTCCTTCTTTCACCCGCTTTAGAGGATAAATACAGTTGGTTTGATGTATATCACACCTTTTGTGATATGATAATGTGGGACAACTAACTTTTATTAGTGTCCTTCTTTCACCCGCTTTAGAGGATAAATACAGTTGGTTTGATGTATATCACATTCATTACACCTTTTGTGATATGATAATGGGGTGATGTGAGGTAGTTTATTTTTTTAGTTAAACACATGATCAATGATACATTATAATTGGAATTTCAATATTTTTATATTGTAATACAACATGTCATTTATCTTCTTTATATATTGGCTAATCATCATTTTTAGTTTGGGAAAAATATGAATGTTTTAAAGATTGTAATGCTTTGTATATTTTATTTAAATAATATTTTTTTAATATAATTTATGTTTTGTTGGCAACAACTTTTTACTATTAAGTTAACTATATTTTGTTTACTTTAAAATTAACTATTGTAGTAGTGATTATATATATAATTGTAAAGTTTGGCATTGTAATACCCAAGGGAAGTTTATTCTTTTATATATTCATATATTCAAGTTATAAATAAAGAAAAGTATTTTTTAATTAAAAAATATGTCAAATTGTAAGATGAAATAACTAAGACTAACTAACTTTAGAAATAAGACATAAAAACAAACTAAAATATATATTATTTCTCTAAAATGTGATGAATATTAAAAACCTAAATAATAATTTTTTTAAACCAAAAATACATGAAATTGTAAAATGCAATAACTAAGATTAACACTTATAAACTTCACAGTAAGACAACAAAGCAAAAAACTAAAAAATATATAAAATATACTTTATTTCTCCAAAATTTAATAAAGCTAAATTTGTCTTCTTTTACCGGTATATACGGGTATAATCAACAATTCACAATTTATTAGGTTAAATATTTATTATTATTATTATAAAAAAATTATCAATAAACAAACACAATAACTTAATAAAGCTTAAATTTTAAAATACATTTAAAACACCATTATTTTTATATATGGTCTTTAATGCCTTTTCCATTCTTAAAACCGCACATATAACAAAAACATGATAGAGCATATTTATAATCATACTATGTGCGAACTTTATCTCCATTTTATTATTATTTTTAGTGTGGAGGAGATATTTTTCTTTCTTTTTGGTCATTAATCTTTTCTACATTTCTTTGTTAAGAGCAATGTACACTGCTTTGATCTTTTTAAATAAAAAATGCATTGTTTTGATTAAGATATTGAATACTATAAATCACATAAAAAATTTAAGAGCAATGTACGCTTTTGTATCTTTTTAAATAAAAAATGCATTGTTTTGTTTAAGATAATGCATAAGCAGTTCTTGAGGGTACCAGAAATTTTCCTTAGAATAAGAAGTTTTTAATGAATTTGAATCTTTTGAAACTTGACTTTTCATTACCGAGATAGAATTAATCAAAGTGATTCTTGTTTGATCTTGGGGTAAGTTCAAACCAGGCACTATCGCAAGTATCAATTTGCCAAATTTAGAATTTTTAGAATTGTTATCGATCTTTTTACTAAAATCCAATATCAACTCACATAAGTAGCATTGCTACTTCTCTTGGCACTTTCTTGGGTTGAAAATGGTAGGGATATGCTTATTTTTTATAGGTTGGCACCTAAATGAGGTTAAGGTCTAGGAGATTATTCCTTGGGTTAAATTTCAACATTGTTTTTTGGTCTTTTGAGACACTAGAATCTACCAAATTGGAATCTTTTTTATCGTCTTTATAATTTATACATGTAGTTAGTTTCCTGTGATTCAAGGGAGAGGAAATACAATCCCACTAATCAAGGGTTAACTCTTCCAAATTACAATTCAATGAATCCCCCTCTACATAATGTGTGCAATGTTTCCAATACTGAAATGGAAATAATGCTAATGTTTTTGCATCATATGCTTCACATGACACATTTTGAGACCTATTTGAGCCATCATCTAGAAGCAAAGTCACTCTTTCTTGTATCCTAGATATTCGTACTCCTTATGATGTTAGACAGGTGCCAACTATTGCAAATACAAAGGATGGAACTTGTGTTGCAAATACAAAGGATGGAACTTGTGTGTTATTCTAGGTTGAAGATAGGAATAGGGCATAGCCTTCATGCCCATTTTCTCCATCTACATCCTCAATCTATCTTAATATAAGATAAATTTTAAGCTATTAAGTTTATACCTATTTTCCCCCTATTAGTACTTGTAAATAAATTGGTAAAAATCAATTTAAATATATATTTTCCAACAAAAATTTATGAAAAAATTTAAATATATATTATAACGTGAAGAAAATGGCAAAGTTGCAGTTCTGTATTGACCGATAATTTGTTGGATTTATCTTATTATTGAGAGGGGAGGGGGGTGAATCTGTAATTGTGTAGATATGTATAATTTTAACTTATGCATATTTTCACAAATTAAGAGTTTTCAACATCCACAAGAACAATCAGAACAACACACAAATACTTGAGAGTAATTATATGTATGTATATATATATGTGTGTGTGTGTGTGTGCGAAATTACATTGGTGGGAGATTGCAATCTCCAAACATGAGCACCCACTCATTTCAGGTGTTGACCTGATCCTAAGTACAATCTATGAGATAATGTCACCGACTTGCAACAACTTCAATATGCCTAAGCACCAACTCATGAACTTCAAGCACCGACCTAAATAGATTTTAGTATGACTACACAAATTGTGACTTGTGGCTTCAAGTTCTGACTTGTGGATAGTTGCACTCTCTAGTTGTGGAAGCACTACCTTTCGTTTGTTATCCAACACCAACTCAAAGGAGGCTACGACCCCCTAAGTTTTATTTGCACCAACAGAAAGGATGCACCAACACCCTGATTGTATTCTCCAATAACAACTATAAGGAGCCTATGAAACCCTACTCCTTTCCCCGTCCGACCTGCCTGATATGAAATATGATTCTATAAAAAAATTGCAAATAGAGAAATACCTTATCTTCACAATCCACAGCTATTGTAACTTCTTCAATCTTCGTCTAAGTATCTATGTTTGAACAAACAATGACCCAAAATATGATGTTTGATATTTACTACGTCCACATCCTTTTAGGTGATCTATGTTCTGCATTTGAATAGAGTCACACTTGCTATTCTATGACCCGTGTCTTTATTGAGCCATTGATACCCCAAAGATATTCCAAATCTTTTCATATAGTTATCTTATTCTTCATTCTTTTCAATATTTCTTCACCACATCCATCTCTTGCTTATTTATAATATTCTTGACTCAAGAGATAAGTCCACTTGGTGAAGTTCCTTATCTTTGGATAACGCCCCACTGAATTGCATTTTCAACAAGTTAAGATCTACATTGATGTGCCACTTTCCGTAATTCATCTTTGTGTAGTGGATGATGCACATCTTCCAACGTCCTTGTAGGAATTTAACACACATCGATTCATTATTTATGTTTGGTTTACAAATCTTTCTATCACATACCACATTCTTTGTGGGACTTGTACACTCAGGTTTGTTTCTCATAATTCATATGTTTCACAAATGATATTTGCACATATGTTCCATTTTCAATGTTCTTCTATATGTATGATTATATGCACACTACGACCAATGTCATGGTGGAATATTTGCTTTCATGTGACTTCCACATTCTTCCATATGTATTTCTTCAAGCTGACTATGTGAGAGGAATTATTTTAGCAATTCAATCTGATTCTTTTGACTTATGGTCCATATGATCTTTAATCCTTTGACATCAATGACAATACATGTTCAATATATTTCCTTATCTTTCAATGTCTAACTGCAAATATCTTTATTTTGTGTGGTTGTGCGCAGATTATTTTTTGAGATAGGTGTATACTCTTAAGATATCTTGATCTAGTTGTTGTATAATTTATTCACCAAGCCATCATCTCCAACACAAACAACACATAATATTTTGGTGAATTGACTAGATTTTGCATCAACCAAGAGATCAAGTCAATTACCAACATTATGGAAGAATATCTCATTAGAATTGTCACAACCATGGCTAAGTTATGTAAGTCACTAAATACCATCTTAAATATTTGCCAAAATATTCCAAGGGACAATTTCATAATGATGTAAAACTCTATTTGGATACGATGAAAAACTCTATAAATGTGCAACAACCTTAATTTATTAGTGTAGATAGTTGAAGAACAATAGAATATGAATCAACCAAGATACTAGAAAAATTATGTAAGATATTTTCCAAAGCGTAAAATAAGATACATTATATTTCTCCAAAAATTCCAAGTGACAAGTTCATCATAAGATATTTTCCAAAACATAAAATAAGATACATTATATTTCACCAAAAATTCCAAGTGATGATTTCATCAGAAAATTCATTTAGAATGATGAAAATATTCTCCAAAGGCTTGTTCCTCTCTATTAGTTGAGACAAACACAATATCAAATTACAATCCTTTCTTCATGAGCTCATTGTAATTCTCCAAAAATAGTGGAGTGGAATTTCTAAAGGGACCACACCAGTGGGACGGAAAATAAATTCCCACTGTTTTCCCAACAAGCTTAACTAATGGGACACTAATACATTTGGTCAGATTTTTCCACAAAATATTTCCATGTTTTGAACATTCATGGATTAATACTTCATTTTTTTTTATCATGGCGTAAAAACTGTGGCAATATCGACGTTTTTAATTTTAGAGGAACTTTCATCTCTATATCGACGATATATGGCTATCTTTGCACACCCTCCAAACCAATGTGAGCTTTCAATGCGCGGGTCAACTCATTCATTTTCGATACATTTTCTATAGTTGCGACAAGGTTATTGGTGATTGATTGAGCGCGGATTTCTTTATCAACCATATCCAAAACTAGAGAGATCAATCATACTCTGCTTCTTCAACGGGTGACTTAATCAGAAAAATAAGATCGGCCAACCTTTAGAGAACAATATGGAACCTATGGAAAACGACATGCCTTGACTTTCCCTTGAAGAAGACGTTGCTGTCACAACTTTGGTTGGATTGTATGGAAATAAAAATGCAGATCAATGGGAGGAATTTGTGAACAATGATATGAACCGTTCACCAACAAGTGATGAACACTGTAGTTCTAGTAGAATCGATTTCTGACCTTGACAGACTAAAAGACATGTATCAGGCTCAAAAGAAAAAAGATGAGGAAACTATAAGGAGACTTGAAAATGAGCTCAAAAATAGGCCTGAAGTTTTGAACATGCCACCACTGAAGACTGTATTTGGTAAGGAAGCAGAAATTCAACAAGAATTGAAGCAGAAAGAAACATTTATTGTAGGTTTGAAGGTTGACTTTCAAAGCGAATTGAGAGAAATGATCATTAAACAACAAAATGAGACTGCAGAATATGAAGCAAGATTGGAAAAATTGAATAAAACAATTAAAAACAAAAATGAGTTGCTACAAAAAAAGAGAATTGAAAGGATTTCAGCAACTCTCAAGGCTAAAAGTGTTGGGAGAGGAAAAAAATCAACAGTCAAGGGTAAATAGGTCTGCACACCAGAAGAATCAACAGTAAAGGGTAAATAGGTCTGCACACTAGAAGAATCAATTGTCAAGGGTAAACAGGTATGCACACCAAAAAAATCAATAGTCAAGGGTAAACAAGTCTGCACACCAAAAGAATCAACAGTAAAGGGTAAACAGGTCTACACAATAGAAGAATCAATATTCAAGGGTAAAAAGGTCAGCACAACAAAAGAATCCAAAGTGGAGGGTAAAAAGGCCATCACACCAAAACGTTTTGGCAATAAAAACCTAGGTGATGTAACTATGGAGAGCTTACTCCAGCTTCAAAATTCCTTGCAACAACGATAGAAGACCTTGAATGAAGTTGCTTCAACAATTAATGTTGTAGAGTTTACATTTTTCTCATCATATCCAACATTGAAGAAGAATATAGAGGAGAAGGAGGCCGAAATTAGAGACCTTCACCAAAAACTATTGGAGAAGGGAAAATCACTACATTTGGGATGTGATAGTGAGATACAAGATTTGAAATCCCAAATTAAATCTTTGCAGAATAAACTTGTGGTAGAAGCAATTTTGTATACTCCATCTGATAGCAATTTGAGGGAACAAGAGTTCGAGAAGGAGGTACAATATGTCAAGAGAAAATTAAGTGCAGTTCAATCTGACCTGAAGTGGACAGATGATGATCTTAAAAGAAAGGAAGATGAGCACTCAAATAAGAAAAATAATAATGTAGAGATGTTGAAGAAATTCCTAGAAGAAAAAGATAGATTGCATACAAAAGTGATAAATCTTGCAAACAAAGTGAAAGAGCAGGAAAAAAAAATTAAAACATATGGCCGATGACGCTTCTGTAGAACTGGAGGGTTCTGAAAAAGGAAAGAGAAGTTATAGATAATTTTCATATTCTAAAAAGGAGGAATTGCAAAAACCTACCGAGTCCCAAGTAGCCTAGATTTCTAAAATAATATGGTGTACATTTGATGTCTATGTGCATACTAATATTGTTGTAATATATATTGTCAGTATTCTTGGCAATGCATATATTTTGGTATAGTTAATGTGTTTCTAATGTGTAATACAAGTGTAATGTGTAATCCATATGTGGATTTTTCCTATATCTAAGAGAGTTTAATGTGCAACCCATACTGAGAAGTGTGTATGAAACTACAAATGATGAAATATATTCTTTGTAATATATTCTACA
>LPNX010972952.1:170056-185056 GCA_001517045.1 Pseudotsuga menziesii
TTGCACTCATTTCTGTAAATTATAAGATCTAGAATAAAATCCAAGTCATCCAAAACAACAATTGATAGTATTTTCCATTTTTTCATGGCCAGAACTAAAAATGCACACCAATTCCAATCGAAGTACACTGTAGGTATGAAATTTGGAAGTTTGCATACAAAAACCCAACTAGACTAGTATAGTTTTAATTTCATACATAAATTAAACTTCTATTGTGAAATAAGAATGCATCCAACATTTGAAATGAGAACAGAACAACTATAAATGTTGGTTTCTTGTTGATGAGCATCATAGTTTGGAAACCAATCTCATGGCTCTGCAAGTTTGTATCGTCTGTTTCTTTTTTATTATAATATAAATCATCATCGTTCCTTGCAGAAATTAATAAATGAGAACATAACATATATAATACATTCCAAGGAAAAAACAGAGATAATGCAAAAATATAACCAGATTGATACTCAAGAAAGTTTTAAAAGGGGCCCAAGAGCATTTTTATTATATTATGATTTCATTACAGAGCAGAGGGATAGTTTACAGTTGAATTGGTAACATCAAACAACTCCTTCAATAATAACTGTCCCTACTACCTATTAAATTCTATTTATAGACCTAAAGGGTCGGATTGGCCATGTTACAAGTGGATTTCATTTGAGTGAAACTGAAATGTCGATTCACCCACGAGACAACCCATCCTCTACTGTACTTTCCTGTCTTCAAACAAAGATACCAACTACTATGGAACAAGGAAAACAGGGCTGAAGTCGGCATGTTTCAATACCAGGGGTAGAAAGGGAGTAGAAGAGGAAGTTGCATTCCAGTTATCCGGATGGGAGATGCAAGTAGAGAAGAATTATAACAGAGATGCAGAGTGCGTGAGTGGTATCTAAGGAGAAAAGGGAAATACCAATGAAAGAAGAAAATGGTAAGGAAGAGAGAAATGCCATAGACAAATATGGCTCAACGGAAAACAACATGCAATACCCATCTTATGTGGACAAATTAAAAGCTGGAATTGAAGAAATCAATCCTGCTATGCCACCGAGAGGGAATGCTTGGGTTGTTGAAGAGAGACAGGGTGCTGACTCAGTGCAGGAAAGACTTCACTAAGTGATGGGAAAGGAATGTCAAACAAACATAAAAACATTAAGATGGAATGGAACTGCCAATGAAAGCCATCGAACCCAGATGAGACTGTCTCCAATTCTTTCCAATTCTACCCATTTAACTCATACTATCAATGACCTCAAATTTGCGCACATCTGCGGCCATACTAGACAAAAATTAACGAACATAGAGAATGGATTGAATACTGCATAACCTACTGATAACAATGGCCCCTATTTATCAATCTTACATAAGAAGCAATATGATTGGTAATTGACTGCAGCTGCTAGGAAGGAATCCATGGGGTTAAGCCAAATCTGGATATGTGTACTATGTTGGCCCTTGGAATAATTGAAAGGTGGGAAAAAAGGTTAATCACGATGAAATGCTGAGTTCACATCTGGGTGATGCAATCATTCTCAATGTCATCAAAATCCGACTCGATTCAGGTTCATCAAATCATAGAATTTGATGGTTTGTTAAGTGACGTATTTTACACTCGGTTGAAAGTTCAGAAGATGACAAGTAGGGAAAAGTGAAAACTTCCATTTATAGGTTTATATGATTATATGACATATTTTACACTCAATACATTCAGCACTTGTATGACAAGTTGAGGTATGGGAAAATGAAATCAAGAATGTGCGTGGATTTTATTGAAGCAAGTCAATTTTGGATTTCTTTACTCAAATGCACGCCCAACATGAAAAAACTGTGGTTTACGGAAATTAGACCTGCAAAAACATGTAAAAACTGCAAAAACTGTTGTTTAGGGAAATTAGACCAAGACTAGGAGAAGATAAAAAATTGTCCAAGTATGGAATTATTGGTAAAATATGCCTAACTGGCCTTAGGGAAATTCTCGCCACAACTCATAGGATGATGGTAAAAATATTATGAGAGTGTAGATCTATAGATCCTTGTATGGTGCATCCAACCATATAATTAGCCTGACCAAAAAGTCTTTCAGTACGAAGATATCAATCTGCCAAAAGTGCCTCTCATCCATATTTGCACTGCTCTAGAAAAATGCCTACCGAGGAGAGAGAAAGAAGCTCCAGAAGATGAAAGTGGTCTTGATGGATTCACCTTGTTGGCCTCTACCCATTGGGAATATCACTTTCCAAGTTTGAAGGAAAAATGAAATGACCTTGGTGACCTAGGGTTTGAAGAGAATTGGTTAAGTGTTAGACAAAGAGTTTTAGAGACCACTTGGAAATGCTCTCAAGGGGGTGTTCCATTGATGATAAAAATCATCAGATGATATGGTCTTGTTCATTGTTGAAATGGATATCTAGCCATGTTCTTGGTTTTTCTTATGGTGACCAGATAAGGAAAATATCAACCTCACAAAATAGAAGAAAATTCTTATTTTACATACTAAAGACAGAATTGAATGGATAAGTGTTCTAAAGGGGCTAAGTGATGTCGGCATTAAGGTTGATGCCCGCAACAAGGATGATCCATGCATGGCATGGCATGGCATATATGACGGTGTGGCATGAAGTTGAAATCATTGTTGCATTATGACATCATTATGGAGAAATACAACAAATTAGTGAAAATAGGGAAATTGGCTAAGTGCGGGAATATTGGTCCAGGTAGCCTTAAGAGAATGCCTGCCACAAATGGTTTGTTGAAGAAAATGCCTACACCACATGGGGATATTGTAGGCTATATTTTTTTCTACTCAATCATGATCTTAGTTTTTCCAAAGAGACCTTGAAGAAGAATTTATGGACCTGCCAAAACTGTGGTTTAGGGAAATTAGACCAAGCCTAGGAGAAGATAAAAAATTGTTCAAGTGTGGAATTATTGGTAAAATATGCCTAACTGGCCTTAGGGAAAGGCCTGACACAACTCATAGGATGATGATAAAAATATTATGAGAGTGTAGATCTCTAGAGACTTGTATGGTTCATCATAACCATATAATTAGACTGACCAAAAAGTATTTCAAGAAGAAGATATCAATATGACAAAAGTGCCTCTCAGCCATATTTGCACTGCTCCAGAAAAATTCCTACTGAGGAGAGAGAAAGAAGCTACAGAAGATGAAAGTGTTTTTTCTGGATTGACCTTGTTGAACTATACCCATTGGGAATCTCACTTGCCAAGATTGAAGGAAACGTGAAATCACCTTGGTGACCTAGGGTTTGAAGAGAACTGGTAAAGTGTTAGACAAAGTGTTTGAGAGACCACTTGAAAATGCTCATAAGGGGGTGTTCCATTGATGATAAAAATCATCAGATGATATGGTGTTGTTCATTGTTGAAATGGATATCTATCCATGCTCTTGGTTTTTCTTATGGTGACCAGATAAGGAAAATATCAACTTGGAAAAATAGAAGAAAAATCTTAGTTTGCACACTAAAGATAGAAAAAATGGCTAAGTGTTGTAAAGGGGCTAAGTGATGCCTGCATTAAGGTTGATGCCCGCACTAAGGATGATGCCCGCATGGCATGGCATGGAATAGATAACTATGTGGAATGAAGTTGAAATCATTGTTGCATTATGAAATCGTTATGGAGAAATACGACAAATTAGTGAAAATCAGGAAATTGGCCAAGTGTGGAATATTAATCCAAGTAGCCTTAAGAGGATTCCCGCCACAAATGGTTTCTTGAAGAAAATTCTTGCACCAAATGGGGATATTGAAGGTTGTTGTTTTGTCTACTCAACCATGGTCTCAGTTTTTCCAAAGAGACACTAAAGAACAATTTATGGACCTACCAAAACTGTGGTTTAGGGAAATCAAAAGATCAAAAATTGTCCAAGTATGAATTATTGGTAAAATCTGCATAACAGGCCTTAGGGAAATGCCCGCCATAGCTCATGGGTTGATGATAAAAATGTTATGAAAGTGTAGATCTCTAGAATCTTGTATGGTGCATCCAACCATATAAATAGCCTGGCCAAAAAGTCTTTCAGGAAGAAGATATCAATCTGTCAAAAGTGCCTCTCAGCCATATTTTCATTGCTCCAGAAAAATGCCCACCTAGGAGAGAGAAAGAAACTATAGAAGATGAAAGTGGTTTTTCTGGACTCACCTTGTTGAACTATACCCATTGGGAATATCACTTGCCAAATTTGGAGGAAAACTGAAATTACCTTGGTGACCTAGGGTTTGAAGAGAACTGCTCAAGTGTTAGACAAAACGTTTGAGAGACCACTTCAAAATGACCGAAAGGGGGTGTTCCTTTGATGATAAAATTCACCAGATGATATGGTCTTGTTCATTGTTGAAATGGATATCTATCCATGCTCTTGGTTTTTCTTATGGTGACCAGATAAGGAAAATATCAACCTGCAAAAATAGAAGAAAAATGTTATTTTGCATACTAAAGACAAAGAAAAAATGGCTAAGTGTTATAAATGGGATAAGTGATGCCTGCATTAAGGTTGATGCCCGCACTAAGGATGATGCCTGCATGGCATGGCATTGCATAGATGATGATGTGAAATGAAGTTGAAATCATTATTGCATTATGGCATCGTTCTATAAATGTATAATAATGTGGAAAATAGTAAAACATACCATTTCCAACTAAAATCACTCAAAAATACCCAATACTTAGGGCTGGGCGGGCATTTTTGTGATCTAGGTAAAACTGGGTTGAAACCACAAAAGTTGTCATTTTGTCAATTTAACTCTAGACAAATGAAACATAATTTAAAAAAACAAAAAGAGGCTTTTGTCAAAAATATATCTATCTTCAAACCAATGGTGTTAGTTTCAACTTATGTCAATTGTACGGATTGTGGCATGCATTTTCCTAAGCCCAGTTTTGAATATTTACTCACTGTTTTTTATGAAACTTAGAATTTCAGTCATTTTTTTTAATTTGGCTAAGATACTTGGAATTTTAGTCATTCATGTTCAATTGCTTTGCATTCCTAGCTTGCATTTTTATGATTATGGCTTGCATTTTACACCAAGTGTCCATAACAATAAAAAAAGGTAAAAGTTGCACCTTTCATAGGTCGACTGTGAGCATATGAGGTTAGGTTATATAAAATTAACACAATGATAGTCTTCTCAATATATCTAGCCATCCAATGTCCAAAAACATTTAATAGGAGAGTTTGGTTTGAGAGTACATCAAAACATGTAGAGAAGAATATTACACTATTATTATATTACTCACTCTATTACTTTTTTTTTCCAGAATAGTTAGAATGCCAATTTTTTACTCTATTTTTTACTCTTACTTTCTTATTTTCAATAAGTATATTTAACATGCTAGAAAAATAAGTATACTTAACATGCTAGAAATTTAACTATATTGAAATTGAAAATGTAAGTTGTGTATAGTTGACTTGAAACACATTTGTAATTTTTATTATAGTTTGGAAAAGTTAGAACACATTTGTAATTTTTATTATAGTTTGCAAAAGTCAGAACCCATTTGTAACTTTTATTATAGTTTGGAAACGTCTGAACACATTTGTAATTTTTTATTTTAGTTTGGAAACGTTAGCGTGATGGTATCCTGTGCGTGCATTCCCGTGCATCATGTGCGTGCATCCCCTTCTTCCTTTATGAGCGTTCCATCATCCTGCAAAATGGAAACATCAGCCTCATCTTCCATGCCATCAACTGAAACATGGGGTTCTGAAGTTGCTGAGAGGTTCACTGTCATAATATTTAGAGAGAGCGTTGAGGCATGTAATGAAAGAATCAACTGGCCAGAAGGCATGCTAAATGTCCTGGTCAGAGTAGGAGTGCATCGTTTTCTTTTCGGTCAGTTCAATTTCAACAATGAAGAGATAGATAATTCCATTTCTAGTTATGATGATGAGTCCTAGGAATTGATTATTTTTGGGAGGAGGGTTTTTCTGGAACTTGATTTATTGTTAGGTGTAGTGAAAAATTCCACGCAGGGGTGGAGTAATGTTGACCACCAAGAAAACCCTCAAAGTAGAAAAGGGTGATATGGAAAAAAAATGTGGAAAAATGGTTAAGGTTGCCTGGAATGGTTTAAAGATGCAAGGTGTTCCACCAGGACTATACAAAACCTTAATTCAAATTGTACTTAGGACAATTATGAATCACCACAAGCAAGATATTTTAGGTGATTCTATGAAGTTGGTGATTCATTGGGTTGAAGACCTAGCCATAGATGTCCCTCATCTATTGGCAAAAAAATTGCATTTTGCACTGCAGGAGAGCAAAATGAAGAGAGTGAAGTTCAGTTACCCTAGAACACTACAAAAAATTATTGACTTATATCGACCCAGCACTATAGAAGGAAGCAGATTTAAAAATTCATACATTAAGAGGCCGAAACTGAACAAAATTAAACAGGAAGTTCCTCAACAATATCCAAAGGACAATGTACAAGTCCTTGAAGAACCTTTTGAGTACTGTATGGAAGGTATGGGAAGTGACCCTGAAGAATTTGATGCTTTCTCAATTCTGGCCGGATTACATGAAGGCAGAGGAATAAATGTAAATAAGATGCATGGTGTTGAGTTTAATGAACAGGAGGAGCATAGTGATGATGATATTTATGCTCGTGTAGAAATTCCACTTGTTATATATACATCTCCACAGTTGGGAGTTGAGAAAACTTCGTCTGCAAAATCTTTTTTTGATGGTAAAACTATTTTTAAGCTACTGTTCAATAAAATGTTGCATTTCAAAGAAGAAGTTAAATTTCATAGAAAACACTTTTCCTATTGGTATCTTACCACAGTACAGAGCATAGAACTCTGTAGGATTAAGAAGATGCAAATTCAAGACCTCTTAAAGGTAGGCGCTATTTTTCAATGCTATTTTTCAAAAAGAAATAGTTGCCAAATTCCCTTTTTTGAAGCCTTGTTAAGATTTTCACTATTTACAGGTAATTGCAAGGTTAGAAACATAACACATGGATACTGTGGAATCTTCTATTAAAAATTTGCAAATGAAGGACCTCTTTAAGGTAGGAGTCATTTTTCAATGCTTTTTGCCAAAAAAAAAGTTGCCAAATTCAATTTTTTGAAGCCTCCTAAATTTTTTCCCTGTTTACAGGAAATTGCAAGATTACAACGATCCCTTGTGAAGAATGTGGACAGTTCGATAAGGATAATAGCAGGCAAGGACTTTGTTCTTTAGTCTTTGAATAATGAACTAGAGAAAATTCAGGATGAATTTAGAAAGAAAAATGAGAAATGCAGAGAAGAATGTATGGTTGTTCGAAAGAAAGATGAAGAAACCATAAAGAGACTGGAAGATGAGATGAAACATCGACCAGAGGTTTTGGACATTCCCCCTCTAAGGACTATTATTGGCCAGGAAGCAATACTTACCGCTGAAGTCAATAATTTAAACATAATAATTGAAATAATGAAGGATGACTTTCAAAACAACCTTGCTGAAGACTATAATAAACATCAACTTGAGATAAATGAATATAGAAAAACAAGAGGAAAACATGAAAAACATAATTGCTAAGAAAGATGAAGAGTTGAAAGGGAAAATAGTTGAACTTGAAAAGATTAGTGCAGAACTACAGACTAGAGGAGTTGAAAAGTTAAAAGAATATGAAATTGGTAAGGGACATAGTAGGCATCTGATTTCTGGTGAAATTTATGATATGTCAGCACACCAACAGGCTTTAATAAGGTATGAGGGTTCCTTGCAAAACAAAGAGAAGGCACTGGATGTAGCTTTTAATGCAATACAAGCTCATGCAGAAGTCAAAAAGGGGTTACAAAGCTATCGTGCCTTCTTAAGAATTTGAGAGAAGTCCTTGATGGATGCTAGTGCAGCAATGAATGCTGGAGCTGATCTCTCTGCGTGGTCAACCATAAAAGAAACATTGAAAAACAATCTATCCTAGAGGGATGATGAGATTAAAGAGCTCAGATTGAAAATACTGGAGGATAGAGAATCACAAAATTTGAGATGTAAGTATGAGATAGAAGATCTGAAATCCCAAATTGCCACTCTGCAGAAGAACAACATGCTTCAGCGAGTAGCTATTGTGTATACTCCAGATAATACAAAATTGAGGGAAAAAGAGTTGGAGACAGAGACAAAGCAGCTCAAGAAAAAATTGACCCAAGTTCAGTCTGAGTTGAAACATGCAAATGATCGTCTTCAACAAAAGGAAAAGGAACACGAAGAGAACAATAAGAAGAATGTGGAATTGATGAAGAAGTACATCCAAGATAAAGATATCTTGAGAGAAAGTTTGCACAAATGTGCAACAAAAGTGAAAGAATTAGAATGAAAATCAGAAAATGTCCCTGCTGCAGCTTCTGAAGAACCAGAGGCTTCTAGACAAGCCAAGAGACTAGAATGTACAAGTTTATATTCTCTAGAAAAGGAGGACTTGCATCCTAAACTTCCCAAGCAGCCTAGAACTATGGAATAACATTATTTATATATGCTGTGTATGTAAATACATTTCAATTTTTAATACATAAATTTATATATGTGTGTGTGTGTATTTCTCGACAATGTATATGTTTTTGATGCATTTAACGTGAATGGTAATTTTGAATTTAACTTTCAATAAGTGTACATAACAGGCCATAAAGTTAACAATATCAAAATTGAAAACTTAACTTGTGTAATATAGGCATATATATTTGAATTTTTAAGAAATTAAAAGAGTGATAGTGATTAGTGGATATGAGATGTAGTAGATTTGGTGACATACGTAGATGCTAGCTTTTTTCTTGGAACTGTTGATATTAGAGGGATATTATGGGGATGATGGATTGAGAACTCGCAAGTTCTTTATGAGAATTTTGATGCTATGTATTGCTGTATCTATGTAAGTTTGTTTATCTAATGAAACTGAAAATCCAATTCTGGAACAATGTCATACAATTCTACTCATGCAAGCAAATTTCAACGAATAACCCAAAGCTGTAATGCCTATAGAACTGGCCTAAAAAAGATAGAAATTTACAAAATATAAGAAAACATAGAAAACAAATGTAATTTTATTACTGAAAACAAAAATTAAATATTTAATATGCCTTCCATCATTTCTTACATTTCTAAAATTTGGTAACATAAATGTTAGCACAATAGAATAAATTTTCAGTACGACAATATCACTAGAAATGCTTATTGCAACATAAGTTTCTTTCACCATTTTGCATACAATGTTGCATTTCAATCATCTAGGAATTTTTTATTTTTGTCTTGTCTCACACTTCTTACAATGACATCTGGTTTTATAGGATTCCCAGCATCCATCTTTTGGATATCAATTACTACACCTTGAATTTCTTGTTTTTTCACCACTTTGCCCTATACATTCTCAATACATTTTTCACATAATCCTATGAGGCATGGCGGGCATTTCCTTAAGGCCACTTGGGAAAATTTAACACCAAGTCCATACTTAGACAAATTTCTCAATTTGGTCTAATCTGCCTAAAACACCCTTTTGGCAGATCCATAACATTTTCTTCATCCACTTCCAAGACAATCTGGAGACATGGTCAGGTAGGCCGAAGACCAATATACAAGACCCCCATTTTTTGCGGGCATTTACTCTAACGCATAATTTAGGGTGTGCATCTTTCTGAGGCTACTTAGCCATTTTTGCATCCACTAGTGAAAAAATCTGTTTTGGCAAGCCTGTATCTTTCTCCTCAAGAAATATTAAAGCAAACTTAAATCATAAATAGGTAGCCAAACCAACTAGCTATTGGACGGTACCATGGTTTGAGAATTATTCTCAAAACATGAATTGTGGCGGGCATTCTCTTAAGGCTGCTGGGACCATTTTTTACTAAGGCTGCTGGGTCCAATTCTTCCTTAAATATATGTTGTAGTTTGGTGAGGCAAGTGACATGGTTGTATGCTCCATACAACACTCTAGAGACTCAAATTCTCAATACATTTTTCACATCATCCGATGAGGCATGGCAGGCATTTCCTTAAGGCCACTTGGGAAGATTTAACACGAAGTCCATACTTAGACAAATTTCTCAATTTGGTCTAATCTGCCTAAAACACCCTTTTGGAAGGTCCATAATTTTTTCTTCATCCACTTCCAAGACAATATGAATACATGGTCAGGTAGGAAAAAGACCAATATACAAGACCCCCATGTGCTATGGGCATTTACTCTAACCCATAATTTATGGAGGGCATCTTTATGAGGCTACTTAGCCATTTTTGCATCCACCGGTGAAAAACCCTGTTTTGGCAGACCTGTATCTTTCTCCTCAAGAAAGATTAAAACAAACTGAAATCATGAATAGGTAGCCAAACCAGCTAGCTATAGGAAGGTACCATGGTGCGGGAATTCTTCTCAAACCATGAATTGTGGTGGGAATTCTCTTAAGGCTGTTGGGACCAATTTTGACTAAGGCTGCTGGGACCAATTCTCTTAAGGCTCATGGGACCAATTTTGACCACTTTTCTAAAAATTTTCCTCATGGAAGGTTGGATTTTGTATAGTTAGGCGGTCTCATTTGCAACCTTGGTAATTTCGGCATGGCAATTCGAGGTAAACTCTATTGTTGTAGTTTTTTTTCAAGAGTTTTTTACCTTGGATATTTTAGGGTTTGGTCTAACTTGGCCATTTGTAGGTATGGTTTCTACTGGAGAGACGGTCCATTCTTGTTCACGGGGTGGTGTCTTATCTATCTTGCTTCCACAACTACAGTTGGATCAAACAAGTGTTTCTTTTCCTTATGAGAATTGTAAATTGTAATGTGTAACCCTGAAATATTTTCTTTGGATTTTGGATTTTATGAATTTATCTATGAAAATGAGGGTTGTTGTTATGCATCCCTAAGTTCTATTTTTCATCCTTACATCCATGTGATATACAATGAGTAATGCTAATTGAAGATATACATATCAACAACAACCACAAGCCCCATTATCATGATAACGATTAGGGAAATTCAATGTATAAAAATGGAAACCACTTGTAACTCAATACGAAGTAAGCTAATTGGTGGCTAATTCACTGAAACTTAAGCTTCAAAAGGAAATGGGACCCTACCCTTCAAATTTGATCCCTGGTGGGGAGCCTTTTTATAATGTCTCAGACCCTGAGGCTAATCCTTGAAATAGGATCTGAAACTGTTTACAGTCATAATCAAACATTAACAACTAGAGCGTGGTACTTCTGCCACAATTTACATATCTTTAGACAAACATCATGGAGCAAATGCGCATGCTCGGTCTAGATGGTAGCATGAAATTTCTGGTTTTGAACTCACGAGCAGTGAAAACGACTTTTAAAGATGCTTTTGGTGGCTCATTTTTGACTGGGCTCGACTACTTGTCCGTTTTTCAAGTCTGCAACGTGTCCTTTCCCTTTGTGTTCGTTTCGTGCTTGAAGGCACATTTCTACACGGGCTCAAAGATGACAAAGGAGTTTATATATATCCTTTCCGTGTTCAGATTTCTTCATAGCTTCTAACTTGCTTCTGGAAGAAACAAGCCTCTGAAATGGCTTGTCATTCAAGTACTCCTCACCGCCTCAAAAAAGGTTCACAGACGGGGGTGCATGAAAGCTACAATGAAGACCTTGGGCCCTTGATGCTATAGTATGAGCATTCTCTCCCATAGAAAACAGGTGCATACCTCAAAGTGGTGTACGACATCTATTCCCCGATGGTTGGTCCTTCCCTAGTGTGAAAAACCAGGGTGATAGATGAGCTTGGAATCAAGCTCACCAACCAACAACAAACCCAGAATAACAAGCTTATCGAACCAAATTTCCATTGCAAACATATCAGAATCCTCAGAACCTATTAGGAGAATGATACCGTGAGTTTGCTTCTACACTAGCTCATCTGTCACATGCCCCAATTTTGCAAAAACAATTTTATATTATTTGATATTATTTGAGGACAATATGTTAAATTTTATGCTAAGTTGTAATTGATGACTCAGCAGAGTCAAGGATATTTAATGTAATTCTGAATATCTTATTTATAAATAAATAAAGGAGGAGACAACAGCTTAGGAGAGTTGTTAAAAGAGTGTTTACTAGTCAAATTGGTGGAGGAGACTGGGTGGAGAGAAAACTGACATGTCGCAGCATCCTAAAACCACTTCCAACTGTTGCAGGTGGGAAGCTCCTTACATTTGGGGTCATGATTCCCCAACAAAGTGGAATCAGAGCAGGTGGCTCAATTAATGAAAACTGACCCAAAAGACCTAGGAAATATTTATAAAAATTCCCATTGAAGAGAGCTGAGGCTGCTCATTCAAGAGAAGTGATCATTCAGGTGAATGAATGTACTTCAGAGAAATTCAATGGAAGGGAATTGTGGAAAGAGTTTGAGGGGATAACTGCTGAGTGATCTAGTGCAACTTTTAAGATGAAAGATCTTACTGCTGAGAGCAGGGTGTTTTACTAAGTTATTGGACTAGTCTACTGTTTGCATGCTCCACCAGTTCTCAGCTAAGAAGACCAAGAACAGGCTCGGGGGTCCTAAGGAAGCATTGTTTGAGCGCTCTCCAGGATATTGGTAGGGAGGAACGACCTCCTAACGCTTTTGTCATCTGTCCTAAATAGGTTCTACATTATTTTGTTTTACTGTATTAGATAAATCAATCTGAGTTTGACTGATATGTGAATATTACAGAGTTAGTTTGTAGAATGTTAGAATCTAGCATCTTTTTAAATGATTGAAGAAATGAACTTGATTAGAAAAGTAATGTGTTAGAATAGAAATAATTTCTAGACTGTGTTTTTCCACACCTGGAAAATCCAGGTAGTACTCTAGCACAGGTAGAATGTTTAAGAAGATAAGAGAATGTTTCAAGATTGTGTATTTACAGACAGTAGAGTAATTTTTTTCATGTTAAAATATTATGGAGGTTAAACAGTGTTATGATATGTTTGTATTTCTCTGTTTTCACATAGTAACTGAATGAAATGCAACAGAAAATTACATTTGTGTTACATTGATTACATACGGTTAAGTAAAGAAACAAGCTACTAATCACTTAGTTTATTTTCTAACAATATCAACTAAATCTAGGACTAATATCTACTATAAACCAAATAGGGTTAAATTTAAAAGTACTTAGATTATAAAGAGTAAACTGAGTTACAGAATTTATGCTATATCTTTTCAAAAACTCTGAGTAAATTCTACCTGACAGTTTATTAAATAAAAGCAATGAAAATATAATTAATAACTAGTATTGACAGGATTATACCTGTACATATAAATCTTCAAGGTCAAAACCCTAACCAAGTTATTTAACTATTATAAATAATAACATCTAAGCTGCAAAACCAATTACTTGGATATTTATATATATAAACGATTAGTCTACTATAGACTGTTACAGTCCTTTCTGAAAACAAATGTACATTTACACAACACTCATGTAATAATAACTTAACCAAATTAACCAGTTGCAGAATCTAATTATTAATAAACTGAAGAACTTAATTAGACAAGGGTTTCATTTCAGGAAAACCCTAGCTTGTATTTTCCGAACAAGTAAGTTAATATTATAAATTACACACACTGACTGAGTTACAGTCTTAAATAATAACAATAATTTAATTTACAAAATATATTTAGACAGTAATGTTCTTCATTAACAGTCGAATAGGAAAAACCCTAATGTACACAGAGTTACAAATACAAGATTACTGCAAAAAACGAGACAGAGCTCGAATCAAAATCTTTCTTAGAACCCAATGTATTACATTGACAGGCCGTAAGGCTGCAAACTTAACAAGATTACAACACCTAGCTCAGTGCCGGTGTACCAGCATCGTGGCATGGGTTTAAAAACAAAACTAACTTTAAATTTATTAAAACCTACATTACTGTATATCCTTTATAAGTCAAGAAAAGAGTATCACAAGTCATGGCATCAAGGCCGGAGCAACCTTGCTATATGCAAGGGTTTAATAACAAAAAACAAATCTTAAAATTGAAGACCAAACATCCCAAGACTAGAGGAACCGAGGTTGTAACTTCTTCCCAACTGAAACCATTTTCCCCTAAGTCTGTACAAGCAGGGAATTGCCACATTGTAACCGGGGCTTACCCATACGACTTGATGCCAATCCAAACATGGAGAGGATTCTTCCAAACGAAAAGGCGAACCATCACCCACAAGTGAAGACCAAAATCTTGATTAGAAACTAAGTTTATAACTGTAACTGTAATTTTAAAGATTATAACATTTGTAGGATGAATTTCCTTACTTGGAAGCAAAAGATTTGGAAGCCGAGGAGGATTTGAGCCCACACCACAAGCAGCACAACCCTCGTGCTCACCAGTGACAAAGGAGACGGGGCTCACAATAAATTCTACACCACGAGCAGGAGTAAACTTTGGCAATGGTCACAAAAGAAAACAACACTAAAAACTACTGACAGAGCTTCACTACCCTCACGACAACGTATTGTGTGTAGGAAGAAAAACACCAAATGTGAGCTGTGAACTTCGCAACCTTTACACTAGAGTGGAAAAACTCATCTACACATAGACAATGGAGCTAGAGACGAGCACAAGCAAGCCCTCATGGACGCAGTAAAATAGGCAGAGCAAAGACCAAAACCCTCGATGAAGAATGAGGATGTTAGGGTTGCAAGGTAAGCTTTTAAATCATGCATTGCATGGTGGTGGATGTTCCATGTGCCCACAAATTTATTCAATCCACAGTGGGTTGAGTTGTATAGTCTCCACTGCACTATCGGGAATCAAATTATTGTTAATAATCTATACAATGATAATATAATATACAAAGTAAAAAAAATAATGTATCAATGATAAACATTAAGTCAAACTATTTTGAACAGTGAGGGTTTTATGATATCGTTAACCCTTGTTATATGTAAACAATGAAATCTTTCAATGTTAAAATAACCACTATGGAAAGATCCATAGTAGGGTATATTCACTTGATCTTAAGACAATAGTCCAATAATAATTATTTATTC
>LPNX010972952.1:190056-236092 GCA_001517045.1 Pseudotsuga menziesii
TAAGTTGACCCTTGTACCTCTTTCTTCTTTAAAGACACATTTGATACAAGTATTATTTTTCAACGACACTTATATCTTTTTGCCTCTGTTTGGCTTATACCATGGTAGTTAGTGCGGTCGCCTCTGTTTGGCTTATCTCAAAGAGTCCGAAGGTTATCAAGAATATTGTAGCCGGGTGTGTCTTAATTAAACCCTCTGAGAGCATTCATTCCTTAAATATATGCCGTGTAATTTCGATCACATCATATCTTCCAAAATACTATCCTTAAATCCTTCTCAACATATGCAGAATTCCCTTTATAAATTTCTGTTTATTAATTTCCTGTAGCTTACTCTTTTATTTCACCAAGGCTGTACAGTCATACTTTTCTAACTTTTGGCAGACTTATATTTTTCACATCTAGACCATCTTTAAACAAACTGAGGGTATGGCTAGGTATCCACCTCAACTAGGAACACGATCATGTCACCTTAAAACCTTACTGACAAACACACAGTCTCTGGCAGTCACTTTAAAATGGTCTTTTGAACTGCTCAATTCAACCCTTAGTGAATTTTTTCAGGCCCTAGTCATTACTGTGCAAGGAGGCATTTTGGCATACTCATATCTCACACATGTGAACACCCAGAGGGAAACTAAGATCATGTGTGGATGCCCATATCATTAAAGAATGGACCCATACAATCTGATGAATTTATCAGTTAAAGAGATGACTCTGGCATGCATTTCCAAGTACTCTCAACCTCCTGTTTTCAACACTGAGTCAAATTTTCATATTTTTGGATATGCAAGCTAATGTTTTTACCTCTTTTGGTAGGCTAATATTTTTCTCATGTGGTCACCATAAGAAAAATAAGAACATGGATGGATATCTAGTTCATTAAAGAACATGCCTATACCTTCTGATGACTTTATCATCACTCAGACAGGCTTTGGTGGGCATTTCCAAATGCCTCTTCAACCTTGTGATTTAACACTTAGTCAATTTCTTTATTTAAACCCTATGTCTCAAAGGTGATTTCAAATTTTCATCAAACTTGGAGTGTAAGACATCCAATGGATGGAGGAAAACCATATGAATCCATTAAGACCAGGTTCATCCTCTGGAACTGCATTCTCTCTCCTCGGCGGGCATTTTACTGAAGTATGATGTAAAAGCTGCTTAAGACCCTGTTTTGGAAGATCCATAATTTTTCCCTCAGGTACTTTCAGGTCAAAGTAATAACATGGTCAGGTAGACAACATAGCCACCTACAGGATGCCCTTATGGTGTGGGAATTTCTTTCAACCCACAAATTATAGCGAGAATTCTCCTAGAGCAACTTGTCTAATTTGACCAAAAATAACTTCTTTTGGGAGGCCTGTATCTTCTTCCTCAAAGAGTTGTTCTGAGAATTGGTGCCATGGTCGGATATATACTTCAACCAACTATGGGATGACATGACATGGTTGGAATTTTCTCCTTCCAATGAAATATGGTGGGCATTTTCATAAGACTACTACTTTAGGAAAAAATTTCACCACTTAGTCTTTTTCCAACTTTATCATACATGCCTATGCCCATCAAAAGTTCTTTTGTCACTAATGAACATCTATAGGATATGTCTATCCACAATCATCAGTTCACCAAATGTCACCAATTCTCAAGACTACCTATAATTGGTCTAAATTTGGTGACATTTCACAATGTTATCCTATTTAAAAAAAATCAGGCACATAGTTAGAGAAGGAGTACCTTGCACGAGGAAACTTGCATATCAAACCAATGTGGAAGAGGGAGGGTTAGACTAAAGTCATCGAGTTTCGGTGGGAAATCCATGAATGAAGAAATATGACCACCGCCCATTCCAAATTGAATCCCCAACATGATCTATATGAGGGGGAACCCCATACCTCTTTGCATGCATTAACTAGTCAAGTGGCCCAAGAAACACACTTCTATATACCTGTTGTGAACAAATTCCAAACCAAATCAAATCGTGTCTTATACTTAAAAACTAATTCAAATATAAATAACTCTAAAAGAAATTACACCTTTGAGAGAAAAATAGCTTTTGGTAAAGTTTTTGGGAAGAAAAAACTTTTGACATTAAAACATTACAAGTAAATATATTTGCACGCTAAATTATATCCGCTTGGTAGCTTATATTATTGTTTTATTGAGTGTAGGTACCACCAAATAGGTATCTATCAGATCTATCTTCCTCGAGTGATGGTGAAGATATGTTAGGAGAGGCTGAAAGTGATACGTGTTGTACTAGATCTACCGGTTCTATTACAACTAGATCTGAAAAGGTGAGGAAACGATTTTGTAGATGCATGCAATACTTTATTGCCAACAGAGGGTCATGTAATTATGATGTTGAGAGAATAGGTGACATTGAGTTTTCCTTGAGGTATAGACATCTAGTGCAATGATGGGTACCTAATAAGCTACCTCAAGTGGAAACATATTTCTTCATTAATGGGAGGATGTATCACATTGCTCCTTCAACCTTACATGGATTGGGGCTATTTTCCATGGATGGCATAAATGTCGGCTATGGATCTGTAACTAAATTGATGGAGTATGTCAGACCATTATATAGATACAATAACTAGTTGATCTTGGTCCAGTATACTCGAAGTATGAGTGTAATGTCCCCAGTTTTGACCCTGTTTGCATGGTGTATATATTGTAATTAATCGTGGTGAGGAGCTCAAGGCAAAAGCCCCACCATCGATTTGGTTGTGTATGTTTCGGAAATAGGGGTAGTTGCCGACGGTTTATGTCATGCTATTTGGCACATTATAATTCGGCATCATGTAAACATGCACATCAAATAAAACTAAAACCACAACCAGCTACGGCAGTGCAACGTTGAATGAAAAGGGCATGGTTCCAAAGGATAAGGGGTGGGGGATGCCAAACCATGGTCTATGAGGGAAAAACCCATGTGTTGCCACCTTGTCTTGTTTGCCACCTTCCCTTGTCTCACCCAACCATTTTGATGTCTTGATGGAGGTATTTGGGGCAGTTATTGTTTTGGGAGTGGGGTGGCAGGACTGTCAGTCCTTTGCCTACATGCCCACTCCACCCACGACTTTCCATTCACCCCAATCTCCCATGACGCCATTCTTCCCTGGTCGGTTCATCTTTCCTCACGCGCCTGTCCTTCACCTCCACCGCCATCCTCTTCGTGGTCTGTTTCCTGCTCACGCGTAGGGTCGTGGTCTGTTCATGCTCACGCGCAGGGACTCTGCGTTGGCTTTGCTCACGCCGGGAGCAAGAGAAATCATGGCTGTTGCTTGGGATTCTCGGGTGCAGGAGTCATTTCGTGCTCAGAGACTGTGTGTAAGTTCCCTTACTAATTTGTGGTCGTGCATTTGCTTTCCTCTGTGTGTTGCGGTTTGGTGCAAGTTGCACTCACGCACATACTATTTGGGTGTTTTTCCCATGTTGTGAGCCATGCTCACTGATTATGTTTTGAGGCTGTTGTTCTCCCACGTTTTGTTGGCTGTGGTGTCCAATTGCGTTTTGGGTCACTGTGTATTCGTAGTGAGCCACTTTCTGTTGTGGGCTACGTATGAGTCTCCCATGGCTATGCTGGGAGTTCTGTTAATTATCCATGTGGGATGGCTGTGAGTTGTGCTTTCTCACGTGGCTGCTGTTGGTAAAAGCGTGACTATTGGTTTCCCTGTTTTGGGACTGTGGATTGCTGCTATCATTCATTATGTGCTTGTGGCTGCCGGAGTACCCTGGTTTTGGGTTGCAGCCGAGTTGTTTTGGCCACGGCAGGGCCAAGAAAAACTCTGTGTTGTCTGGTGGACTTGAGCTATGCTCATCTTTTGTTTGGGATTATCCCTGGTTGTCTTTGCCTTCTTCATAGGGCTGTGAAGGGATTGTTTTGCTACGTGTAAGCAGGGGTTGGTCTTCAGACTGTGCTGGCTTGGCTAGTTGTTGATGGCCTGATAAACCCAGTGGTGTTAGTTTGGATGATTGTGCCCCTCGGCTATGTGTATGCCGACGTTGACCCTTATCCTTGGAGGAATCATTCCCAGCTCGGGGGTGGCAGCGTTGCTGAGAGATTGATGAGCACGCTGGCCTATGGTTGGGTGGAACGTTGCAACGACGTAGCTGGTTGCGGGTGAGTTCTTCATAAAAAGATAAGTGCTGCTGGTTATTTTATCTCTGCAATTAATGTACTGTTTCGTGAGAAATGATGGACATGATTAATGCTGGAAATGTATGTGTGTTGCTTCCACTGAATGTTGATTCATCCTGCATTTGTGTATGCTTGTAAGTTTTAATTCCACCATTGATGTTTATTTATGGGGCTGTTTTCCCGTCGTGTTGGTGTTGTCGCGTCCTCTTCGCCGGTTGAGGGATGGGGACGTGACAGAGTGGTATCAGAGCAAAGGTTGCAGCAGTGGGCCTCTATGGGCCATGAAGGATGTAGTGATAGAAGGCAGGATTACCTTCTCTGTCTAGCAAAATAGCAGCAAACTTCAAAAATTTTGCATAAGTGTTGAACAGTTTGCGGGCCACTAGAGGAAGTGAACTTCCATCATTGCGGAAGGAGAAATGATTAGGCACCCGACGGAAAAGTCCTCCGATCGTCGAAGCTGTTGAGGAGGAAAAAGGCTCGAAGTCATTGACTGTCGGAGGAAGAAAGTGCTTGCGCATCCACCGTTGCGGAAGCCAAAGTCATTTGGCTTCTGATGTAAACAGCCACCGATCGGAAGAGGAAATGATTTGCGCGTCCGCCGTTGTGGAAGAAGAAGCAACTAAGCATCCGACGGGAAAGTGGTCCGACTACCGACATGTGTTATATTCAGGGGAAAGAAGAAAGACAAAATTTTGAAAAAGTTGTCTAAATGTTCCCCAATCGGAACAACTAGCGGAAGGGACATCAGCCGTTGCGGAAGCCAAAATCCCTAAGGCTTCCGATGATAAAGACCGCCGCCCGCTGGAACTGTTTGGAGAAAGCCGCAAAAAATTGACTAAGTGTTTCGCCTCAGAATAGTTAACGAAATTGGGATTTTTCCGTTGCGAAAGAGTTGACGAAGTGAACTTCCGCCATTGCGGAAGAGTGGGTGAAGTTGACTTTCGACGTAGCGAAAGAGTTAGTGGATTGACGTCCGCCGTTGCGGATGAAAAAGCAATTAGGCGTTCGATGGGAAAGCCCTCCGATCACCGACGCCATCAAAACGTTTAAGGGCTCGAAAGCATTGACTGTCGGAGGAAGGAAGTGTTAGTGCGTCTGCCGTTGCAGAAGCCAAAGGAACTAGCCTTCCGATTTGGAAAGACCACTGACAGCCGACGCGGTAAAATAAAGTTTGAAATTTTTTCTAAGTAACGAAAATATTGGTCGCCGGAAGAAGAAAGTGAATGAGTGTCCGCCGTTGCAGAAGTGAAAGCATTTCAGCTTCCGATTGGAAAGGCTACCGATGCCGATGCGGAAGAGAAAGTGGTTTGAGAGCCACCGATCGGAAGGAGAAAGCACTCCGTGAGCCGCTATTGTGGAAGCGAAAACATTTCGGCTTTCGACCAGAAAGGCTGGTGACGCCGATCGAAAAGGGAAAGCATTCCAGGAGCCACCATTATGGAAGGATTAGTGGTTTAAGAGCTGATTCTACAGAATGGTTGGTTGTTTCGGGAGTCGATTCTGCGGAGGAAAATTCTGAGTTTTTCCGTAGGATTTCCCAGCAGATTTCAACTGTTTTTCAGTTGGGTTTTGAGCTGTTTTTTAGTGAATTTTCATGGGATGGAAAATGAGAAAGTGGTAGAGATTTTATGCACCAGATTGCACGAAAATCATAGTTTTACAAAAAAAAACGAGGGCGCTGCCCTCGACTTGCCCTGCAGTGGTGCAGGGAAGCCACAAGGGGGCAAGCCCCCTTGACCCCCCATCGTCCCCTGAGACAGTTGTTCTTGTGAAAGGAAAATTATGTGTTTTGGGAAAATTAATCAAACCCAGGATTCATAAGAGATGAATGGTGCATTAAAAATGAGATTTTCAAAGTGGTTGAAGTTGGCACCCAGACCAAAATATAGTTGTGCGTAAAAATGCAGCTATGTGAAAATGCAAATATTTGGTGAAAGTCTTCATTCTTAGAAGTGGTGTGGTTTTTACACCTGAGGTCGGAATGAAGCATGTGGATAGGCATTGGAAAGCTTATCCAGCAAGGAACAAGGGTAAGTCACCAGAATATGAGTATGAAGTAGCAAAGTGCTAGTGATGGCCGCTGCTATCGAACGGACAAATCTGGACAGTAGCATGCCCAGGGGTAGCAAGGACTATGAAGTCAATCAGATGTTGTATGGAAGAGTAGTTTCGTGCCAAAATGAAAGACTTGAAAAGGGAAGTTTCCTTAAAAACCTGTCTTGCTAACTATGTTACATTTCCTAAGTTTTATGCATGAAATGCATGAGGATATGTATTGTATACATATGATACTAAAGATTTTACGTTTATAATGAACCACTAATGATAATCATTGCTTGATGTTGGCATTAGTGGAAAAACCAACAATGACATGGACTCAGATGAATATGTTGCTGATGCTGACAATTGTGACTAGCAACCCTATGAAGAAAGGGATGAGGCAACAAGTCCATAACAAAAGTTGGTGAGCAAATTCTGCAATCTCCTGCAAAGGACCAACCAAATTGGTCATGTCAAGGGTGTAAGTACGACCCATGTGGGTAAGAATTTGCTTATGGTAAATTCCATGGATTGGTAAAGGTAAGAGACCTCATACCATGTGGATATTGGAATGTAGAAAGGTGTCATGCCTATATATGTTGATGACATTGATTATAGTAATGCATCCTATATGAAGTGGACATGGTTAGGCTATGCATGGTATGCTGAATGCATTGAGATGAATGCATGTGATACTATGAATAACTAATGGCTGAATTGATGAATTGATGACAATTCAGAAACCATTTCAAAGGTTGTTATGAATGCAGGATAGTCATGATCAATTGGTTGCCAGAAATGCTCTATGGAAGAGCAAGGTGGTATGAATGATACGCTTGTGAAGTAAGGAGTATCTAACCATTTCATTTAATTGCATGAATGATATGACTATACCTTGCAATGTTAGTACGATAATGATTGCATGAAGTAAATGATCTTTGATGATATTGATGTGACTAACAGCTGAAAGTACTTGAATTTTATAAATTATTAAAATGCTTCAGTGATGGTTGTAGCAATGAAAAGGTTATATGCATCCAGGCTTACCAAGTGTTTGGTTGATTGAAGCTCATGTTTCAGGTAGATTACTTCGAGCATGGAAGTGGGAGGTAAGACCCTAACCAATGCCAGAATCTACCATATGTTATGCATAATAGGATGTTAAAATTCGAATTGTGAATTTCGGATTTGAGAAATTGCTGACAACCACTAGCCACTATTTGGCTTGCACAAGATTGTGTTTGGTTGATTGAAACTCATGTTTCAGGTAGATTATTCAAGCATGGTAGTGAGAGGTAAGACCCTGAACAATGCTAGAATCTACCAGTTATGAGAAGAGTCTCATGGTTGTGAAAGTAGTTGGGATGCATAAGGGGTTGTTAAATTTGAATTGTGGATTTTGGATTTAAGAAAGTGCCAACGACTACTAATCATTGTTGGCTTGTATAAGATTGTGTCAGGAGGGACGCATGGTAAGTGGGTAATCATGTTATGATAGTAAGCATAAAATTATAATGGGCATAGTAGTGCTCCTTACAGGAGACCCACAATTGAACAAGTCAATTTCTGTAGTAGATAGAACTGCAAATTCTTATTGAATTTGATTGCTAATGTCATTGCTTGGTTATGGAACAATCAATTTGGATTGTAGTATCAGGTAATGATTGATTGTTTGGATATTTGATGAATGTGTCAGGGATACACATTGCAGGAAGATCATGTGTGATGACCTGCAAGAGCCAAAATTCATGGAAAGGTTTTCCCTTGGAAATGGGTTTCGGGTGAAACGCCATTGGACATTTTGAAAATGTCTCACCTGCACTGCATGTTTGGTAATAACATAAGTGAGATGGTATGGGTTATGTTGGTAAGACATGTGTGAATGTGAAATGTAAAAAGGAGTTGGGGTGGCTAACTGAGGAACTGTTAACTCAAGGAAGGAGCCTCCATCCCTCCTTAACAAAGGCATACTGCGACGACAAATGGATAAGTGTTCTGTGACCCTTGCTAAGAATATGCATGCTTAATTATTAAATTCCATATGCAGAACATGTTTTGGTTTTATTTCCATGATGACCGATTGCTTGAGTATGAATAGGACCTACATGGCACACGTCGGAGAAGAGTGCGCACTTTTTCGATGTCGATTCATGAAAGGGTTTTCAATATTGATTACACTCTGGGGAGTGGACGCACTCCTGGTGTCTCAATACTTGATAGTGAATGATATGAAATTTGATTACAATTTTTAAAGCAATAACGCTAATGAGTTCACTTGTATTGCTTGTGTTGCTTGTGTTAACAGGCTAAAGGTAAAGGTAAAGGTAAATGGTTGGTATAAGTGTATGTGTTATTGTTGACATAAGTGTATGTTGGGCTGTGATATGCCTGGGGATCCATAGTAGATCCTAGACCTAGAAACGGTCATGATAAAGTTCCAAACCCAGTTGACATGAGAATGCATTGGCTGGACATTAATTATTTGATGTTGAGGAGAAGCCTGCGTGCTGACCTAACATCTAAGTCCATAGGTGATCCCAAGGCTTGCAAAGCGAAGCAGGATCCTGTGGACGAACAAGGAAACACACAATACAGATAAGTATTGGATTATTTTGCTTATGAATATACATGTGTATATGATTGGGTTATGATGTTTTAAGCTTTTGTTCTAGAGGTAAAATTGATGAGAGTAAGCTAAACATGTGAATCTATTCAATGTTTAGATATAGGTATCGCTGGAAGTGAGGAATATGAGAGCATCCTAGAGATGCATGTGGACATGTGACTATCCTGGAAAGCTCGGGTTGAGCTGTAATGAAAAATGTGCTAGTAAGACGGGGGAGTCCTAGCAGCCGAGACAAACCATGTGGAGAGACTCCATGGTTTAGAGGTCTAGAATAGACCAAACACACTAAGTGTCATGACCAAGAAGGATTGGTCTAGCATTCATGATGAAGTGAAAGAGGCTGAGAGCATGAAAAGCCACAGTGATGGTGTGGGTTCCAGGATGGAACAAAAAAAAGAGGAAAAAAAAAACTCTTACTACTCTCTCTTGCCTTTTGATTATATATATATATGTTTATGCATTGTGAAAACAAAGGATTGTTGAATGCATGTATGATTGAAAATGAAATGTGTGTATTTACTTAAGTAAATTTGTGAATGCTGGAATAGTTAATTCCCTTCCCAGGAATGGACATGAATGAGCTCATGTGCCTATTGGGAAGGCATGAAAAATATGAAAGCCTCATTGATGAGACTTGGACTATCATGCCAAATGGGGAAATTAATTGACTGATTTTAATGTCTATATTATGCTTGGTCTGATAGAATTTCAATGGTGCATTTCACAGGTGAGAAAAGTGAAACCAAGTGGTGCACATTGATTATGGCAGCAGATCAAAATTTGTTGGACTTAGCTGGAAGTCTCCTTCAAATGATTTCCAAGACCCAAGAGAATCTTGGGGAGATGCTCAAGATACAGAGAAGGCAGAATGAGATGAACCACCAGATTTTGCAAGACTCTATTGGTTTGCAAAGGGAGGTGAAAAGCCTTCTGGGAGCAATCGGCAAAGGAAAGGAAGGTGGATCAGTGACGAGACATTTTTCCAAGCGACCCGTTGAGAAATGGTCCAGGCATGAAGACTCAAAGGAAATTGAGCATGTAAATATGAAGCAGCCAGTGAGATGCTAGAGATGCGGAGGACATCATTTACGCCGGGACTGCCCAATGAGGGAACATGATGAAGGCAATAGCCACAAAGTTCCTAGACTTCGGGATTAGCTGGAAGCTAAGAACCAGTAGGGGAGGTCCATGGAAGACGAGGGGCTTGGCCGTGAACGTTCAAAGTAAATGATTGAACGTGGGACAGATCTACAAAGTTTTGAAATTTTGATGTGCAATTATATATGTATTGTATATATATGTAATGGAACACCGAGGATGGTGTTACTCCAAGGGGGAGGGGAATGTAATGTCCCCGGTTTTGACCCCGTTTGCATGGTGTATATATTGTAATTAATCGTGGTGAGGAGCTCAAGGCAAAAGCCCCACCATTGATTTGGTTGTGTATGTTTCGGCAATAGGGGTAGTTGCCGATGGTTTATGTCGTGCTATTTGGAACATTATAATTCGGCATCATGTAAACACGCACATCAAATAAAACTAAAACCACAACCAGCTACTGCAGTGCAACGTTGAATGAAAAGGGCATGGTTCCAAAGGATAAGGGGTGGGGGATACCAAACCGTCGTCTATGAGGGAAAAACCCATGTGTTGCCACCTTCCCTTGTCTCACCCAACCGTTTTGATGTCTTGATGGAGGTAGTTGGGGCAGTTATTGTTTTGGGAGTGGGGTGGCAGGACTGTCAGTCCTTTTCCTACATGCCCACTCCACCCACGACTTTCCATTCACCCCACTCTCCCACGAAGCCATTCTTCCCTGGTCGGTTCATATTTCCTCACGTGCCTGGCCTTCACCTACACCGCCATCCTCTTTGTGGTCTGTTTCCTGCTCACATGCAGGGTAGTGGTCTGTTCATGCTCACGCGCAGGGACTCTACGTTGGATTTGCTCACGCCAGGAGCAAGAGAAATTGTGGCTGTCGCTTGGGATTCTCGGGTGCAGGAGTCATTTCGTGCTTAGAGACTGTGTGTAAGTTCCCTTACTGATTTGTGGCCGTGCATTTACTTTCCTCTGTGTGTTGTGGTTTGGTGCAAGTTGCACTCACGCACAGACTATTTGGGTGTTTTTCCCATGTTGTGAGCCATGCTCACTGATTATGTTTTGAGGCTGTTGTTCTCCCCACGTTTTGTTGGTTATGTTGTCCAATTGCGTTTTGGGTCACTATGTATTCGTACTGAGCCACTTTTTGTTGTGGGCTGTGTATGAGTCTCCCATGGCTATGCTGGGACATCTGTTAATTATCCATGTGGGATGGCTGTGAGTTGTGCTTTCTCATGTGGTTGTTGTTGGTAAAAGCGTGACTGTTGGTTTCCCTGTTTTGGGACTGTGGATTGCTGCTATCATTCATTGTGTGCTTGTGGCTGCCGAAGTACCCTGGTTTTGGGTTGTAGCCGAGTTGTTTTGGCCACGGTAGGGCCAAGAAAAACTTTGTGTTGTCTGGTGGACTTGAGCTATGCTCATCTTTTGTTTGGGATTATCCCTGGTTGTCTTTGCCTTCTTCACAGGGCTGTGAAGGGATTGTTTTGCTGCGTGTAAGTAGGGGTTGGTCTTCGAACTGTGCTGGCTTGGCTGGTTGTTGATGGCCTGATAAACCCAACGGTGTTGGTTTTCTGGATTGTGCCCCTCAGCTATGTGTAAGCCAACGTTGACCCTTTTCCTTGGAGGAACCACGCCCAGCTCGGGGGTGGCAGCGTTGCTGAGAGATTGATGAGCACAATGGCCTATGGTTGGGTGGAACGTTGCAACGACGTAGCTGGTTGTGGGCAAGTTCTTCATAAAAAGATAAGTGCTGCTGGTTATTTTATCTCTTCAATTAATGTACTGTTTCATGAGAAATGATGAACATGATTAATGCTGGAAATGTATGTGTGTTTCTTCCGCTGAATGTTGATTCATCCTGCATCTGTGTATGCTTGTAAGTTTTAATTCCACCATTGATGTTTGTTTATGGTCATGGGGGCTGTTTTCCCGTCGTGTTGGTGTTGTCACGTCCTCTTCGCCGGTTGAGGGATGGGGACGTGACAATGAGGAGATATGGAGTTGCTGCAAATTATATACAACTAGCAGAACACAATAAAAACAAAGGGGTGATTATGTATATTGATGGGAGACCAAAATCATCCAAAAGCGTTGCTGCCTTTGTAAAAATTAAATGGCCAGTGACAACAACTAAGCAACCGAATTACGAATTTGAGTGATGCGAAGAACATCGTATATTTGTATGTGTAACAAAAACAATACTTCCAAGTGAAGAGTTGTTGATCAATTAAATCGAATAGATGTGGATTCCATGGTCCAGGGTAACCGTGGAAGGTCAGACGCTATGCCTCATCAGGTAAATGGTAAATATAGTAACTAAACATGACTACTGTTATACCCAAATCCTGTCACCATCATGTGATAAGACCCTTAACTTCCATGTTTGCCCTTAATCCCAGCACTTAGAGTGGAAACTTACTTTGTTTGTTAATTCTACTTGAAAAACCTCAGCACCACACTTTCCTTATGTCCCATGAGTGGTACCTTGCTTAGCACCACCTGTATCCTATTTTCAAGGAGTGGTGCCACCGCCTATGGTCTTTTGTCCAAAAGTGTTTCTCATCTAAACCGCTCTGTCATAAGAGAAGAAAAGCGGTACCCTAGGTAAAATGGGAAAAAGAGAAGTTTCTCAAGGCTTCTAGATCATGAGCCTCATGTCCTCCCTTATCCCTATCATTATGGGTTAGTTGAGCTCTAGATCCCCCATGGTAGGATCTTAGAGCCACCTCACCCACAATTATCTCAACTATTCCTATCCATTGAGCCTTATAAATACAAGCTCATGTCCATAGTTGAGGGGGAGAACTATAGAGCTATTGTTATTCTATTGGATTGACCACTTAGGCCAAGCCATTGGAGAGCATAGAGAGAAAAGTTGGAGCTTATGGGGATGAAGTGTTTGTCTCGTGGAGGTGCTTTTCGACACTAAGGCAATAGTTGTAAGCTTCTCCATACATCTTTAATGCAAAGATGATTTCCGTCCCACATTACTATTGTTTGGATTTCACATGCACATATTGTTAGATTCCTTAGTCACTAACATGGATAAGTAGACGATTTTTTGGTAGCTTTGATGTGTTTGCATGTTTGATCTATTTGCAAGTACACAGGTTCACTATTGAAGCAGTATTCCAGATGTCTACAACATTCAGGGAAGGTCTTCATTCTTTGCCGTTCACTCATTTGTTCTGGATTTGAACCATTCAGACCAGAGGAATAGCTTCTGTTTGCAGAAGGTGCAATATTCCTGATTACAAATTTGGCGAATCCACTGGGGAGCAGTGCAAATCTCAGTTGATCTAATCATCCTCAGTTCTTGAACTCTTGTCTGAATCTAGGCTCCATCTCCAACTCTCTTCAGTCAAATCTACCATCTGAATCAGTGAAATTTGGTTTGAAACTTTCAAATCTGAATTATTTCGAATTTTTATGCTCTTTTTTACTGTCAATCCATCAATTTTTTCCTTGATCTGATCAATTTCTAACCTGATCTTTCGTTCTCCTTTGTGTTTTGGATCTATTTAGGGAACTGCTCATGCACTGTTGGCAACAAGAGGTGCCACTGCCTGAACTCTGTTAGTAGTACGCGGTGCCATCGCCTGAGTCCTATTATCCAGAAGTGGTGCTCGTCCAGAACCGCTCTATCAAGACCCCTCCAGCGCGGTTCCTGGTAGGCCTTGTTCCAAGACTAGTTTTTTCTCATTTTTTGCAAAAAATTGAGTTTGTTTGCTTTCATCCCTGCACTGTCAGGCTTGTGTGTTAGAATCTAAATGCTTATGGTTTGAAATTCTGTGGAAAAAGATTGGTTTGATTGAAGAATTCAAAAGCTAGAATAGGCTTGTTGATTATTCATTTTCTTCAGTGCTTGTTGGTTGTGATTGTGAAAGGAATTATTTTTTGAAATCTTAGGCTGTAGTGAGCTCTCTTTTCATTTCTGTTATAAATACTGAAAGAAAGACCATTTGATGAGCATCTTGATTTCATTTTTTGTTTCCATAGAGGACTTCTTTTTGCTTGTTAAAAAGAATTTTTTTTGACTGAGATTAGGTCATTATCATTATTGAGCATAAGACATTGGATCTCTGATTTGCCTCACAAGATTTCAAGTTCTTTGTGTTCTTTTGTCTCTTTTGAATTAGTACTATCTCATCAAAATAAAAAATATTGTAGTTTTAAGTTAGATCTATCTATGTTTTAAGAAAAATTGAAAAATAGAGTGCATATGCATGTAGTGTGCTTCTTGTTTTTCTTTTAGGAAAAAGAGACTCTTCCCCTTTTAATTGCTTTCAAAAAATAAAAATGAGTTTGGAAAGTGTTGCTTGTCTTTGATTTTTATTTGTTCAAGATTATTGTTTGGAAATTTTTGGTTTTAAAACAAAATAAAATACTCTCTTTCCCTCCCGTAGGTAGGCATACCACGAAAGGTGAAGTGAAATATTTTCATATGCATACTGCATGGTTTTATTTTTTCTGTCAAAATTCCATGCATTCACCTAACCTTCTACTTCAAAATTAATGGTACTTATAGGTTAAAATTTACATAGCAATTTGAGTGATTGGTTAGAGATGTGTTTGGGCATCATTAAGTGTAGGAGCTATCGTTACTTGTCTGCATTACATCCTGGGACTCGCACGGTTCTTCCACATACCATCGATATATCGAACGACCTTTCACGTACCCTTGAGGTATATAAAAAGGTACTTCATGTACTCGATTGTATATCAGAAGGCCCCTTGTGAACGGTTATGCATTAGACAACACTACTACCGACTTGAGGTCCCACGTACCTTGCCTATATCGAGAGACCCCACTAAGATACCTTATCCATCTGAGAAAATCCTTTTGGCCATATTGCCTAGATCCATACACCAAAAACAACATTCGGGGAGATTACTACGCACATACCCTTGAGGTATATCGCGAGTGGCACCTTCTTGACAATCCCGGTGAGAGACCTGACTAGGCTGAACTCCTCCTGTAATTTAAGTTTGCTTGTTTTTCCTATAGCTTGAGTAGGGAAATTTTTGGTGTTTTTTCTAGTTTTTGAGACCCTAGGTTAGATAGGAGCTGTACAAAATGGCTGAGCTAAGATAGTCCATAAGAGTACGGGGCTTTCCACTTGATTTTATTCCTGTTTCAGGAGAAAATCCAATGGAAGCTATTGACCAAGGAGCTGCTACCACCTCCCAAGTGGGAGAGATTGTGGTTGTAGAAAGTGGAGGACCATATCCTTCACACTCGCCTCCCTTGGTCCAACAACCTTCTCAGGGTAATACTTCATTCCATTCTCCCACAAAAGGTCATGTTGATGATGATACCCGTCCCAATGCTCCATTTTGGGATACCTCTATAGGACAAGCCATTGACTCATTTGGCACCCGTTTAAACTTCTCTAAAGAAGTTTCACTAGATGAAGAAGAACATAGACAATACCAGGAAGCTATTCTCCATGCACAGGAGATTGAAAAGAAAATAGATGACATATTGGGAACACCACCATCACGTTCCATACTTGTTCCTGTGGGATATCATTCACTTACTGATTCTATGAGACCCATTGAACCGATTCTAGATCGCACAGTGACTCCACATTACCCAGGTCAAACTACCAACCCCACCACCTCCCATATTATGTCTGTTCCCAATATTCCCAGGTCTTCTGCACCTGGGGCTCAACATTCAATTCCTATTTCGTCATTACCTTCTAATGCCGGGGGACAATCCCCAGCACGACTTACGTTATCTGGCACCGAAATTGTACCTATTCAAGGACAGACCTTTGGTATAGAGCAATCTATAGTTTATGTCCCTCCCACCCACACTAATGTGGCTAACCCCCCATCCAGTTTAGGTCAACCCTTGGAGGCAAAACCTGTAACCAATCAAACCTCTTGGGGTTATGGTTATACAACAAATCAAGTACCTATAGGAAATGTTAATTATCCACCCAACCATATAGAAATGCCTTATGTTGGAATTCCATATCCTAGTAATACTTTCATGCCATGGGGGAAACCTAACTATTCCTACATGCCAGCTATGGAGGGGATACCTATACATACTGCGAGAGGTGTCGGAGGACTGCCTTATGGAGGTCCTCCCCCTCTGGGGCCTAATGGTCCTAGAGGTCCTGGTGTCTTTCCTCCTTATGGTCCTAATGGTCCTGGTGGTCTTGGGGGGCCTGGTGGCTTCCCTCCTAATGGACCTGGAGGGTCTGGTGGACCTCCTCCTAGTGGTTCTAGAGGATATGGAGGTTTACCTCCTAGCAGTCCCGGAGGGTCTGGTGGTCTGCCTCCTGGTTGTCCCGATGGTCCTGGTGGTCCCGGAGGCCGTGGTGATCCTCCTTCCGGAGGCCCTAGTGGTCCTAATGGTATTGATCCCAGAAATCAACCCCATGCGGGCGGATCTTCCGGTAGTTCTTCGTCACAACAACCTGTTTATCAGTCTACTTACGGTCTTACAGGTACTTATATGCCATATCAATATTACCAGTATGTGCAACCTAACCGCCAGTTACCTTTCCTAGCAACTTTGGACTTGCCTGATTTGTCCAAGTTGATTAGTGACCCCATTCGACATAACCCCTCGTGGCCTCCCATTCCGGCAAAGTTACCATCAGACATTCCAAAGTTCGATGGGAAGCAGGGAGACGATCTAAAAAACCATGTCATGACATTCCATATGTGGTGTTCTTCAAAATACCTTATGGATGATTCAGTTCGTTTAAGACTATTTCAGTGAACTTTGACCGGTACAGCCGTGAAATGGTACATTGAAATTCCGTAACATTTGTTTATGGATTTTGGCTCATTGACAACTGTATTTCTTACGCACTTTCAGCTTCCTATCTGTTATGAAATGGGTACTGATATCTTAACTTCTCTACAACAGAACACCTCCACCCACATATCTGATCATATCCATGAGTGGAGAAGGCGGAGAAGACTTATTAAGGCTCCTATTCTGGATCAGTTATTAGCTGATTGGTTTACTAAATATTTGTTGGCTCTGATTGCCCGAGATGTGGCTATGGGCAGTGCCATTACTGAAGAGCAAGCAATTAGTTGAGCCCAATATATGGAATTGGTCTATTCCTAGTCCAGAACTTTGTATGACTTGATTCCTCAAGCTCCTAACCCAAGCACCAATCCTGCAAAGCCACCAGCAGAAGTCCTTGTTGATGGGATTGTTAGTTCAATCCAGTCCCCTTAAGCAGCAAAACCTACCAAGCAACCCTAGACTACTACCCCTATTCCTTTGACTCCCAAGTTTTCCACCGAGTTCAATTCTATTCAGAGTATTCAAACCTATGCAATAATAAAAATAAAGGTAAAAGTAAAAACAAAAAACCTGGAAACCAGCAGGAGAATCCAAAACCAACCACCAATGATAACGATAAAGGGAAAAGAAAAGCAAAATATCCATGTCTGCTATGCGGAGGTGACCATTTCACAAAACAGTGTCCCCGCCGGAATGAAATCACTGAATGTTTGAAAACAAATCCCGCACCCACAGTTCTCATGGATCCTTTTCCCTCTCAACAACAACTGATAGACCAAATGTCTAATCAGGGAAACTCTAGTTCGTTAGAGTAAATTCGCACGATGTCCTTGGATACTATTAGTTTGCAAACTCGAAGTCAAAGTTACGACAAACGTGCATACAAGAAAGAAGACAATTCTTCTTTAGGAAAAGCTCCCTCTACTGGTTCTCCTGACTCCTCGTCTACTATCCCCCTAACCATCAAGAAGCCTACTCTCAACATGATTTTGCGTCCACCCAAGACTACTCTTTGGAAGGCTGTTTTCAACCCTGATGCCCGAGCTGCTCAATTTTATAATGTAGTTGAAGATCTCGCTCAGGCACCATGTGCAATGTCTACCTTGGATGTGCTCCAAAGTTGTCCTACACAGCGCAAAAACTTGTTAACTGCGTTTGGAGATTTAGACCCGGATAATACTAATTTGATTCATTTCACTGTCAATAAATATAAGTCTAGACTACCTCACAAAACTTCTTTCCAAATTATCACAAAAGTAGTTGGAAAGAAGGTCTTTAGGACTGTCTTAGACAAAGGAGCTTCAAGTTCGGTTTTGTCCGTGTCTTGTTGGAAAGCTATCGGCTCTCTCGAGCTTGTAGCATCACCTACAACTTTCAAATCCTTTGATGGACGAGGTTTCTAGCCCCATGGTCTGATATCAGCCCTTGCAGTCGAGCTTGGGGGAAAAACTATTTCTATTCAAGTATAAGTAGTGGCCACACCATTAGATTACAACCTCCTTCTAGGAAGAAATTGGTTTTACACCGTGACTGCTGTCGCTTCGATAGTATTTCAAACAGTCCAATTTCTACATCTAGGGAGAATTGTCACCATTGACTAGCTCGATTTCTGTATGCTGGATGTTACTACCTCTATGGCTAATAACATCCCCGTGTTAGGTCTGTCCCGTCCTCCTTACCAGTCGATTGGGGTAGGCATGTTGAAGGATTTGTCCCTTATGGGGATTTTTTCGTCCACTCCTCCTAACACAGACAAAGCGACAGTAAATCTAATTACATCATTTGATTATGAGCCCAAGGGCAAACAAATTGTTGAGTCCACCTCGTTGTTGATGTAATTGTAACTTCGGAATGTATTCACTTGTATTTTTTTATCTATTGTAACCCGATGTTTATTCTAGGATGTTATCATGTCATGTCATGCCCCGATGTTTCGATCGGGAGAATCAATAATGTAAACAAGTCATGTCAAGTCATTTTGGGTAACCCTTCGATTGTCTAAGGGTTAAAGTCCTCGCAGTTCGGGGGCACTAGGGTTATTAGACTCTGCTAGTAGAGGTCGGCCCTAGTAGGGTTTTAGTCATGTTGGTATTAGTATAAATATAGAGTTGGACTCTCTATTTAGCACACATCACATACACACTCAAGTGTAGCGCATAGTTGAGGAAGGAGAAGACATTGGGACTAGAGAAGAAGGTTACTGTTGTTGGGAGTGCATCTTACTATTTTGGGGTTTTACCTTTTGTGCTGATTCTATCTCTGAGGAAGTTGCAGGGCTTTCTGCATTTATGGTTTCCCCGAGGAAAAACACTGTGTTCATTGTCTCTTATGTTTGATTGTTGTTATTGTTGTTCTCTCAGTTAAAGATCCATATAATGCTAGCTTAAATGTTGAAAAATAACATTGTATCAGAGCTAACCTGAGAAGAAGACACTGTGCAGCTGTGGGAACTAGGGCTTCCTACTTTGTGGATATCTCTCCATAGTTTTTCAGCAAAAGTAAGGTGGAATAACTCTCCTCCTTAGCGCGCATCTTTCTGTCGAAGCAGAATCCAATTATGAGGTTTTTCAGTTTTGGACACGACACTGTTGCCGAAAATTAGGGCTTTTCATAGAAGATGAATTTTTCAGTGAGCCCAAGCCTAGATTGATCTCCTCCCAAAAATTGAAGTTAGGGATAAATTTCAAAGCATTTGGGTGGACAGAACTCCGAAAAAGCAAAACCCTAATTTTCTCCTGAACCAGCTCTACAGGATTTCAGCTCAAAATTCAGATTCGACATCTTGACCTGGTAAGATCTAAAATATTTTTTATTTCCATTTGAGGTTCTCAGTTAAGATGTCTCATCATACTAAGCTTGATGAAAAGCTTGAGGGAGCTGATAACTTCCGAGCTTGGAAATATAGGATCTCCCTGGTCCTAAAAGAAAATTAGTTAGACTCCTACATCCATGAGGAGGTTCCAGTTCCAGAGGGAGATGAGGCTAAGGCCTTGCATAAGAAGAAGTTAGTTATGGCAAAGAGGATCATTGATGATTCTATCAGAACATGAATCACCTCACAAGGTGAAGCTAGGAGATGACTACCAATATCTAATAAAAGGTAGTGGGGAATCTTCCTATAAGCTAGACTCTGGAAAGTCTCTAACAATGAAAGAAGTATTGTTTGTGCTAGGACTCAAGAAGAACCTCCTCTCCATATTGGCATAAGATGCAAAATGAATGAGGGTTGTATTCATAGATGGTCAAGTCATCATGTGGCCAAAAGGAAAGACTATCAATGATGCGGTGGTGATTGGAGAACAAGAAGGAGGATTGTACAAACTAAAGGGTCATCCAAAACAAGCCTTGGTCCATGACATAGTAGAGAAAAGTGAACTTTGGCATAGAAGGCTTGCACATGTGCATTACATAGCACTACCTATTGGAAGAAAATCTGTTGAAGGTCTTCCAGAAATCCATGCAAAACATGATGGGGTCTGCAAAGGATGTGCAAAAGGAAAGAATACAAAGAAGACATTTCCAAGCAGTGAAATCAAAGCAAAAGGAATCATGGAAATCATCCACTCCAATGTATGCGGTCCTATGTCATCAAAATCACTAAGCGGGTATGCATATTATATTTCTTTTATTGATGATTTTTCTAGGAAGACACGGGTTTATTTCATGAAGAACAAAGACAAAGTATTCAGCAAGTTCAAGGAATTCAAAGCCTTGGTCGAGAACCACACTGAAAAGAAGACCAAGACCTTTCAATCAGATAATGGTAGAGAATTCACTTCAAATGAGTTCAAAGAGCTATGTAAAGAATCAGGAATTAAGAGGGAGTTGTCTAATCCTTATAATCCACAACAGAATGGGATTGTGGAAACGAAAGAATAGAACTATCATGGAAGCTGCAAAAGCAATGCTTCATGATCAAGACCTTCCTATGCATCTTTGGGTGGAAGCTTCCAGAACAACGGTGTATGTACAGAACCTTACTCCACATAGAGTACTCAAGAACAAGACTCCTGAAGAAGTCTTCTTCGGCAAGAAACCAGAAGTAAGCCATCTCAGAATATTTGGCTGTCCTGTGTACATACACATTCCAAAAGAGAAGAGGACTAAATTAGATCCTTCAGGAAAGAAGGGTATATTTGTGGGATACTCTGCAAGCTCGAAGGATTACAGAATATGTTTCCCATGATTCAAGAAGATTGACAATAGCAGGGGTGTGACATTTGATGAAGATACAGCTTACAACAAATCCAGAAAGAAACCTGCTAAAGAATCTGAAGAAGCAGAAGCACCAAGAATTCATGATACAACAATGAATGAAGAAGCTCAAGAAGAAGATTGAGAATTTGAAGAACCACAAAGACCTGTAGATCCACCTCTGGAGAAGAATCCTCATAAGAGGAAACCTGCTTGGGTACGAGAACTTATCTAAGGTCCTGAAAGATATGGGGTTCCAGAAAAGAATCACAGAGAAAGAAAGAGGACCGGATCCTGCTCTGGGTATGTAGCATTACTATGTGATTTCATTGATAAAGAACCTTCCAGTTATGAAGAAGCAGCAGAACGGAAAGAATGGAAGGATGCTATGATTGAATAATACCAATCGATCATGAAGAATGATGTTTGGGATGTTGTCCCAAGACCAAAAGGGAAGTCAGTTGTAACTTCCAAATGGATCTACAAGATCAAACATTCTGGAGACGGTAGCATAGAAAAATATAAGGAAAGATTTGTGGCTCGAGGTTTCTCTCAGAAAGAAGGAATAGATTATGAAGAAACCTTTGCACCTGTAGGAAGATACACTTCCATCAGATTAGTACATGCTCTGGCTGCAGCGATGAAATGGAAGATACACCAGATGGATGTCAAGACTGCTTTCTTGAATGGTGTAGTGGAAGAGGAAGTGTACATAGAACAACCACTCGATTTTGAGACACATGACAGGGAGTCTCATGTGTGCATATTGAAGAAAGCCCTGTACAGTTTGAAATAGGAACCCAGGACATGGTACGATAGAATTGACAGCTTTCTATCCAGTTTGGGCTTTACCAAAAGTAAAGCAGATTCCAACCTTTACTACAAGGTTGAATATGGAAACCCGGTGATGCTTCTACTATGTGTAGATGATCTATTTGTGACAGGTATGGATGGGTTGATTGCTGATACAAAGAGAAAGATTGCTGCCGAGTTCGAGATGAAGGACTTGGGAATGATGCATTATTTTCTAGGTATGGAGGTGTGGCATAGTGCGGATGGAATCTTTCTTGGACAAGGGAAGTATGCAGTAGAGATCCTAAAGAGGTTTGGGATGATGGATTGCAAGGCTATGGCCACACCTATGGCATCGAACCTTAAGCTATTGAGTGATGCTTCATCAGAGTCGATTGATGCTACAATGTATCATCAGATGATTGGGTCCTTGATGTACCTGACGAACATGAGACCAGACATTTGCTTTGCTGTGAACACCTTGAGCCAGTTCTTGATAGATCCGAGAAATGTTCACTTGATTGCTGCAAAGCATGTTCTGAGGTACCTGAGGGGTACAGTTGATTATGGGCTCAAGTACGATGGGAATCAGAAGATTAACCTGGAGGGTTATGTTGATTCAGATTGGGCAGGCAGTGCCATCAATAGGAAGAGCACTTCAGGGTGTTTCTTCAGTATGGGATCAGGTGTGATCTCTTGGTTTAGCAGGAAGCAATCCTATGTGGCACTGAGTACAACTGAAGTAGAGTATGTCGCAGCCTGTTCGGCTAGTTGTGAGGCAGTATGGCTAAGGAAGCTACTGTCTGATTTATTTGATCTCCAGATGGATGCTACTTGTATACATTGTGACAACCAGAGTTGCATGAAGTTGTCAGAAAATCTAGTGTTCCATGACAAGTCGAAGCATATCGAGATCAAGTATCACTATATCAGGGATATGGTGCAGAGGGGAGCAGTGAAGCTCCAGTATGTTGCGACGGATGATCAGATAGCTGATGTGTTGATGAAGCCATTCTGACGAGTAGGTCAGATGTAAGGGCTAAGACATTCTATCATGGTGAGAGGATTGGCTCATTCCATGTCAGATATGAGTGCTAAGATCCATAGAAATTCTAACAAGTAGGTCAGATGTAAGGGTTGAGCTATTTTTTCATGGCTAAAGGATTAAGTTCCTCCCATGTTAGATGTGAGTGCTGACCATTCTGATGAGTAGGTAAGATGTAAGGGCTACCGCCATTCTAACGAGTAGGTCAGATGTGAGTGCTGTCCATTCTGATGTAGGATGAGCTCCTACATAGATGTAAGGGCTACCGCCTTTCTGACGAGTAGGTCATATGTGAGTGTTGGCCATTCTGATGTGACTGTAGGATTATATCCTAATGATTAGATATAAGGGCATCTGCCTTTCTAACGAGTAGGTCAGATGTGAGTGCTGGTCATTCTGACGAGTAGGTCAGATGTAAGGTCTACCGCCTTTCTGACGAGCAGGTCAGATGTGAGTGCTGGCCATTCTGATGAGTAGGTCAGATGTAAGGGATACCAAATACCTACGAGGAGGTAGGCATACACTTAGCATGAAAGAAGGATGGCTCTATAGAACTTCCTGTGACAAGAAGAATCATGAGATAGCACATATGATGGTGACCAGAGGAGATCCAAATCGAGCTATGATCCAGATCTAGTTATGATGACTTTGAGAGATCCATATCGAGTGATGATCTAGATCCAGTAGTGATGATCTAGATCGAGTGATGATCCAGATCCAGTGATGATGATCCAAATCGAGTGATGATCCAGATCCAGTGATGATGATCCAGATCGAGTGATGATCCAGATCCAGTGATGATGTTCCAGATCGAGTATGATCCAGTGATGTCTCAGATCGAGTATGATCCAGAGATGTTCCAGATCAAGTATGATCCAGTGATGTTCCAAATTGAGTATGATCCAGTGATGTTTCAGTTCGAGTATGATCCAGTAATGATGATCCAGATCTAGATGAAGATGGCATGAAGATAAAGATGATTTGAAGACAATATGACTTGGAGATGCAGATGACAAGAAGATCTAGAGAAGAATACCAGTGATGAAAATTGTCTTGAGAGAATACCTTCCTAGTTAAGAGGGAGTGTTGATGTAATTGTAACTTCGGAATGTATTCACTTGTATTTCTTATCTATTGTAACTCGATGTTTATTCCAGGATGTTATCATGTCATGTCATGCCTTGATGTTTCGATTGGGAGAATCAATAATATAAACAAGTCATGTCAAATCATTGTGGGTAACCCTCCGATTGTCTAAGGGTTAAAGTCCCTACAGTTCCAAGGCACTAGGGTTATTAGACTCTCCTAGTAGAGGTCAGCCCTAGTAGGGTTTTAGTCATGTCAAGATTAGTATAAATAGAGAGCTGGACTCTCTATTTAGCACACATCACATACACACTCAAGTGTAGCACATAGTTGAGGAAGGAGAAGACACTGGGGCTAGAGAAGAAGAAGGTTACTGCTGTTGGGAGTGCATCTTACTATTTTTGGGTTTTACCTTTTGTGCTGATTCTATATCTGAGGAAGTTGTGGGGTTTTCTCCATTTATGGTTTCCCCGAGGAAAAACACTGTGTTCATTGTCTCTTGTGTTTGATTGCTGTGCTTGTTGTTCTCTTAGTTAAAGATCGATATAATGCTAGCTTAAATGTTGAAAAACTAACACTCGTTGAGTCCACATGAAGAAATGTACAACATCATTCAAACCCTTTTCGATGATCACACTAATGAACTTCATCTAGTGACTTCAGACCCTTACCACCTGCTCTACTGGTTAGAACCATCTCTTCCTATTCTGGATTATCTCTCTGATACTTTTCCTTTCAACGAGTCCATTATGGAGATCATGAATATGAATGAGCCAACCTGGGAGGATCACCATCATAGATCCTCATTCCTCCCAAACACCAGTTCGGTAGACCATGATTTTGCATCCCTGTTTTCGACTGATATTTTCAATGCACCTCAAAGTCCTATATTCTTGCAAGACACAGATTCTAAAGGAAACCTATGCAACATTACTCAGACAAATCCGATTGACATATCAACCAAGCCTGATACCATCGAGCATGTTCATGTTGAGTAGAACTGCTCAGCAGAAGAATCTGAAGCATACAAGGACCTTTTCAAAGAATTCCGCGATATTTTTTCCTGGTCTTATGAAGAAATGTCGGGGATAGACCCATCTATTGTGGTCCATGAAATTAAAACCTATCCCACTGCTAAACCTGTCAGGCAAAAAACAAGGCAAGTCCATCCACGGAATGCCGCAGCTATTAAAGTTGAAATAGAGAAACTTCTCAAAGCTGGGTTTATTTATCCCATACCCCTGACGGAATGGGTATTGAATGTTGTCCATGTCAATAAAAATAAGGGCACCATTAGAGTCTGTATTTATTTTAGATATTTGAACAAAGCTTGTCCCAAAGACAACTTTCCTACTCCACATATCGATCAGATTATCGACAACTGTGCCGAAAGTGTCATATTCTCATTCATGGATGGATTTTATGGCTATAATCAGATTGAGATATTACCCACCGATCAACACAAGATGGAATTCATTTGTCCATGGGGAACCTTTGCATATAGGAAGTTACCATTTGGCTTAAAAAATATTGGAGCCACTTTCCAGCGTGCTATGTCCTATGCGTTTCATGATATAAAACATATTGTTGAACCGTACCTTGAAAACCTCCCTACTCATTCACAGTGACGAGAGGACCACCTTGGTCATCTTAGAGATATTTTCCTAAGATGCCATCATTATAATATACAGCTCAATCCACATAAATGTGTTTTCTGCATTGAGACGGGATGCCTGTTAGGTTTTGTGGTCTCTAAGGATGGCATCTGGATAAACCCATTGAAAATTGCTGCCATTTTAGCTCTACCATCCCCAACCAATCTTCTCGAACTCCAAAGTTTGCAAGGGAAGGAAAACTTCCTTCGTCGTTTTGTGTGCAATTTTGCAGAGAAAACGCACGGTTATATGCGTCTCCTTAAGAAGGACACTCCATTCTTTTGGGATGACCAAGCCCAATGCGCCTTTGATAATCTCAAACATGCTCTGACTCATTCACCCATGATACACCCCCCAAATTATTCAAAGGATTTTCTCTTATATATTGTTTCCTCCATTACTACCATCGCTATGGTTTTGGTGCAGGAAAATCTCGATGGTCAGGAGCACGTGATTTACTATGCTAGTAAGAATCTTATGGATTCTGAAACTCGATATTCACACGTGGAGAAATTAGCATTGGCCACGATAATTGCTGTTAAAAATTTTTGTCACTACATTTTGCTCTGCACAACCACTATATTGGTAGACCAAAACCCTATGTATTACATCCTAACTCGTCAGGTGCTCGGGGTAAAGTACTCCCGATGGATAGTTATACTACAGGAGTTTGATCTGGAATTTTCCAAATCCATATCAAAGAAATCCTTGGTCCTTGCCGAGCTCATGTGTGATCTTCCCTATTCTTCGATGGAATCTGAGCCTAGTGATTCATTTCTGGATGAATTCATGTTCCTGATAAGCACTACTGACCCATGGTATGGAGATTTGCTCATTTATCTCCAAACACAACTATTTCAGCCAAATCTATCCTGTGATGATCGCCGCCGTATCCATCACCACGTGAAATACTACCTCATCTTGAATGACACCTTGTATAGATGTGGGATCGATTCTATTCTCCATCGATGCCTCACCCATGAGGAAGCTGAACAAGTGTTGAATGATTGCCACTCTGGAGCATGTGGTAGTCATTTATCTAGGATGGATACAACCCAGAAAATCTTTTGCGTTGGCTGTTTCTGGCCTTTAGTCTTTAAAGACTATCACGAGGCTGTCAAGAAATGCCACCTTGTCAACATTTTTGTCCGAAAAAGTGCACTCATCCTGCTCCGCTACACCCCGTCATTGCCGTTGGCCCATTTTCCAAATGGGGGATTGATTATATGCATTGTAAGCCTACCTCAGTTCGGGGGCATGGTTACATCATCGTAGCCGTTGACTATTTTACAAAGTGGGCTGAGGCCATGCCTACATATGTGAAAGATGGTAAGACTGCCGCTCTCTTCTTGTTCAATCATGTCATAGCTAGATTTGGAGTCCTGCAGTCCATAGTTACTGATCATGGATCACATTTCTGTAATCAAATGATGGAGGAACTAAGTGCCAAGCTAGGTTTTTGCATGAAAAATATATGCCATATTATCCGCAAGCTAATGGTCGAGTAGAGGCCATTAACAAAGTTTTGAAAACTATGCTTCATCGGATGGTTGGAGACCATAAATCCAACTGGCACCATATCCTTTTCTCCACTCTTTGGGCTTATAAGACTTCAATGAAAAAAGCTACTAGTTTCACACCTTTCCAACTTATCTATGGACTCGAATTTCTCTTGTCGATTCAATGTCAGATTCCATCCTTGAAACTTGTCGTCAAACTTCTCCTAGACACTTCTGCAGAGGAAGAGATATTTTTATACTTGAACAACCTTGACGAAACTAGGAGAGATGCTGCCTTCGCTAATGTGGCACATAAGAAATGCGTCAAGGTGCAGTATGATAAATCTATCCAACCTCATGCCTTTAACGAGGGTGACCTAGTTTTGACTTACGATCTAAGATATGACAAACTAGGGAAAGGAAAGTTCGAATCCATGTGGTACAGTCCTTTCATTATTTCTAAAGTTTTAGAGAAAGGGGCCTACGAGCTCGTAGACTATGATGGAATCCCTTTAGGGCAGCCTCGTAATGGGTTATACCTGAAGAGGTACTATGCCTAGATCTCTCTTGGATAGTATCTTGTATATATGTATATTGCTTGAATTTCAGTGTGCTTTAAGTATTTTCAATATGGTTTTGAGTTTAGTGTCTGTATCTATTTATACCATGTTTTGGTCATGCAAAGAAGATGGCTTTCTACGGCTTCGATGATGGTGCTTGCCGCTACACCTTGAATCTTGCCTCAGTTGCTTGGGTTCTCTATTCCCCAGCTTACGATTTGGTTGGTTCAAGAGCAGTTTGTATTGGTCCCACTACCAACAACATCACCGAGTATTGAGCAGTCATAGGTCTTCTGACTGAAGCTGCCTCCCAAGATGTTCGCAACTTGGTAGTCTTGATGGACTCACAACTAGTGGTTTGTCATCTAAACCATGTTTATACCATTAGGAATCATGTGCTTCTCCGCCTCTTTCAGAGGGTATGCTTGTTAGAAAGGTCATTTTAAGCTATCACCTATAGGCATATCCCTAGGGAACATAATGTAGTTGCTGACTCATTAGCTAATTACATCCTAGATTGGCATATTTCCCATTCATGACATGAAAATCAAAATTGGTTCATTGTAAATAAACAATTAAAGACACATAAAACTCATGTTAAATATATTCACCATTTGAGACAGATAAACACCAGGTAAAAGTTTGTATATATATATATATATATGAGCATGTTTTACAAAAAATAGGTCACGAGACCTCATCTAAAGCACGTAGGATTTCAGGTAAAAATCACCATACAAAACCCTGAAGCTATTAGCTTTCAGTGGATACACCATGCATACATCGTCTAGTGATGCTCGTGGTAACACATCACTACCCAGGCTACTCTACGTAGCAGTCTGCTAAACCGAACCGGTACTCCCGCTATAGGCCTTTGATACCTCAGAGGGAGGTCATCAATGGAAGTGTCTGGGATGTCTAGGGTCAACCTCTCCAGTTTTTCCTCTAACTCCTCGGTCACATCATCACCCTCTGGTATGAAATGGGATCTGGCTCATCTATCCAATGGGGAAGCTCCCCCAATTTAAGCTGCTCCGATGTCTACATGAAAATATTCAAGTCTCATTACTTAACATAAAAAATAAAAAACATAAAAAACATAAAAACACTATTTCCATATTAGGGTCATTTGCTTCTTACTGATATCACCCCATTGTCCACCATGTGGGAGTAGTAGGTCAAGCTCACCACTGAAGTCAGTGCCCACATATGCATAATCCTCCACCATGATGAGCTAATCTCTCAACCATCGAAAGAATGGGTCACCGAACTTTACTTTCCCCCTGCCCGCTCCACTGCAGGCCATAATTCAGACCCACCTCTGCAAGCATAGGTCCTGCGCTCTCAGCTCTGTAAAGACCACCTGGGGTCTCATCTATGGAACCTGCTCAAAGAAGAAGCAAGCTAGAATGGAACCAAAATCGAATTGCTTCAGTTCCCCCTGTCGACACTTGGTCAGCTGATCCTTGAAGATCGAAAGCAGGGCTTCCACCCAGTTAAAGAATCTAGGTGCCATGGCCTCTATGGCATAAAGCATATGTGCTCTAGATGCCTGGTGCACTCCTTGACTTCCCGCCACTCTCTGCATGGTAAACAATACAGTCCGTAGAGGTCCATCCATCACTGCTTTTATGGGGATTTTCTTCCTCGATGTCCTTGTCCCAGGAATATAGTGATGGTCTATCAACTCCTGTGTAGTGATGTCCCCTCTGCGGGAACCAGTCAGTGATATGGGAGCACCCCGTCTCTAAAGGCCAATCGGGAAGTAAATGTCTGCTACCTCGACTATCAAAATATGACCATTAACCTCGAAATATTGTTTCTTCGGATTCCACATCCGGAGTATATGCTCTAGCAATCACTCATGCGATACCATACTGGGTGTGCGGAATAATTTTAAGAGTCCACAGTCTTTTAATGCAGCTATACAACCCGCATTTCATTCGGTGAAGGCATCGTCATTATCATGCTATCTCTCTTTCCATATGACCATTTTTAATCAGCAAGAACCTGCCAAAAACAATCACAAGACTCATTAGAATCATTCTTAATCATCCAAATCAATTGAAATGAGCTAGTTTTTCTTGTGTAACTATTTTTACTTCTCCACAGCCGGCACCTCCTGTGCCTCGTTGAGGACAGGAGGTGGCACCGCCTATGCACTATGTTTTCGGCGTGGTTCTACTGAGGTGTAACACCCCGGTTTTGACCCCGTTTCATTAAATGTACATGATGTATATACTGTAATGATCATGGTGTGGATCTAAAGGCCAAGGCCCCGCCATTGATTGGTTATGCTATGTTTTGGATTTAATTCTGTCACCGATGGTATATCGGGGCATGCGGCATATATTATGTTTGTCATCATGTAAATATGCATCTATAATTAATTAAATGAACCCGACCAGCTACGATCGCGACAACTAAAATGAGAAAGGGGCATGATTTTCACAAGGATAAGGATGTGGGGAAAATGTCAAACCTTGGCCAATAAGGGAAAATACCCATGTGTCTTATTTCTTTACCTTACCCAACCACCTCCATTGAAGAATGGCTGGTGGTGGTTGAGGCAGTTATTGTCTTGGGAGTGGGGTGGCAGGACTGTCAGTCCTCACCCACACGCACACTCCACCACGTTTGACTTCACAATGGCAAGAGAAACCTTCACGCACTCTCCATTACGCAGGGCCTCAGGATTGTCTGTTCACCTCCACGGTTGTCTTCCTTCCTCATAGTCTGCTCACATCCACGCACAGGCTTACCTGGTTTCACTCCTGTGGACACATTCTCCTCTCCACACCTGTGCTGAACACTCACGCACATCTAATTGCGTCCTCTCTGTAGGCTGTTCATCCTCACATAGGAGCGGAATTTACCCACACTCACGCACAGGATTTTCCTGGTTTTACCCACATAGTTTTTCTTATGTGGATCGATAGATGGTTTGGATGCATCTTTCCCTCACAGACTAATTTGTGGGTCCTGTGTTATTGATTCACTCACGCACAGGCCGGGAGACTGTAATTTCATCCCCAGCGTGGTCTATGTGTGATTTCCCGGTAACTGCATTTCCCAAGGACGGGTTGTTGTTTTCCCCATGTTGTGAGCTGCGTCCATTGATGCATTTCGGGGACTGTTAATTTCCCTAGGCTGTGAGCTACGTTGCTGCTATGTTTTGGGAATTGCTGTAGATGGTTTGGAATTGTCTTCCCTATCTTAAGCTGTATCAGCTGATTGTTTGCATGTGTGCAATGGTTGGTCTTCAGACTGTGTAAGGAGCAGGGATGGGGGCTTAGTTTTGCTTGATAAACCTGGTGGCTGGAAACCACATAGATAGAGCTAGAGGGATGGCCTTCTTCTCCATCACCCCCGAATAGCACTGGAAGGGAATGCAGGGCCTGAGGGACTGTGTAGCAGAGAAGGGACTGATTCCTTGTGTTGGGTGTGGGTGGGTGTCTTAGAGGTCATGCTAGTTCTGGTGTAGGTGTTCTTGGCTCTATAATGGGCTCACCAGCTTAGCATTAAGCCTTTCCCAACTCCTTGATGGTCTGATAAACCCAACTGTGTTGGATTGGCTATGTATTGAATATCCTTGGCTATGTGTAAGCCTGCTAGTTCCCTTATTCCTTGGTGAATCATGCCCAACTCGGGGGTGCCAGTGTTGCTGAGAGATTGAGGAGCACGCTGTCCTATGGTTGGGTGGAACGTTGCAGCAACGTAGCTGGTTGCGGAATGAATTCTCCATAAAGATAAGTGATCTTGTCCATTTTTACTTCTGCAACCATAGTTTCTGTTAATGAAAATGATGAACATGTTAAATGAATGCTTGTGTGAATGCACGTTGATTCCGCTGTGCATTATAAATAACGATAGCTGTGTATGATGAACAATGGCATTTGTGCATGTTTTACCTTAATGCATTCCCTGCAGCATTTTGTTTATGCAATTTTTTTCTTCATGTACATGTTCATGGGCTCTAAGCCCGCATGGTTAACGCCATGGTGATCACGTCCTCTTCGTCGGTCGGAGGCATGGGGACGTGACATGAGGTACCTCTTATCCCGTAAGGGATAAGAGAGGTGCCGATTCCCATGATTTTAGGGCTTGCCATACAAGCTCAAAACACCATTAAAAATCAAATTTGAAGACATAAGATGAAAGAGTAGGGTCTAGGCTATTACCTGGAACTGACGGTGCTCAAATCCAACAGTGGAAACTCCCGTTATCAGCGACTGAACATCTGGCCAGGAAAATGCTCCAAATGCTCTCCACTATGGGTAAATAGTAATTTTTTTTTTATTTTTCACTATTTACATTACTTTTATACACATTTTTGGATTTTATATGCTATAGTTTTGGTTTAAAATCGTTTATTACTCAAAATCTATTAGTGGTAATCCTTTAATGTTAGTTATTGGAGTAGTTAACACTTATGTCTGATTCGTTGCAAGATAGGAGAACAATAGCAGTAAAGTTTTGGGAGTTCGTTTTTGACTTTTTTGTACTACCATAAAATGGAAAAAGTCTTTGAGCGTTTATTGCGACACTTTGGTCACGCTCTCGAAACTTAGTATCAAAGGTATGAGTTCGTTTCTGATTATTTTTAGGCTCGTAAAATCTCATTGTGAAAAGAGACCTAATGGAGTCTTCTTGAAACTCTTTTCGGGCTCCTTAAATACGAAAATATTGTCGAGCGATCTTGTCTTCCTCACGCTCATTAAAGCATTTGAAGAGTTGTCTCTCCAACGGTAGATTATCTCTTTTTCGGTTCAGATAGACTATTTATGAAAAAGGAACACTCCAACCAATAATGATTGGAAGAGTTCTCTAAGATATAATTTTATACTTTTTCAGGCCTTAGATACTAAATCATACAAAAAGGACCCTTTGGAGTCTTCTTCCGTCGTCGTTCAGACTCTCTAAACATGAACGATACCAAGTTTTCTTTCATTGGACTCGTTAAATTAAACATTGAGAGACCTTTTTTGGGAACGAACCCCTCCTCTCTCAGGTTCGTAAAACATATGAGTTTGGACTTGATTTCGAACGAGCTATATTGAGTGTTTGTTACCCTCTTTGAACTCGTAAAACCAAAAAGAGGTACTGATCAATCATCATGGGGGAAATGGGAAGGGAATCATTTTGCAAATAAATGGCAGTAGTTTGTCATTACCTTTGAACATGGCACTTGTCTAGATATCATTTCAGTCAATTGGGTATTCAGCTGATCTCCGTGACGATCCACTTTCATGAGTCATGTCACTCCTTTGAGTCTTTCAAAAGAATACATTGTCCACTGTCACACTGTGTGTTTTTCTGAATTAGTCATGCTGCCAAGTCTTTTGTCGTGCCGCCTGATGTTCAAAGGGAAGTTGAAGAAGTTTTCCTCTGCAGTCAAAACAGTCTCTGTGTCAGTACTTTTGAGTCAATCTTATGGTTACTACATTCACATCATTCCAAAAATATGTTCCAAGTTTCATGTTGTCGATGTGGGACTCATCATGGCCCTCCTTCGACGAGACTATTCCCGTCGAAATCAGCTCATCATCCGAGAAATAGTCTTAGAAACAAAACTTAGTACCTTGAGATCTGTATGCCTTAATGACAGATTCTCTCTCTCTCTCGACATAGGTTCACATCATTGACCTTTGATCGATAGAATCGACTGGGTGTTCGACATTAGGACATCTATTCACACTCAGTAGATTGTACTAGGGTACCTTGGGAATCATTGACATCAATGGTGATCTCCCTCACACTTGTTAACGGTTCACATCATTGGCTGGTGATCAAGTGGTTTCTACCATGTTCGACTTTATATCATTGTAATCACATGGATAGAATTGTACTTTGTGGAAGAGGAGACGAAGACCCTGGGTATTTGTTTAGTGCTCATTGCTTTCCCTAGGTTGTGATGGAGTTTTGTATATCTAGCATGGATCCACATTTGTATGGTCGTGGCTATGCTCAAATTTGCGTCTGTATGACATAGATCTACATTGTATGTCTGGTAGCTATGTCCAAGTTTGAGTCCTCTATCACATGGATCTACACTGTATTCTAGTAGCCATGCTTGTTTATTCCTCTCATGGATCTAGCTTGTATTGGTCTGCAACCATGAGTTGGTTACATGTGTCTACGAGTCAAAAATATTGATGTACTACAGATGCCTACTTGACGACATTCTTCGACCGAGCTAACATTTTCACCTCGAAGTGACAACTTGTTCTCTCAAAGCTCTCGCTTATCGTATCGCTCTAAGTCTCATGCTTTGGGGGGCATTTTGTTATACCCAAATCCTGTCACCATCATGTGATAAGACCCTTAACTTCCATGTTTTCCCTTAATCCCAACACTTAGAGTGGAAACTTACTATGTTTGTCAATTCTACTTGAAAAAACTCAGCACCATGCTTTCCTTGTGCCCCATGAGCGGTACCTTGCTCAGCACCACCTGTATCCTATTTTCAAGGAGCGGTGTCACTGCCTATGGTATTTTGTCTAAAAGTGTTTCTCATCTAAACCGCTTTGTCATAAGAGAAGAAAAGCTGTACCCTGGGTAAAATGGGAAAAATAGAAGTTTCTCAAGGCTTCTAGATCATGAGCCTCGTGTCCTCCCTTATCCCTATCATTATGGGTCAGTTGAGCTCGAGATGCCCCATGGTAGGATATTAGGTCCACCTCACCCAAAATTCTCTCAACTATTCCTATCCATTGAGCCTTATAAATACAAGCTCATGTCCATAGTTGAGGGGGAGAACTATAGAGGTATTGTTATGCTATTGGATTGACCACTTATCCCAAGCCATTGGAGAGCATAGAGAGCTAATTTGGAGCTTATGGGGATGAAGTGTTTGTCTCGTGGAGGTGCTTGTCGAAACTAAGGCAATGGTTGCAAGCTTCTCCATACATCTTTAATGCAAAGATGATTTATGTCCCACATTACTATTGTTTGGATTTTACATGTACATGTTGTTAGATTCCTTAGTCACTAACATGGATAAGTAGATGATTTTCTGGTAGCTTTGATGTGTTTGCATGTTTGATCTATTTGCAGGTACATAGGTTCACTATTGAAGCAATATTCCAGGTGTCTACGACATTCAAGGAAGGTCTTCATCCTTTGTCATTTACTCATTTGTTCTGGATCTGAACCATTCAGACCAGAGGAACAACTTCTATCCGCAGAAGGTGAAATATTCCTAATTACAACTATAATAACTAAATGTTTTGATTTTTTTGTTAACATTCCATTTCCACCATTGACATTCACTTTTTTCGTGCATATTATGAATATTTCCAGGTGATAACATGCTTATTACACTGTTATGCTTATCTCATTTTTTTTATGTTACAATTATTGACTCAACTTTTATTGATGATTTATTTTGTCAGGGTTGCAGCAGTGGAAAGCTACATGCTGATTCCACGGTCTAGGGGGACCGTGGAAGGCCACAATCTATGACTTGTGAGGTAAATGTTAAAAATAGTATATAAATATGATGTCAATAACAAAATGTTTCTATTTTTTTCAGTTAACATTCAATTTTCATTGTTACCATTCACTTTTGTCGTGCTTATTGTGAATATTTCCATATGATAACATGCTTATTACATTGTTGCAGGGGTCTACTCATCCCCATGGAGCAGAACATGTATCTCCTCCTTCAGAGGTAAACGTAAATATTATTGCAGTATCTCATTTTTGTTTATGTTACAATTATTGACTCAACTAAATATAGTAACTAAATATGACTACAATAACTAGAAACTCCAACCCTAGAAGATTTCCATGTGACAACATGCTTATTACACTGTGGCAGGGGTCTACCCATGGTCGTCATGCAACAGAATGCATGTCCTCTACTTCCATGGTCCAGGGTGACCATGGAAGGTCACACTCTGTGCCCCATCAAGTAAGTGTTAAATATAATAACTAAATGTTGAGATTTTTTCTGTTAACATTCAATTTCCACTGTTACCATTTGCTTTTTTTGTGCTCATTGTGAATATTTCCATATGATAACATGCTTATTACATTGTGGCAGGGGTCTTCTCATCGCCATGGAGAAGAACATGTATCTTCTCCATCAGAGGTAAAAGTAAATATTATTGCAATATCTCATTTTTGTTGATGTTACAATTATTGACTCAACTAAATATAGTAACTAATATGACTGCAATAACTAGAAACTCCAACCCCAAAATATTTCCATGTGATAGCATGCTTATTACACTGTGGCAGGGGTCTCATGCCCATGTTTGTCATGGAATAGAACATGTGTCCTCTACTTCTGAGGTAAAAATAAATATTATTACAATATCTCATTTTTTATGATGTTACAATTATTTTCATAACATTTATTTATTGATTTATTGTGTCAGGGTGGCACCGATGGAAAGGAACCTACTGCTCCCATGGTCGAGGGTGACTGTAGAAGGTCACACTCTGTGCCCCATCATGTAAGTGTTAAATATAATAACTAAATGTTTAGATTTTTTTTGTTAGCATTCAATTTCCACTATTGACATTCACATTTTTCTGTGCTTATGGTGAATTATTGATGAATTTATCGTGTCAAGGTGGGGACCGTGGAAATGCACCTGCTACTTCCATGGTCCAAGGTGACCGTGGACAATCACCCACTAGAAGTAGATCAATAGGGGGTGACCGTGGGAAGTCACCGGCCACAATACCGCATCAGGTAAGTATTAATTATTAATAGTAACTAAATTTAATTACAATAACAATGCTTGAATGATGTTAAAATCATTTTTCTTAATTTTATTGTTTGATGAATTTAGTCCAGTGCACTTGATCTGGGTGATGAGGAGCTTGAGGATGAAATTTACTATTCCATAGACCCTATGGATACTGTAAAGAAGGCCTTGAAAAAGGAAAACATAGAAATGATGTCTTTGGCTTGCATAAGGACCATGACATAGGAGATCAGGGCAAGGATTGAAGAGCTGAAATAACAAATAAAATATTATGGGGTAAGTGGCATCTTCACATATTTTTTTAAGATATGACATGATTTCATATCTGATATTATGTTTTCTATTTTTCCAAGTGATCTAATAAAGTAATTTTTTTCGTTTGTAGGAGTTTTCACAATTCGTGACTAGAGAAATTGTTGAGACAGGTATAGGTAGCAGTCATGCTCCAATGTAGCAACAACGCCGACAAATCAATGTACCAATGAGGATTTTGACACTCCTCTAGTTGGCCTCGAATCCATTGATGAGGGCACCTATTTTGATCATCATGACATGCCGAAGCATGATGAGACAGAGCCTAGGACTCAACATGACTCCGGAGATGAACCTACTATAGATGACCAAGAAACTTTTCCTGGAGCAGCACAAGTTAAAAACACCGGATCACTAGATCTCACCTTTCTGGTGGATGACGCTTGTGTTTCGATGAAGATTAAAAATATTGCAGGTATTTATTAATTAATTTATTCATTTTAAGAATGAAATTTAAATGGACATACACTGAAATTATTATAAATTAATGGATTACATATTTCTACAGGAAACAATGTTTTCTACAAGAATTTGAATGGCAAAGCATTGGAGTTGTTTGGCCCCACCATCCACACATAGTGGAATAGCCAAGATAGCACAAAGAGAGATGTATTGATAGACCACATGATAAACTTGTTAGGCAATACATTCAACAAGAAAGTGGTTGCAAAGTTAGCCGGCGAGAATTCAAAATATACCAGGGTCCAATATAGGGATAAATTGCAACTTGACTTCAAGCATTAGCACCCTCCCATGGTTCCAGAGAAAGAGTGGAAGGAAATCATAGAGGATGTAAAGGAGAACTTTCTAAACAGATAAGGAAAACAAACATGACTTGGAAAAACAAGGTACAACACATATCATCCTTTTAGTGAAATATGCTCTTTTCTTTTTTTCTTTTTTGTTTAAGCAAGAATTCTGATATCTAATGTTTTTTAAAATTTTCATATATAGGCAACCAGACACCTCCAAAGCAACCAAGGTTAGAGTGGAAAAGCACGAGCAACATAGACTGGGCCAGGGTGGCTATAGAAAACTAAGAGGCCGAATCGTAAGAATTAAATGATTAACTGTGGGGAATATTTATTTCAAAGTAGCGAACAAATATCTGTTTTTGATAGAGGGAATTTTATATGTGTTATGCATTGCAGGGAAATACGTTCCAAGATGCTGCCACCGAGGAAGACCTAAATATTGGTTTCAAGTATGGTTTTAAAAGTGTCATCGACTATCGAAAAATCTTGGGGCAGATTCCAATCTCCCCAGTGACGCAGATGCAGGTAAATAAAATGAATAAGGACATCATTGTAGTATACTATTAAATTCTATTCAGTTTTTATTATATCACCCATAAGTAAATATTTATGTTTTCTTTTAAGCAACAATGCAACCGCAGCACTGAATCCAGGAGTACTCCGCACGTACCAAATGATGTTGGGGTGTGCATGTCCCATGATAGTGGGGAGTAGAGTGGCCATTCTGGTATGTGTGCTTTGGAAATATAAATATCTACTGTGATTATAGATATTTATTTCCTGACGTATACTTTTAAATTTTCTTCTTTCGATTGAAGACTGTTTAGCTCAGGAGGGTGAACCACAAGAGGAATTAGCAAGTAGGGAAACAATTAACACACCAGCTGTCACAGCTACATAGACAGGTAAAGAGCAATATTGTAATTTTAATCAAAATGATGAAATATTAATTTCAATAATATTTCAACATATCGGTATGCCCATTTTCGTTGTTGCGGTTCACGCCCCTTCAGAACTACCTCCACTCCCTAGTCAACGATGTACAAGAAGTATGATACATGAGGGCATGGAAACACAAACATTAGCAGGACATGGCATTGTAGATAATCCACCAAATGATGATGATAATATCCCAATTATCTTCAGTTATTTCAATACAAAAAAATATAAATCAAAGAAAAAGTAGATGTATAAATTTATGACTTGTATTTGGATGTATATCGATGTTGTTAGTCTAAGACAATGTTTATATGAATTACCTCATCATGCTTCAATGTTTTTATGTTTATATGTTTTGATGACTAGCCTAGTTATGGATGAATGTTTAAATGTTTTCTATGTAAACAACATCATTTATTGGGTATGGGGAATTGAGAGCGATGTAAGGAGGGGGAGGGGCCATATGAGTTTCCACCTTCACGTGGTTGGCCCTATTCAGTAGGGAATATAAAACTGTTCTCGAAACAGAGAGGAGCTCAATAAGGTATAAATATTGTTTTATTACTATGCATTAAATATGGTTGTAAATTTTTAAATGCATGTATATTTCTTAAAAAATTCTTAATAAATTTAACATTTCACGATTCATTGATTTCTATAGGACTTTGTAGTAGGATTTAAATGATTGTTTATTTGCTTATATATTATTTACTCATATAAATTTTTTGTCTTTGATTATTTATGCAGGTCTTGGCAATGGAAATGCATCTCGTGGAAAACCCTTATCAAGTTGTATGGGCAAATGGATTTGGCGAAAGGACAATGATAATGTAAGGGTTTTGACATGTTCTTTATCCTTAATGTGTTTGTATTTATCCTTAAATTCTATTTCATTCTATTAAGATACAAGAGATACAACCAATAGTAAATAATTACTTTTATACTATCATCCAAACTAGGATATAACCTTCTACATAAAACACAAATACTTATTAGTAATGTAGACAAATAGAAGAAAAATGACGTAGAAGAAATTAGGCTTTTTTCGGCCCTTCTGCCTATAATTTCAACATGATGAAACCCTAGGTTAAGAAATTTTAATTTTTCAAATCCTAATTCTTTATCTATCTTTCAAAACTAAATTTTTTGATTTATATACTTGTAAATATTATTCTTAGGTTATTTTTGTTTCTCTTAGGTTTTAGACTTAATTTTTATGTGTTTTTGTTACTTTTATTTTATCAAAAAAGAAAGCCCTAAAAAAAGAATTTCTGTGTAAAACCCTAAAAATGCAAACCTGCTGCTCCCACAATCCGATCCCTCTCCTTTATCAAACACAGGTCCGCAATATGTATTGCAGACCTTGTATGCCCTAGCTTCCTTCTCTGCACACTCAAAACAGAATACAAGTTAGTATTTCAAACTATTTAGATGGTGGTGTATTTTGTAAAAATATATCTTATTGATTTGATTAGTTTTCTTCCCTATTTGCATTAGTTTTCTGGGTAAATGTAAGTCTAATTTTTTACTGAGATCTGGAACCTTACATCTTTGAATGCACAGTGATATAATTCTGACATTATTTTACTGAGTATTGTTTTGGATTTTCTTAGTACTAATTATTGCTATTGAGAGCTTACATACAGGGACTTGATGATTTTATATTTCAGAGCTTACATACAATATCGAGTGAATGATAATAACATTATGGTTATCTTGGCACTAAATTTTCATTAAGTTAGTATTTTATTTCTATGCTATCACATACATAGATCTGGAAATCATATGCTAAATGGCACATTAAATGATTAACACTGGCTATTGGTTGCACTATTTTACACGTTCTGATTACTGTGATTATAAACTTTCAATTGTTGCATGGCACATATGTGGACCACTAATTCATATGTCTAGATCTTCAAAGGTAGCAGATAAAGTGATGTTATTACATGAGGAGTGTCTCCAAGGAAATTATGATATAGTTTCTAAACTACAAATTGCATGCTCAACTGTGCAACCTACTTCTCAGTGCCTAAAAGTAATTTATGATCAATTTTTTTTCTACATGAGATCAATCCTAGTAATAGAATAGAAACAAGTTGTCAATTTTTTGTTGACTAACATGTCTCTTTCCCATCATGTGCTTAGGGGACTGTTTTTATCTTATGGGCATATTTGATACTAACTTGACCAATTTTGGCCATGCTTGAGGTGGTTGCGTAGGAAGGATAAAATTTTCATATTCAGCTCTTCCAATAATGAGCAACATCAAAACAACTTACCACCAGTTAAGACTAAAAAGATCCTACACAGATTTTCCAGGTGAACAAATACTCTTTTTCCCTAGGGGTTGAGTTATTTATTTATTATTTATTTATTTTTCAATAAAGACGAATTCAATGCACCGTATGTTTTTTGTAGTATGATGAATTATCACTAGTAGATCTTCACACATAGTAGTGAAAGTGATGATATTTCACGAGGACTGTCTCCAAGACAATTATGATATGGTTTCTAAACTACAAATTGCATGCTCAATTGTGCAACCTGCTTTTGATCAATGCCAAAAGCTGATCTATGATGAATTTTTTGTTATATGAGATCATACATAGTAAACAAATAGAAATAAGTTGTCAATTTTTTGTTGATTAACATGTCTCTTTCCTATCATGTGCTCAAGGGACTTTGTTTTTTCTTTTGGGCATATTTGGTACTAACTTTGACCAATTTTGGCCATGCTTGAGGTGGTTGCATAAGAAGGATCAATTTTTCATTTTCATCTCTTCCAAAAATTGCGGGCTTGACCTTCTCTGGCTTCATTTACACCTATGGGCTTCCTCAGTCTTCAAATATCGGGCTCCCTTCATCTTCAGAACATGGGATTCCTTTACTTCTGACTTGTGGGATTCTTTAAGCTTCTTTGGGTATCTACAAGCCTCTGCGGGCTTCTTCCAAGCTCTATGGGAATCCTTCCAAGCCCTTGTGGGCTCTTTAAGCCCCAGTGGGCTTAACCTGATTTTAGATCACAATAAGTTGATCCGAGCCTAGTGGTGCCTACATCTTTTATCGATGGTATTTTTACAGATGTACCCCCCTACATTATCATAGAAATCAGCTCTCAGTGGTGCCTAGAATATCATTTAATTAATGTTTATATAATCCCTGTGGTGGTTGCAACGTATTTTATTGATGGTATTTTTATAGATGTACCCTCCTACCTTGTCATAGAATCCTCTCTAAGAGGTGCTACTTTAGCCTCTAATTATGTATTTGAGCCAATTATTATGAATTTGTGCATCCTAATCGGAAAACATTTTTGAGGCAATAATTAGGGTGCTTAGGGCCACTTTGGGTACTTTTTAAATAATTATGCCTTATTTTTTAGTGTCAGTTAACACTTTTTGACCTCCCCCTTGAACTTCCCATTTATTTCTTTTCCTTTTACTTCAATATGTTTTTTCCCATATCTTACTTTCCCGATATATTTCTTTTCTATAAATCATCTTTCCTGTGTTATATTTTATCCATTTCTTTGTCTTTAAAATATAGTATGTATTTGTTCACAAGCACTTATTGAAGATCCAAAACCGTGGAAATGAAGGTGCCTTTCCACGGTTTTTAAATGTTTTTTGAAACCTCCAGGTTTCGTCTCAATATCAACCAACTTTCGTCACGGCTACTGCAAAACTGTTGAAACCCGGGGTGGATTTCCAGGAATACCATCACTATAGAGACAAAGTTTCATGGAACAATAACCGTTCAAATTGCAGATTTCGTCGAAAGTGTTTGGCTTTCCACAGTTTTGCGTGGAATAAATTTATGTTCAAATTCCAGAATTTGTTGATAGAGAGACCAACTGTCGTCGAACGTGTTCCAGGGTTTTGCGTGGAAACACAATTTTGTCTAGCATTTTTTGGCCATATTTTCATTGTTCTAGGGACGACAAATTGGTCAATAGAGCGAGGAACACGTGGAAGAAATTTCTGTTCAAATTCTAGAATTCCTCGATCGAGAGACAAACTTTCGTCGAACATGCTCCACGGTTTTGCGTGGAGACAAAGAATTTCGTACCAGTTTTTGGCCATATTTTCGTCGTTATAGGGACAACAACTTTGTCAATCGAGCGATGAATACATGGAAGAATTTTCTATTCAAATTTTAGAATTTGTCGATAGAGAGACACCTGTTCGTCGAATGTGTTCCATGGTTTGGCGTGGAAACTAGATTTTGTCTAGCAGGTTTTGGCCATATTGTCATTGTTATAGGGACGAAAACTGTGTCGATAGAGTGACGAAAACTGTGTCGATAGAGCGACGAAACGTAGAAAATGAATTCTAAAAAATCAATTTCAAGGCCACCGTATAGAAGACATGTGGTGGCCATCTTTCATCTCTATATCGACGACTTATAAAGTTCGTTGATATATCCACACAATAAGTGCCACGAAACAACGCAACCGTTATTGTCACAAGTGAGATGACAAAACGTGGAAATAGCAACGAAACACCGTTGCAATTTTGATATTATGTATTAGTGGGACCTATTGGTAGAACCCAATTGGCAATCAAACAAACATGAAACAAAATGTATGGAAATATTATGTTCTGCTTGAATATACTACACTATTTGATCTGGGTGCCCAGGCGCACTTCGAAGGACAAAAGTTTGATTGAATGAATTGAGCACTGTAATGGAGAAAGCATATCAAAATAAGCAAAGCAGGAAATACACTCCACAAACAAAATGAAATAGTTCGAACCAATCTCTGTTGTTCTATTCTTCTCTACTACTTGCTTGTATATTACAATAGTATACATGCTTATATAGAGTGTTGAGATGCTTGGTTGGCTACCCATTACGTTTAGTTACAAATAAGTTAGAATGATTTAGAATTTCAATCGTTACAGATGACTGGAAAACAGAGAGACAATTTGTCGTAGTTGTGTTGAGATGCCGGTGTCGACAATCATGTTGAGATGCATAACTTTTCAAGGTTGTGTCTAGGTTTAGACTTGTCGAAGTTGATCTGGAACTCGTCGAAGTCGAAAAACATGACGATTTCTAGTTGGATCATTCCTCCTTCCTTAATAAACAATGGTACCTATTGTTTTCCCATTCAGATGAGGAAACTTGTTGGTGAGTTCAGTAGAAGAGTACCACTTTCCTTGTGTTGAGAGCTATCCAACTTTGGCCACTTGAAACAAGGGAATTGCGTTCATTCTTGTATGGTGTATGTGTAACATACCCCAAAATACCTGAACAGTTTCTCCAGGTGGCAGCATAATTTTTTTTCTTAAAATGTACAGTTAAATCATACCAAATTAAACTTAATATTTACTTAACTATAACCATTCTTTGACAATTAAGAAATCAATCTAATACTAATATACCATAAGCAAATCTTATTGAAGATTGCAATGAGATACAACCATTACATTAGTCGCATGACTGTCCTTTCCATGAGCTACCGATTATACATTATCCCTGTCTTTTATATGTAGTTAATCACTTTCCATAACAAGGTGCTATACTATGACCTTGATTTCATGAGCGTAACCATTAGATATGAGACATACGGTCTCCTGAGTGGACTAAACAACAAAGTTAGATATGCTTTAGATAATAAAAGAAACTAATTAAAAAGGTATGCTGATAAACAACCAATTTATTCTACACTGTCTTTCAAGATCCATCCCAATGCCCTTCCATTATCGGGTCATAGATTTTGCAGCCAACACTCAATATACATATTAGTGCGACAAAACATGTAAGCTACATAATAATTCTATAAACAAAATTAACCATTATAGGTACTTCTTTAATGCGACTTTAGCTTGGGCGAATGAAAGCGTGTCTACGATTTTCCTCCAAACCATAGGCTTTATTTGACGTATGTTTGTCCTTCTAAATCCACCCCCAAGCTGGGCGACGAATCCACCAAGTTCGAGAGGCAATAGAATCCTTTGCCAAGATTTCTGAACAGGTGATAACCCTCAACTACTGCCTATAATATAACTAAGCATTAAATGTAAGTTCTGCCCAACTAAAAAAATCTATTCTTATTAAGGATAAAAAGGTTATTGTTCAAATATCTAAAATGAGATTCTTTAACATAGAACACAACCTTCAATAAGCACCATGTATTCAATCTTTGTTATAAGAAAAGGAAGGAATTAATTTCCTTAGTGGAAAACAATCCATTTTTACCAAATGTATAGATATATAGTGTGGCTTCCTTATAGTAAGCCAATCCTTCCACCACATTGAAGTATCCTTATCTAATTATTAATATTTTCATTATCATAAGATTTTCATAAAAGATATAGCAACATTAACAATATTGAGCCTTTACACATAGGTGCATATTTTAGTAGGCTCTATACATTACGGAGTTAGTATTACAAGGAGAGAGTCTGTCTTCTTTACCATACTAGAAGATTTTTATTAATAAAATCATATAATCATACCAATCAAGAATGAAAATGATACTCTCCTTTCAAGAAGTCACTCCTAGTCTATACATTTTAACAATTATAAGTTAATACATACACATCTCCAAAATGCAGACTTTAGGTTATAATAAGTCGAGACACAGGAAATATGGAAATCAAATGAAACCATTGGGAGATTGTTGCAAAATCATTAACGCAACATTGGAAAATATGTAGATCATTTAGAGCTGCGCGAGTTGCATACCTTCTAGGAATGAAATGCAGGCATAAGGACATCATGGCAGAGGTTTTTTTATATATACAACAAAATAAACAATGCATTCTACGATGCTGACCATAGGAAATATTAGGAGATGTAAAACAACTGTTCCACGTAATAAAACAATGCATCTGGAAAACGAACGAAGAAGATCTGAATCTAAAGTTTTTACACTTAAAACTCAGGTTAATATCTCATGTAGTTATAGGTCAGTCACCTGGTGGTATTACATACACACTCAATGCAGAAATGATTGCCTGAGCTTAAAAAACATGTACGTTCGGTCCATCCATCTGATTGCGCCGAGAGGCGCTCTACAGCCCAGTATGGGGGAGATCTTGTCACGTGATGTAACGTGATGTAACGTTACTAACATGTCGGCAAAAAATAATAGTGAAAGTGAATATTATGGGGGAGATCTTGTCACGTGATGTAACGTGATGTAACGTTACTAACATGTCGGCAAAAAATAATAGTGAAAGTGAATATTATGGGGGAGATCTTGTCATGTGATGTCGGCAAAAAATAATAGTAAAAGTGATAGTGAAAGTGAATATTATGGGGGAGATCTTGTCACGTGAATAATAGTGAAAGTGAATATTATGGGGGAGGATGTAAAATTTGCAATATTGAATAACTAATGTAAAAAGTAGTAAATATTTTGTGGGACTAATAATGTAAGGTCGTAACGTTTCAAAAAATACACTCCCTATATTAATACAAACAAAAAAAATATTATATAAAAAACATATTCTCAAGGAGCTATTAGAGACGAAGATTCTGATCATTATTCTCAAGGAGCTATTAGAGACGAAGATTCTGATCAATCAGCCAGGCATTTGATCGCTTTAACAAGGTAAACATTGCATAATTTTAAATCTTCATTTCAAATAACATGAATTTTTTTTTATAGTGAACAATGCTTCTTTGGCTATGTAATTAGTAAAAAACTGATATGACATTAAAAAAAAAAAAAGAGGTTAATACCAGGTTGAATGAAATTATATACCACCATTTTCTTTGTATAGCTTCTTTTATTTATGAAGAAATGGTTTGTTGTGGAAAATCCCCCTT
>LPNX010972954.1:0-94019 GCA_001517045.1 Pseudotsuga menziesii
AGAATTTCACTCTCACTTGGAAATTATAAAAAGGGGTGAGGGAGGCAAAAGTGAATCACTTGTTCATTTTTCAAGTGAAGGAGAAGAGAGAGCTCAAGGAGGTCAAATTCCAGGTTAGGGTTTGAAGCTGAAGAATTCAGTGTTTTGCTTGCACGGTTCTCGAGGTGTACGGCCACATTTATTGCTGGTGTACGGCTGCATTTATTGGCACGATTTTCGAGGAGGAAGTACGGCTGATCTGCACGATTTTCGAGGTGTACGGTCTGCTGTCAGTGCATTAAATGCTGCACGGATCCCGAGGAGTGCGGACTGTGTACGGCAGAGCTAATCGGCACGAATTTCGAGGTAAAGTACAGTTTGAATTTAATGCTGTACGGACTGTGTACGGACTGCAATAATTAGGGCACGAATTTCGAGGATCCTGTACGGCTGATCTGCTGTACGGCCTGCTGTCTGATTTGGCACGAAATTCGAGGAGATGTACGGTCAGGGTTTGCTGTACATGTGCATTTATTGCTGAGAGAAATTCTGGTGGAGATAAGTTGTATTTTCATCTTTCATTTTCTGTCCTACATTTTACTGAAGAAATAATAAAAGCTCTCATCTCAAACTGGTTTTCCCCGTGGGGGTTTTTCCAGGGCAAATTTGCCAAAAATTACTGTGTCAAATTTTATGGTGTGCATGTGTTTATTTACAGCCTGTTAGTTGTTTTCAGCGTGTTTAAATTGTTCAGAGAAATTTCATAAGTAACTTCAAGCCTATGCATAACCGGCTGAAGTGAAACTCACGAAATTGTTCATTAAACCAGCAAGCTGTTAAACAAGGTTATTCAACACTACTGGCATCAAAGTGCTTAACAAGGAAGCTAGAGCTCATATAAAAAGGATTATAAAATCCCATACTGAAAAACTAAAGCAGAATAATCCCACGAAGGGGAAAATACTGCAGCCAGAAGACCTATTAGCAAAACCACATGGCATGTGTGTCTGCACGATTTGTTCAAGGCCTTTACTTTTGAAGGTACATTGACATGAAAGAATGACAAAGTACTAGCTCTGTGAATTTTTGAAGTGTTAAGTCTCTAAAGGAATTGCTGTCATAGAGTTAATAGAATTGAATTGCTGAAGATGAATACAGAACACAAGTGGCAGTTCTCTCTAGTAGAAAAGAGGTGTAACTGAATTTCTCTGGTGGATGAAACATTAACCCATACCCATGGTTCTATTTGTACAGAAGTTTCCGAAAGTCAATGTCATATCTAAGAAAGGAATAGCTTGGTCCAAAATACAGTTTATCATTTGGCAATTTTATCTCATAGGAAAGATGCATATGAACTTTCCAGGGCACTATTTCCATCCTCATGTTATAGTTAGGTATATAACTGATATGTTTAACACGGCCTTTCTTGATATAGTCAATGATTCAAAACATATTTTAATCTCTTGTGATAATGTAACAGTTAAAAATGGCAATTCATGAATCTGAATTTCTTGTTTGTATTTCAATATATATATATATGGAATAAGCTAAACTCTAGACGATTTGCACCATGATTTCAGTCGTTTTTCCGGCGAAAATTCGGCTGAAATTGTTGAAATCGTGGTTTTGGGTTGCTGGAATTGCATAATCAGGGTGCCCCCAGGGGTAATCGAGGTTGCTGAATCCATTCCTTCAGTCGAAATTGCAATTCCAGCAACCAAATTGCAATTTCAAAGATTTTTCTCATCGCCAGATTCCAGCAAAAATCGCCAGAAAAGATGTAAATCGTCTAGAGTTTAGCTCACTCCTTTATATATATGCATGTATTTGACTTTGCTTTGGATAGTAATATTGTTATTAAGAACATTGTGGCTAAGGTGTGAGAACTGTCTTTTGCTATATTCATCTTATGGAAATAATTTTTTTGAAAATGCATCACTATGTTAGTAAAAAAATTATTTTGGAAACATTAATTTAAACTTGTTTATGTCATTGTTACGGTTTTGTGGATTTAGTTATTTATACATTTGATTTATTTTATTGTTATGGGTTTATCTATTTGTATAGTGACAATGATGATGGTTAGCATTTTATTTCTATGCTCATGAAAACCGGAAAGAAACTCGTCTAAATCTCCTTAGGATATGACAGTTGAAATTAGCCAAATTTTGAGTTGGTGCTTAAGACTTGTGACATCGTGTATAGTGACAATGATGATGGTTAGCATTTTATTTCTATGCTCATGAAAACGGGAAAGAAACTCTTCTAAATCTCCTTAGGATATGACAGTTGATATTAGCCAAATTTTGAGTTGGTGCTTAAGACTTGTGACATCGTGGCCGCAGAGAACAGTTTTGGGACATACCGTTTGATTGAATAATAGTTTTTTGTTGCTTGAAAAATAATCGTAGCTTTTTCTATAGAAAAGTATAATTCCTAATCATGCCGATATGAAATGGCATTTACACAAAAGCATGGTGCTTACAATATTATCTTGAGTTCAAATGACACCATAGTGCGTAACAAGGAATTTTGAGCTTGTATTAAAAAGGATTATAAAATCTTGTGGAAAAGACCACAGCCCAATAGAGGGCCTACTAACAAAACCATCAACAATAGATACATTAGAATTACTCTCCATAAACCTAAAATTGTCAACTCAAATACTCACATAAGAGAGGCCACCCACGCATGAGACAAATGTAACCTTGAGTGCATCCATGACCTAGTCGAAACCATCCAACCTAAAACAAATTTAGAACAAATAATAAACCCTATCCCTCAAAGTCTTGGAAACGTTGTTGCATTATATAAACAAATAAGGCTGCCTTGAAGAAAGATCAAAAGGAAATCGATCTAGATCTGCTACATAGATGAGCCCACAAAACAAAGTAGAGAAACCCACAAAACTAAGTAAAGACGCAAAGCAGAGGAACCTGCAAAATTGATAAATTATTGAGAAGAGGAGACCACAAATCATAGAGATGTCAAGCTCATTCTTCTAGCTGAGTCATTGAGCAAAGAAAATGACAAAATGATAATAGAGCCAAACATAACGTCAAATTGTCAACTCTAGCATTGCTAGAAACATTGCAGGTATGGATGGGAACATGAGTTGAACTTTAGATGACTTACCGTCCATTCCTAAGAGGATCTTATCATCGAGAGGCTGCATTTGGAAGTGGCATTGCCCTCAGAAACTCAAACCATAAGCCATGCTATTCTCAAAACCCTTCACATTACTAGCTTTGTTTCACTCCAATTGCTAATCAATTAGATAATAGTTTTGTTTGTATGTTGTCTTTCATTTAAAAATTGTAAACATGATCACATTTGTATTGCTTTGAATATATGCCAAGTCTTGGAGTAGATTAGGCTTCAAATTTGAAGCCTTCAATGCCCTTCAAGACCTATTTTACCTTTCATAGGAGGGTACAATATTTTTTGCCATTGGCAAAAAAAAAATTAATTTTGTATCATGCTCTTCAATAATGAAATTGACCATTATTTTGCAATTGAAGGGCTACTTCAATTTTTGTCTGTCAAATTTTTATATGGTTGAAAATCCCAATGAGTCTATCACACTTTCTATCAGCATTATTTATCAAAACTTAAATCATGACGAAACTTTAAATCATTTAAAATTAAGTTTAAATGGTATTGCCACCTTACATGTAGCTTCTTCCATCTAGTTGCTCAATGCTCAACTCCAACACAGCCACAACACGCAGCTTAACTTTCATTGACATGGATATTTTATGGACCCAAATACGTTTAACTCATATCTAAATTCATATGTGGATAAAAATTTGCAACAAACTTAAGCTTGTAATAAAGTCAATAGTGAAAGCTCATTCAATTATTAATTGAAGGAGACTGTACAACAAAATATGGATGGTCTCTAAAATAATTAAATGAAAATAATTTTTTAATGTTTATTATTTTGTTTCATTACAACAATAGTTGATTTTTTTGTTGCAACGTGACTTTGCAATGGGTTGGATTGATTTTATAAATTTATTAAAACAATAATTATGTAGTTTGGATCTCGAGTAGCTATACATTTACACGTGTATTAACTATACATATGTAGGCTATTATTGATGACATTATTTATATTATCTAATACTTAAATTATTATTTCCTAGCATGGTTGCATTTGGAAAGAAGACTTAAATTCTCATTTCCTAAGATCATAGGATGGTTGTGTTTTCATTACTACTCTTTCCTTTCATAATAGCATCCCCTTCCTTGGATTTACAGATAGGAATGTTCTTCATCACTATAGGCTAGAGGGCATCGAGATATTGTGTAAGCCTTCAAAATTATGCTCCATGACCTTGACTTATTTCAGGGTTTGAATACTCCAAAACCATGTTTTGTGAAGCCATGTCTGGTTTATTGTATGCAACAATAATCACTTGTTGGATGGGATGTGCGCTATAATGTAAGGTGGTTGCGATATTTGCCATGGATTCATGATTTCATCAACTTTCTCTTGTTCGAGAGTCTTGAGGAATGGATCAGAATTGAATGAGACCGTACATCAAGATATTAATGGAGAATGGTAAAACAAGATTATCAAATTCTAAGAAGGGAGTGCATGACACGTGGATGTCAGAGTTACACACTCTTTTGGTATAGATCTATGTTGTAATTTTTGGTTAGAAAACTTGTCCAAAATGAAGGGATTTGAATGAGAAACTTCTAAAAATAAGGTGATTTGATAGCTCTTTTTCCTAGGTTAAATTTGATGCAGAATTTTTATTATATTAATAAATGTGATCCATAAATGCCAAGATTATATACCTTTCCACTCTTCGCCACAAGGTTATAACCAGTAATCACTTGTGACACGATGAAACCCTAGGCGCGAAGCATTAATTGACAATCACCTCTAGTAAGTTGGTGACCTGGTAGCAAATAAAGCATTAATTGACCATATGGTGCGATAAGCTAGTGGCCTAGTAGGAAAGAAATGCATTAATGATGCTTGTGTTTCGATAGGTTATCATAGTTGAAATAAGCTAACAACATTCTTCAAACCTGAATGAATTCATCCCATAGACGATCCCAGGAAGGCATATGCTCGCGAGCAACTACAGACTCTACAAATATAGACCATGTTTTTGTCACAACATTCAAGGTTGTCTATACCAACTCACTTCTTTGTACAACCTCCCCAACTGCTCTAAGTTCATCTCTAACTTGGGTGATCCTAGTAGGGTATGAAGCCATGTTTTCACCCTTGTTCATCTTAATGCCTTTCAGCTTCTCCCTTAGTACCATTTTCTTATTTTCGTTAGAACTTTGGTTCAAGTTTGTTAAGGCACTCCACATGAAAAAGCATGGTTTTGTTTACAACATGTGGGATTACATGATCTTTCACGGCATCAAATAAAATCCTCTAGGCTTTTATATCTTTTTTGTCAAAACCAGCCTTATCTACAGCAACCGTAGGAACTGTAACTGGATGTGCTTGTGTACTGTTAACTATATCCCATAGCTCATTTTCTTGCAGAATCAATACAATTCTAGCCTTACGAGGGATAAAATTTACTCCCTCATCCAACCTATCTTCAATCCTAAACCCAGCAGTCATAACCACAATCAACCCAAGAACGTGTAAACTTCACTAACCACCTGTTCTCCCTTCTTTTCCATGTCTTAAATTTCACTATGAAAATTTTTTTTCCCTTTAAATCTCCTTCGATACCATGAAATTTTTCTCATTCCCAACCTGGTTTCAAGTTTTAGAATTTCACATGAAGTTTAATGCCCAGACTCTCTTTACATGCATGAAAATTCATTTTTTCTTGAAACACATGGAAATTTTTCAACATTAAAGAACTCAAAAAATAAAAGATAGCCAAACCATAAATTTGAACTCAAAGATTTTTTTACCAAACTTGGTTCGGGATAAAACCCCGAAGGGAAAACCTGATATGAGAGATTTTATTTTCCAAAGACAATTTACAATATCAGAACAACTGTACTTATCTCAACATTTCATCTCGAAAAGTGTGCCAAACCCAGTAGTAGTCTTGAACATCTTTTACAACTGTAAGGCCCACATGTGCCAGCAATTATTGCTGCAATACCACCTTGGAAAATGTGCCCATAATTAACAACAGTACGATCAACATTAAATGATGTACGAACTCCTCGATTTTAGTGCATGTAGCATCTTGTATGACCACCTTGAAATCTATGCATGTTTTTCATCTCAAAAGATGTGCCAAATTTGTCGATGTATGGCCTATATGTCGTCCTCAAATTTTGAACCAGATTTTTACCTCAAAAATGGTGCCCCTTTCTTGTTATTGTACGGTTTGATTTTTACCTCAAAATTTGTGGCAAAACAGTTGTTGTACGGTCTGCATTTATTGTTCAGACTATGTATAAAAATGTGCCCTCATTGAAAATCATTCCCCTTACTCGGCCTTCTCAATTTATGTGCAAGGGCTTATTCTCTCTCTTCTTTTCTTTCTCACTCGTTCTCTTCTATTCTCTCCAAAGTCTCTTTGGTGAAAGTGAACAATGAATTAGATCTCAATGCATTTCCCTAGTTATGTTCAAGGTAACTAACTCATTTTAATCCAATGGCTAGGATTAAAACTTAACATTTTAAGATCTAGGGCCCTCATTAAATGCTCGTACTTTTTCTCATTAATTGAATTTCGCTCACCTTCATTTAAATAATTAATGAGTCATTTAAATATTTTACCCATTTTTTATTCTCATAAAGTCAATTTAATGTTAGAACCACAATCCACCTTTATAAAATGCCTTTATAAAAAAGTACATCTCACTTTTATAAAGAGACTATGGACCTCAATTAATGTTTGTCCACCTCTAGGCACCATAAGGTGAACAACACTTGCCTTGGTACTTTTTCAACAAGTAGTTCGCCCTCAACACTACTATAACAAGCATCTCTCACAACTGCTTGAAACTCGTGCACACTCCAACCTTGGACAGTGTGCCCTCTTGCTATACCAATCTAGAAAAGTGTGCCACTCTTGGTTGTTGGGAATGTGTTCCCTCCTTGGCTGCCTCTTCCTCTTCCTCCTTTCTCATCCCTAACACTCTCTTTCTCCAAGGATGTGTGCCTCTCCTCTTCCCCACTTGGATGAGTGAAAATGAATGAGGTCTCATCTCTTTTTATTTACCTCATTAGGGTAACTCTCATGACTTTTTATATTTCTCAACTAAGATTAGATCTTGGCCACAAGATCTAAGGGTTGGAATTTAATCACATGTTCACTTAAATCTCTTAAGTAAACAATATAAAACTATATATTTTTGAAAAGTCACATTTAACAATAAATATAACAAAAGTGAGCTTTATAACTTAAAAGTCACTTTATAATCTCAATAAAGTATATCTCACTTTTAAATTAGAAATTCACATCATAAAGTATTTTAATTAATGTTGCACACAATGTCACACTGAGAGGCGGGGGCATGAATCAGTGTGCTAACAATGATAACAATTTTCACTTCAAAACTTTACAAAGTTCATCATTCAAATTAAGCTACTAAGTACATCAATTAAACATGTCATCAATCATAGATCATAGAGACACATCACAAGATAAGTATTGTAAACTTTATTTATAATTAGATATGAAGTACAATGGAAGACTTTAATCTTCGTGATTACATCGGCACCAACTGACTGAAGAGCACCAACTTCTATTCCAAGACGTAGCTTGGTTCTTTTAGCTCCAACTAAGAAGATGTGAGGTATCCAAACCTCAGAGTGCAAGACTCATCTTGCCTTCACATATTGCTCATTGTCATCAAAGGTCATGTCACTATCAAGCATGTCAAAGTCTAGCATGTCACTGTCATTAGCTCAAGCCTCAACGTCATCATTCAAGTATGTGACTGCTAAATCAATGCATCATTGTATATTATTATTTTACATCATTGTACCTCATCATTACTGTACCTCGTCATTACTGTGCCTCATCATAAATGTGCTATTGAACTATTATATCAAATATATACATACATCACTGTAACTTAAACATCACAGTAATATGTGTCATTATGCATCACTTTGCATTACACATATACCACTGTTGTTATGGTAGCTTGTATTGTCATCACTTCATCATCAGTCTTCAACATTGTCATCATATTACAAATGTAAGGTAGTTGTCTTCATGAGTTAAGGAAACACATACCGATTATATGTATTCAAACACAAACATGTTACTATCAATTTTGTCAATCTGATCACTCCACAGTCAAAGACTCGAGGATGAAACTAGTATGTCACTGTCATCAATGTCAAAATAAGAAGGTCATCATTGTGCATACATCACAGTCATACTTCACTGTACTTTAGGAGAACATACACCACTGTCATCTCATCTTCATTAATTCATCATTGTTTTCATCATTGATGCGTTCTTTATCTTCTACCTTCACTGGTTTCTTATGATGCTTCTAGTATCTTCGTTAGATCATCCTTATGCTTCTAATCCTCAGTATCATTGTTAATATATCATGTTGTGTATGCTCCATGAGAATCCTTTGACTGTTGCTACCCTCCTTAGTGATTTGACTGCTGCTCCTAAACAGTCCACAATTAGACATTCCAAAAATCAGAGATAGAGATAAAAATCGGAGATAACTTCCCCAACTTCACTTGTTGTTGCTCTACGAAATTCCCTCAATGGACAGTCTGAAATTTCAGAGAGAAATCTCATTTTTTTGGTGTGTGTTTTTTAATAACATTTCCTTTGTATTTATACTGGTTTCAACATGGAGTTTTACAGGGCCAACATGCAATAAATAAATTTATTTTCTTTTCTTTAGTTGACTGACCAAAAAATGTGGGGTACACCAACTTCAAAAATTCATCTCTTCAACCGTAAGGAGTTAGGAGATGCTCCACATATCACCGAAAAGGGCTTGACTAGGACTATCTCCCTATGATGGGATTATTTGCAATTACTTGGTCCAATACCCTTGTTTTTGTCAATTTGTGTAAAACATCATAGACCCCACACATAAAGGTGTCAAAGTCCACACCACTAACTAGAAGAGTTCTAAGGACTTCTTCAAATACTTCTTTAACATATTAAGGCATGTCCTCCATCAACAAGCAAGGGCTCCATGGCCATGAACATTTTGATATCAAGAATAAGTGGACTCCATCATCAAGTACAAAGGTACATGCAAGCTCCATCATGATCATATAATGTCTAAGGGCCATCATACCACCATGTATGTGGGTGCCAAACCTTCTCATGCATTATGACCATCTTCAAGGGTTCCATGACCCCATGAAGGGCACTAAAGGGCATGTACAAGGGTACAAGGGCATCAAGGTCATCATCAAGTGCAAGCAATGTGCTATCAAGTCATGACCTATTCAATAAATGACCATAAAATGGGTCATTTGTACCACCATGTGCTACACACCATCTGTGAATGGGCTCCAAAGCCCGAGCTACCATGCCATGCTTTCCATGTTATCAACCTTTGTCACTCCTTTGTCATTAAGGGCTTGACATCAATGACAATCATGCTCAACAAACTCCCTCTTTGTCATTGATGGCAACACCTATTCAAATTTCTCCCCCTTTGACATTAATGACAAAGGGTCAATTAAAAGCTTCACAATGCCTAAAAAAGTTATATTTTTGAAAACCTCTTGAGATCAATCTGAGATGTTTGCTCCCCCTTTCATGTAGACTTCTTCATTTACTGAGCTCCCCCTAAGATCTTGTTGGTTTGTTTGTTATTGTCTTCAATATGTTGCTAGATGCTCTTCTAAAGATATTTAATTTATCTTCATACAATGGTAAACATCTCAATAACCAGCTCAATATAAGTCATATAATCGGATACCAAAAACAACTGTTTCTTGAAGACATTCTTGCCAATCATATCCCGGTCTAAAGAGAGTAATCGGTACACATTCATCAATAATCAACCAATAAGTTCATAAAAGGTAATCATGCATCAACGACTGACAATCCAAACATCACCATGTTGCTTCACTTTACTTGTTTTTCTTTATCTTGATGGCAAAAACTAACCATATTGCTCCCCCTATCAACATGCCACTTGTAGCTACGATCCTTGGACTTGTTTCACTACTTGAAGAAACCATCATATTCCCTTGAGTCCATCCTCCAAAATCCATGAACTCAAGGTGTGTTAAAGTCTTTGAAAGACCTCAAGCTTGGCTTGCCATATGGCAGCCATCTTCTATGCACTGATCAACTTCATTCACATTCAACAAGACATTCTTTTTTGCCCATACCTAAGAGTGTCATTGACTTTGAGTACATGTATTATGGGCTTCAAATATTCCTGCATTATTCTTTTCCCATGGTTCATAGGTTCTAGCTGATGTGTATGAGGGACTCATCATAAGTTGTCTTCTTGGACTTGCATAGTCTTGGAATTTGTGACTAAAGCCTTAGCAATTGTAACATCTCATGGTGTGGCAAGTTGCAGCAATATGGCCAACACAATTGCATATCCAACATATGATTGTATTGTTGGGAGGCCCAATACTTCTTGCATGAGATCTGTAATCCAATGCCCTATAACCAAAATCATTACATGAATAGCAATAAACATTTAAACTGTTTTTATGCCTGGAACTTTGGTTCCATATTGGAATTGTTTCCCTTCTGAATCTGCTTTGAGTGGGCCCAACTTCTTGACGTCTTTCTGATCTTTTGAGGTCGTCTTTGTGTTGTGCAGGTGGAGCCTTGCTTTCAGTTTTGGACATCGAAGGACCTGCTTCAGGAGTCTTGGGGGACCAAGTGCCAACTTCGGATTTTTCTCTTTCCTTCTTGTAGCCAAAATCAGATGTGTCAAATGGAGATCTTTGACTCTACATCATCTCATCCAAGATATTTGAACTGTTTTTGAACTTGACACATGCATTTGTCCTCTTATTCTTCTTTCTAAGATCAATAACTTCCATCTCAAGCTTCTGGCAAGTCTTCTCTTTCTCATCCAACTGGTGTTTCAAGACTTCTTCTATCATCTTTGCTTCTTCCAACTGGCTCTTCAAATTAATATTATCCTTTCTTGTTTCTTCAAACTCTTTTGAGTCTTCACCGGGCTCTTCTTATTAACTGATCAGTTTGGTGTTTAATCTTTCAATTTCATCTACATTGTCTTCTAGCTCATCTTGTAAACTTTTCTTCTTGTGATTGAGTTTCATGAGTAGATCCATTAACTTCTCATGGTACTTTTCGAAGGACCCCAAAATCTTCCTTTTAAGCCTTAAGTTGTATTTGAGATTAATATCCATTAAAAGGCATGCAAGAAAATATTTATTAGCATATTCAAGATCATTTTCAATGTTATCACAATCATTGTTACTATAATTAGAAGGATCCCTACCTTCACTGAAGTCTGATGCTTGCACTTCCTTTTCTTCATGCTTCAAATCTTCAGTGTGTTTGACTTATGTTTTCCTCTTTTCATTTTCGATGTCTTGTCCTCCTCTTTGGTATTCACTTTCCAACTTAAACCATAGGTCTTTAATTGAAGTGTATTCCCCTACATTATCTTTGATCGAGCTTGACATTCCATCCATGATAAATTTCAAGGCAATGGTGTTATCCTTTTTGGATTCTTTTTGTCCAGTTGACTTGGCCTTCTTATTGGACAAAACGGGTGGATTGATCACAATCTCCCAAACACCAAACTTATTCAAGTAGGCTTTCATCTTGCTTCTCCAACCAAAATAACCTGCCACGTCAAATATTGGAACATCATTGTTGGAGAACTCTGATTTTGCATCCATTGTGTGTCCATAGGTCTCCTTCAAGTTGGAAAAGCTTGTGGTGAAGGCTTGCTCTACTACCAATTGTTGTACAGAATGTCAGACTAGGAGGGGGGTGAATCAGTGTGCTAGCACTCACAAAAAATTTCACTTCAAAACTTGAACATAGTTCATCATTCACATTAATCTACTAAGTACATCAATTAAGCATGTCATCAATCATAGATCATAGAGACACATCACAAGATAAGTATTGTAAAATTTATTTATAATTGGATATGAAGTATAATGGAAGACTTCAATATTCACTATTACATCAACACCAACTAACTGAAGAGCACCAACTCCTATTCCAATACCCAGCTTGGTTCTCTTAGCTCCAACTAAGAAGATGTGATGTATCCAAACCTCAAAGTGCAAGACTCATCTTGCCTTCACCTATTGATCACTGTCATCAAAGGTCATGTCATTGTCAAGCATGTCAAATTCTAGCATGTCACTGTCATTGGCTCAAGCCTCAACGTCATCATTCAAGCATGTGGTTGCTAATTCAATGCATCACTATACATTATCATTTTACATCATTATGCATCATTATACCTCATCATTATTGAACCTCGTCATTATTGTGCCTCATCATTACTGTACTATTGAACTGTTATATCAAATATATGCATACATCACTGTAACTTATACATCACAGTACATATGTGTCATTATACATCACTTTGCATTACACATATATCGCTAGTGTTATAGTAGCTTGCATTGTCATCACTTCATCATCAGTCATCATATTACAAATGTAAGGTAGTTGTCTTCATGAGTTAAGGAAACACATACCAATCAAATTTATTCAAACACAAACATGTCACTGTCAATTTATCCAATATGATCACTCCAATGTCAAAGACTCAAGGATGGAATTAGTATGTCAATGTTATCAATGTCAAAATAACACAGTCATCGTTGTGCATAAATCACAGTCATACTTCATTGTACTTCAGGAGAACATACACCACTGTCATCTCATCTTCACTAATGCATTATTGCTGTCATCACTGCACCCTTCTCTATCTTTTACCTTCGTTGGGTTCTTCTCATGCTTCTAGTATGTTCGTTGGATCATCCTTATGCTTCTAATCCTCAGTATCATTGTTAACGTATCATGTTGTGTGTGCTCCACGAGAATCCTTTGATTATTGCTTTCCTCCTCAGTGAATTGACTGTTGCTCCTAGACATTCCAAAATCAGACATTCCAAAAATTAGAGATAACTTCCTCAACTTAACTTGCTCCTGCTCCATGAAATTGCCTCATTGGACAGTCTGAAATTTCAGAGACAAATCTCATTTTTTTTGTGTTTTTGAATGAAATTTCATTTGTATTTATAATGGTTTCAATGTGGAGTTTCACTGATCCGACATGCAAAAAATATAAATAAATATTATTTTGTTTGGTCGGCTGGCCCAAAAAGGTGGGGTACATCAACTTCAAAAATTCATATCTCTTCAACCGTAAGGAGTTAGGAGACGCTCCACATATCATCGGAAAAGAGCTTGATGAGGACTATCTCCTTATGATGGGATTATTTTCAATTACTTGGTCCAATACCCATTTTTTAATCAATTTGTGTAAGACACCATAGACCCCACACAGAAGGGTGTCAAAAACCACACCACCAACTACTAGAGTTCCAAGGACTTCTTCAAAGTCTTCTTCAACATATCAAGGCATGTACTCCATCAACAAGAAAGGGTTGAATGGCCATGCACATTTTGATATCAAGAACAAGTGGACTCCATCATCAAATACAAAGGTACACGCAACCTTCATCATGAGCATATAATGTCTAAGGGCCATCCTACCACCATGTATGTGGGTGCCAAACCTTCTCATGCATTATGACCATCTTCAAGGGTTCCATGACCCATCAAGGGATTAAAGGAAATCTTCAAGGGTACAATGCCATCAAGGTCATCATCAAGTGCAAGAAGTGTGACATCAAGTCATGACCTATTCAACAAATGACCACAAAATGGGTCATTTGTACCACCATCTGTGAATGGGCTCCAAAGCCCAAGCTACCATGTCCTGCTTGCCCATCAACCTTTGTCACTCCTTTGTCATTAAGGTCTTGGCATCAATGACAACCGTGCTCAACAAACTCCCCCTTTTTCATTAATGGCAATACCTCTTCAAATTTATCCCCCTTTGACATTAATGACAAAGGGTCAATTAAAAGCTTCACAATGCCCAAAAAAGTTATATTTTTGAAAACTTATTGAGATCAATATGAGATGTCTACCCCCCATTTCATGTAGACTTCTTCATTTACTGATCTCCCCTGATATCTTGTTGGTATTTTCATTACTATCTCCAGTATGATGTTAGGTTCTCTTCTAAAGATATTTCAGTTGTGTCTTCATACAATGGTAAATATCTCGATAACCAACTCAATATAAGTCATATAATCAGATACCAACAACAAGTGTTTCTTGAAGATATTCTTTCCAGTCATATCCATTGCTAGAGAGAGTCATCGGTACACCTTCATCAATAACATTCTAGTAAGTTCATGAAAGGTAATCATGCATTAATGACTGACAATCCAAACATCACCATGTTGCTTCACTTTGCGTGCTTTTCTTTATCTTGATGGAAAAAACTAACCATACTGCTCCCCCTATCAACATGCCACTTGTAGCTAAGATCCTTGAACATGTTTCAATGCTTGGAGCAACCATCATTTACCAAGCCAAGCTTGAGTCCATTCTCCAAACTCCATTAACTCAAAGTGTGTTAAGGTCTTTCAAAGACCTCAAGCTTGGCTTTCCATATGGCAAACATCTTTTGTGCACTGATCAACTTCATTAACATTCAACAAGATATTATTTTTCACCCATACCTGAGGATGCCCTTGACTTTGAGCACATGTATTTTGGGCTTCAAATCTTTCTGCATTATTCTTCTTCCATGGTTCATAGATTCTTCTAGTTAATGTGTATGAGGGACTCATCATAGGCTGTCTTCTTGGACTTGCACAGTATTGGGATTTGTGACCAAAACCATAGCAATTGTAACATCTCATAGTGTGGAAATTTGCAACAATATGGCCAACACGATTGCATGTCCAACATATGATTGTATTGTTGCAAGGCCCAACACTTCTTGCATGAGATCTGCAATCCAATGCCCTATGACCAAATGCATTACATGAGTAGCAATAACCATTGAAACTGTTTTTATACCTAGGACTTTGGGTCCATCTTGGAATTGTTTCCCTTCTAAATATACTTTGAGGAGTGGGCCCAAATTTCGACTTCTTTCTTATCTTCTGAGTTCTTAAGTTTTGTTGTGCGGGTGGAGTCTTGCTTTCATTTTTGGACATCGAAGGACCTACTTCAGGAGTCTTGGGGAACCAAGTGCCAACTTTATATTTCTCTCCTTACTTATTGTAGCTAAGATCAGATGTGTCAAATGGATATGTTTGACTCTCGAATATATCATCCAAGATAGTTGAATTGTTTTTGAACTTGACACGGGCATGTGTCTTATTATTCTTCTTTCTAATATCAACAACTTCCATCTCATGCTTCTGACAAGTATTCTCTTTCTCGTCATGTTGGTGTTTCAAGACTTTTTCTATTCTATTGGATTCTTCCAACTGAGTTTTCAAATTAAGATTATCCTTTCTTGTTTCTTCAAGCTCTTATGAGTCTTCACCAAGCTCTTCTTGTTGACTAATTTGTTTGGTGTTTAATATTTCAATTTCATCTATATTGTCTTCTAGCTCATCTTGTAAACTTGTCTTCTTATGATTGAGTTTCTTGAGTAGATCCATTGACTTCTCATGGTACTTTTCGAAGGACCCCAAAATGTCTTTTAAATCCTCAAAATGTATTTGAGATCAATGTCCATTAAAAGGCGTGCAAGGAAATATTTCTTATCATTTTCGAGATCATTTTCAATTTTATCACAATCATTTTTACTGTAATCATAAGAATCCTTACCTTCACTGAAGTCTAATGCTTACAATTCCTTTTCTTCTTGCTTCAACTCTTCAGTGGGGTTGACTTTTGTTTCATTCTTTGTTTTTTCTATGTCTGTTCTTCTTCTTTGGTATTCACTTTCCAACTTAAACCATATGTCTTTGGCTAAAGTGTGTTCCCCTACACTCTCTTTAACCGAGCTTGAGATTACATCCATGAGAAATTTCAAGGCAGTGGTGTTATGCTTTTTGGCTTCTTTGTGTGCAGCTGACTTGGTCTTCTTGTTGGACGGAATAGGTGGATTGATCACAATCTCTCAAACACCAAACTTCTTCAAATATGATTTCATCTTGCTTCTCTAACCAAAATAATTTGTCGCATCAAATATTGGAACACCATTGCTCGGGAACTCTGATTGTGCATCCATTGTGTGTCCACGGATCTCCTTCAAGCTGAAAAATCTTGTGGTGAAGACCTTTTCTTATACCAATTGTTGTACATAATGCCACACTGAGAGAGGGGGTGAATCAATGTGCTAGCACTCATAACAATTTTCACTTCAAAACCTAAACATAGTTCATCATTCACATTAAGATACTAAGTATATCAATTAAGCATGTCATCATACATAGATCATAGAGACACATCACAAGATAAGTATTGTAAACTTTATTTATAATTGGATATGAAGAACAATGGAAGACTTCAATCTTCGTGATTACATCAGCACCAACTGATCGAAGAGCACCAACTCCTATTCCAAGACCTAGCTTGGTTCTCTTAGCTCCAACTAAGAAGATGTGAGGTATCCAAACCTCAAAGTGCAAGACTCATCTTGCCTTCACCTATTGATCACTGTCATCAAAGTTCATGTCAAAGTCTTACATGTCACTGTCATTGGCTCAAGCCCCAACTTCATCATTCAGGCATGTGACTGCTAATTCAATGCATCAATGTACATTATCATTTTACATCATTATACACCACTATACCTCATCATTATTCTACCTCGTCATTACGGTGCCTCATCATTATTATACCTCGTCATTATTGTGCCTCATCATAACTGTACTTTGAACTGTTATATAAAATATATGCATACATCACTGTAACTTATACATCACATTACATATGTGTCATTATGCATCACTTTGGATTACACATATATCATTGTTGTTATGGTAGCTTGCATTGTCATCACTTCATCATCAGTCATCATCATTGTCATCCTATTACAAACGTAAGGTAGTTGTCTTCATGAGTTAAGGAAACACATACAAATCAAATGTATTCAGACACAAACATGTCACTGTCAATTTTGTCAATCTGATCACTCCACTGTCAAAGACTCAAGGATAGAACTAGTATGCCATTGTCATCATTGTCAAAATAACATAGTCATCATTGTGCATACATCACAGTCATACATCATTGTACTTTAGTAGAACATGCACCACTGTTGTCTCATCTTCATTGATGCATCATTGTTTTCATCATTGGTTCCTTCTCTATCTTCTACCTTCATTGGGTTCTTCACATGCTTCTAGTATATTTGTTGGATCATCCTCATGCTTCTAATCCTCAGTATCACTGTTAACATATCATGTTGTGTATGTTCCACGAGAATCCTTTGATTGTTGCTACCCTCCTATTGAGGCCTGGAAAATCACAGGTAACAACAGTAGGGATTCTCCTCAATAAACATTCCCAATTAGCTCGTTATTGTTTGGTATGGGGAATCCGCCCGGTTTACGGTCCGGCTACTGTAGGTCAAGTAACAGTTAAAGCTTATTTTACCGGTTGTGGCCCGATCCACCGTTTAGGTGTATTTTTTAGTTTTATGTTTACGTATGATATGCAAGTGCCTAGCTAAATGCAATTGATAGAGAAAACGAGGAGCCTCACAATGTGATGCGTAGGTTCTTACCTCTCGTCTTACCTCTCTCGCTTCTAAATCATAAACAAAGAAAACTAACTAACACTCTCTAACCTATCCCTAGGGAGCAATACTGTAATTAATGTTGAGTAATGTATTGTATAGCATGCATAAAGAACACTACAGATAGCTATTAATATTTATGAATACATGCATATCAATAGACAGATAAACAAAGAGATAGCTCATTGTTAATTAAAGCATTCATTACTCAAGTATGATTTGTGGAAATTTTGCAAAAATAAACACGAGCACATTCATAACAGGAAAAAAATTCATAAGTTAGAACAGTCTCACAGTTCATGGAAACAAGCTAAAACTGAAATAGTTCACATCCAACTAGTCCACGTCAAGCATTTGAAACCCCACAGTGCTTTCTCCGGCCCAAAAAAAAATATAACTTTTTATTATAAGATGAAATAGTTCTTCTTACAATAATCTTGCACAAACATAGTTTGAAAAAAAGGTCCCTTGATACATCAAGCCTGCATATATTTATACAAAAAATAAAAAACTCTTGGGTTGCCCTCGTTGTCTTTTGGGCTTCCCCAACCTTTCCCATACAAAATTTTGCCTTTTAGCTTGTGAACAAAAAGATAAATACAATATATTACATTCTTTATCACAGTGATAGACAGTCCAACTAAGAGGGTCCAGCCTGCTCGTTCATAAATTTTCTCCATACATTTGCCTTTGCTGCTATATTCTCAAAACAAGAAGGTTCAAGAAATCTGATAGTAATTTTGTGTTGAGCAACCTAGGCCTTTACACCTGCTATCCTGATAGGAATCAAGCCCATCTGGTCTTCCAGCAAGTGGATACTCACAGCTGCATGTGCTATTTCAATTTTGAGTACCTTTTCATCTAACTCCTTGACTTGTTGAATGGCATGTTCATCTTCGTTACATATTTCTTGTAATTGTTTCAAAAACATTTCATGCTCTGGCAACACTTCTAGTCTCTTTGCAGCAGAGGTATGACACCGATTATAGGTTAGGAGCACTCTCCTACATAATTCAGCACAGGCGTTCTTTGTTTTCTTCACTGTCTTTTATAGTTCTTCTGTTACTTTGCTAGTAAATTCGATCAGCTCATATTCCATCTTTAACGTCTCCAGATCTTTGACAGATATATCTGCGGGAGATTCCTTGTTCGTTTCTATCCATGTCATCGTTCCCTGCAAATTTTCTAGGATATCATGTGTCCTATCCAAAAAATAAGAGGCTGTATTTACAATTTCTTCTAATCTGATGTCTATCTGTTGAACTTTAAATCTTTCTTCCACTATCTGCAGCTGCATTTGATGAATCTTCTTTTGGAGCGTTAGGCATGCTTCTTTAAAGGTTCAATATCAACCTTCTGCTCCATAGCTGACTTCAATGAAGCTACTAGTGAATTCTTTTGATGCTCCAAGGCTGATATCTGAGTCTCATATAGCTTAGCCTTCCCTTCTACAGTGGTCTTCTGCTCTTCCAGCTCTGTCACTTTACCTTCCAATCTACCATTTTCCTTATCCAATTCTTCAACTGATAACCTAAGCTCTTCCCTTTCTGCTTCCAAACTCTGATTTTTCTGCTATAGCTTTCCAAACTCTGACAAGGTGGTCTGGGCATTCTTCTCTATATTTCCTGCGGATATTACCAAAGCATCTTTCTCGACCTGCAGAGTCTGACATTCTGCCTTTGATACTTTAACTTCACCGATCATATCCTCATATTTCCTTTTCAAACTCTGACTTTCACTCTTTTCTTTCTTTAAAGTCTCCTTCAAATGTGTGACCCTTTTCTGAGACTGCTCTAGGTTTGTCATGATTTTGTCCACATTATCCTTAGTTGCTAGGGTTAGAGCTACCCCAACCCTCGCTATTAATTGTGGATCTTTGTGTGTACCATGAACCACTGTCTTATTGGTCACCATCATTCCTGCCTTACCCACAGTGTCCACTTTCTTCTCAGTTCTTTTGACGATTCTCTTTTTTTCTTTGTTGTAAAAGATAGTGTTAAAATCCGGCACCTCCTCCCCTTCAGTGGGCATGAAAGGAATTAACTGAACTCCAGAAATCGACACTAAACCTTCTCCTACTGTACTACTAGAAGGAGCAACAAGCTCTAATGGGTCAATATCAGACTGAGCATGTCCTCGATCAGTAAGGTCTTGTCCTTCTAATGTCTCTGTCCTTGATCCTTCCGTTGTCATTTCGATTTGTTCTTTTTCCTTTTGGACACCTTCTAATCTGAACCCTTCATTCTCTGCCTGCTTCTTTTGTATTTCATCTTCTTCTTTTCTTTTCTTTTCTTCTTCAATCTTCTTTGCTGCTTCTTCAACTGCTCATTTATTTTCTTCTTCTTCTGTTCTCAACCAGTTCTCTGCCTCATGTACTAGTTTGTTAGCTTCTTCCTGCCTCTTTTTTGCTTCTTCTTCTTCTTTCCTTTTCTGCTTCTCAGCAGCTTTACCTTTACCACCAACAGTAGCTATCTTCTACTTGAATCTTTTCTTTAAAGCTGACATGTTCTCAGCATTTTGAAAGATCTCTTCATCCTTATCCCAGAAATTGGTATATTATAAATGTACTCCAGCTTCGGTGCAATATTCAACAAATTTTCCCGTAGAGTCATTCCTATGGAAATTCATTTCACTGAAGTGAAAATACTCTAATTCCTTGACAAGCTCTGTTGCATTCTTTACCCTAGAAAATTTGTAGCTTCCTACAAAAAAGGGAACTGTGGGATAGACTGCTTTCTTTTGCTAAAAAAGGAAATTCCCTACTCCATCAATACACAGTTGTCTCATAGCCTCTTTGTGGACTACATAGTTTGTGGCATACTTCGGTAGAAGAGAAGGGGCTCTCGAACCACAATACATTCTTAAATATAGGCCTTCTTCCGTCAGATAATAGCTTCCATGTTCTTGCACAACTTTTAAAACTTCTTCTGACATACAATTGCATTCGGACAAGAAGATTAATGTGTACAAGGGCATGATGAAGTTCTCACAAATCTCCTTGTAGTAGCTGTAATATTTGTGGGCCCAAAATAGTTTATAGGCTGCATACATTGGAGCTCGCTCCTTATCCCAATGGCACTTTAAGGCTTGGAATGGCTGAGTGCACAGAATGCAATCAATCAAAATAGAACTCATGTAAAAATATGACTTCTTTTGGGACTCTCCTCCCAATGTTGCGCTTATACTAGCAGACAGACTGTTGGATACTATACTTGCCCAGTTAAAAATTTTACCTTGTGTAGCAACAAACTAGATAACCGGTATCCAACCCATTTTAAAACTTTTTCCATTAGCTCTTCCAAAAATCATGTTCAGCATCAAAACAATGAACCTATATGGAGTACAGTGAGTTGATGTTTCATACTCTCGAGAAGGCCTTGTACGGAAGTTCTTTCCTGGTATCATCATTTTTTTACTGTCTCCACCGTGTCTAAATTCAGCTCCTTTAACCAACTTTCAGTCAGATAAGTTGGTAAATTATATGCCATATATACATAAGCTGGACTATATGCAGCATAACCCTGCTTTGCAGTATTGGCCAATATTATCCATGTTACGTCTGCCCTAGGAAGAATCCAACTTAACACTTCCGAACACGGGAAAAGCTCAGGTCTGGTAGCCACTTTCATAAGGGTTGACCTCTCAATATTTGCATACATGTGCATATCTTCAAAACCAGCATCTGGAACAGTCTGGCTTGAAATCATCCTATATACTTCTCCCCATTTATATTATGGCTCAACTCGAATAATAGCTTTAGTATCTTCATAGATGACTTCCACTCTGGTTATCACCTCCACTTCAGGTTCCTCTTCGGCTGCTTGGGATTTCTTCTTCTATTTGTGCGGCATATTGTTATGTTGATAATTTACCTGTAACCATTATACAACATGATCTCAGTCTATTTATCTCTAGCAAGAGGTGTAGTGAGAAAACAATAAAGCAGCCAAATATTACCATTTCATCGATATGCATATTGAAAATTATTATCAATACCCACAGTTCCTCTGAATGAGAGACTTTAAACAAAAAGAACCTGCAAAATACTTCTGCCCCCCAAACCTGCTAAAACTATGCTAGCTCAAAACCCTAATATCTTCCAGCTTCCTAAAAATATATATGTGCATCTCGACTAAGGAAAAATCTCACACTACCATTTGTTTCAACACAAAAAACCCTAAACCCCTATCAATTTCATGGCCCTCCTACATCCCATGGAAACCTACTGTCAAAGGAGACACGACTATCTAAACCCAGGCTAAAAATGAAGCAATCAAGAACAGGGCAGTGCAGACAGCGAAACGCTCGTCTGCACCGTGCCCTAGCCTTCCACAAAACCGTCATAGGCGTACACATGGCTACACAGAGGCTGGGTGGAAAAACCTAACCGGCCAAAATGAAAAATGCTCACAAATAAGCAGGTCGCATCCTAAATGTAAGGAGTTCACCGCAGGGAAACCACAAAAACAAGTAAAATCTTACCCTGCTGCGGAAAACCTAACCCTATCCACCCTGGCGGTTTAAAACAACAAAAAACCAAGTATAAAACAAAATTTAGGAACGAATCCTACTTGACAACGAAGTGGCGAGCGATCTAGACAGGAGATGACTTCCGCGGGCGTAGATGTAATATCCCAAATCCCGATATTTTATATTTCTAAGCAAAAAGGCTGATACAACTGGGCATGCAAACTGCCATGCAAAAATCCCTATTTTATAGGAAAAATTAGGGTTAGGGTTTGTGAGATAGAATGAACACTTACCACTGATAAGCCGGCTGAACTGCTCCGGAGAAAGTATGCATGCACTGAGAGCTAGATCGGAGATGAACTGATCTCCTCTGCTTACGGTAAACCCCCAGCAGCAAGATGCCCAGTCAGAAAAGGGTGACGCCCTCAAGGAAGGAGGTGTCCGATGGAGCTGCGGATTTGCGGGGCTGATACCCTTTCCGTGCCGGAGAGAATGCCTGATACAAGAGTGATTTCTGAGTCCTCTAGGAAGGATAGCGACTTGCTTCTGAGAGACAGCTACTCATGCCCCTGGAATCCTGAAACTGCTGATAACTGTTCCGGATAAACACGGATGGATCTGATAATCACCGGGTACCGGAGTATGATGCTGATGTTGAGAATGGTGCCTGAGTTCCGAAAGGAAAATGAGATCTGAAGGCCCCACAGCTGATTAGGGCTTTCCGGATGAAAGCCCCCCTTTTACGGCTGCACACATGTCCCTGCAACGATCTATACCATATGCTAGATAACTGATGAATGAATGAAGAACAAGTGGTGAACCAGTATGGCTTACCCTGAATAAGACTAGGACAGATGTTTCACTACCAAAATCCTGTTAACTGAAGACTCCGTCTCCAACCCCAACTGCTGTGCTGCTATCCAAGAGCTCCCAAAATAATCATAATCCAAAGTGAAGTCTCCTCTCGCTTTATCCTCTATTTATAAAGTTCAATTGCGCAAATCCTAATCTTTGACCTAATTAGGTCAGTTTATCTTCTAATTTGTCGTTGACTTGCATGCATGCGGATGGAGACTTAAAGAGTGCATGCATCATTAAATAATGCTTGGATGGCATGCACGAAGGTGGCCTTTGGCCCTGGTGGCCCTTCTTGACCAAATGATGATGCCCTAGATCTTCTATGGATGGCATCAGACCTTAACTGATCCCCTAGCTATCAGTAACCGCTCGAACCCACAGGAATCACATAGGTTAGCGGTTTTGGGCCTCAAGGCCTAATTGGAAGGGGACATTACAGTCCTCCCCGCTTGAGATTACTTGTCCTCAAGCAACTTCAAACTGGGATGCTGCAATACCTGTTCACCTTCCCAGGTGGCATACTCTGGCAGTAGTTCCTTCCATTGAACCAAGTATTCTCTGATTATCCTGTTCATGAGCTTCCTCTCTCTAGTCTGTATGATCCGTTCGGGAATCAGTATTAGCAGTCCCTCATCATCTAAAGGAGGCAATTTGGTGGATGGAGCAATGTGTTTCCCAAGGGTCTTCTTCAGATTAGATACATGGAACACATTGTGAATTTTTCTTTCCGGTAGAAGTTCTAGTTCATATGCCACATCTCCGACTTTCCTGATTATTTTGTATGGTCCATAGAAGCGGGGTTTTAACTTCTCTGCTCCTTTCTTCTTAAGTGAGGACTGTCTGTAAGGATGGAGCCTTAAGTACACTAAATCCCCTACCTCAAAGCTCCGCTCAATCCTATGTCTGTCGGCATACAACTTCTGTTGATTCTGGGCTGTTTGTAAATTCTCCTTCAATATTTTCAGAATGTCTTGACTGTCCTGTATCCAATCCTTAGCCTTAGGAGCCCTACTATCTCCAAATGCCAAATCTACATAGTCCAAAGCCTCGTAACCATATAATGCCTTAAAAGGAGTCATCCTAATAGACATGTGATAGGTAGTATTGTAGCAATACTCTCCTAGGTGTAGCCATTTGATCCAGGTTCGTTGTTGCCCTGCTACATAGTTCCTTAAATACCCTTCAATCCACTTGTTGACTATTTCTGTTTGCCCGTCACTCTGGGGATGATAACTCATACTAGTAGCCAGTTCGATCCCCACCAATCTGAACAGCTCCTGCCAAAAGGCACCTGTGAATCTGCTATCTCGATCACTGACAATGGTCTTAGGTAACCCGTGTAACTTGAAGACCTCCCAGAAGAATAACTCAGCTACTTGAGCTGCCGAGTAGTCTGATGATATCGAGAAGAAATGTGCAAACTTGGTCAGTCTGTAAACTACTACATATAAATAATCTCACCCTTGGACCTTGGGCAAGCCTGAAATAAAGTCCATGGATATGCTCTCCCACTTCTGTTCTGGAATTGGCAGTGGCTGGAGTAACCCTGCTAGATGGGTGTTCTCAATCTTGTTCTGCTGACAGATTCTACAATCCCGGACATGCTGCATAATCTCCCCCTTGAGGCCCTTCCATGAGAACCTCTCTCTGATCTGCCTGTAGGTCTTTAAGAAACCTTGATGCCCTGATAAAGGAGAATCATGGGCTGCCTAAATTATCTTTTTCCTCAATGTGGATTCTGGAACGAGGTATATCCTGTCTTTGTAATAGATGATGTCATCCACAATCCTATACCTGTCATCCTGAATTTGCCCGTCCAATAATTCGCAAGCGAATTTATTTTTGGAGTATTCCACTAAGAGAAGTGCCCTCCAATCCGTGGATATACTACTGATAGATAATGGGGCTGGACGCCTGGATAATGCATCAGCTACTACATTAGTCTTACCTTTCACATACTTGATCTCGAAATCATAGGCTTGTACCTTGCTGACCCACTTCTGCTGTCGCTCATCCAGTTCCTTCTGCTCCAGGAAATACTTGAGGCTGTTATGATCGGTTTTGATTTTGAACTTACTGCCCACCAGGTACTGTCTGAATTTTGTGAGAGCATGCAATATGGCCAGCATCTCCTTGTCATATATGGAATAATGGCACTCGTAGTTCTTCAGTTTAAGGCTCTCAAATGCAATAGGGTGATGATTCTGCATCAACACTACTCCTAACCCTTCCCCTGAGGCATCACATTCTACCACAAAAGGTTGTGAGAAGTCTGGTAATGCTAGAACTGGACAAGAACTCATAATAACCTTCATCTCCTCGAAAGTTTTCTGTGCTAAGCCTGTCCAAGTGAACGCTCCTTTCTTGGTGAGATATGTGAGGGGTGCTGCAAATTGGGAGAATCCCTTAACGTACCAACGGTAATAAGTGCATAGACCTAGGAACCCTCTCAACTCTGTAACTGTTTTTGGCGCAGGCCAATCTCTGATAGCTCGGATTTTCTCCATGTCAACCTGTACTCCTTCTGCATTGATTACGTGTCCTAAGTACAACATTTCTTTCATGCCAAACTCACACTTGGACATTTTTGCATATAGCGAATGCTCTTCTAAAATACTCAATGTTTCGTCCAGGTGTTTCAGATGTTCTTCCCAGGTTTTGTTGTAAATCAGGATGTCATCAAAGAATACAAGCAAAAACTTACGTAGCTATGCTCTAAAGGTGTGGTTCATGCATGACTGGAAAGTGGCCGAAGCATTGGTAAGTCCGAAGGGCATGACCAAAAACTCATAGTGACCATAATGATAGCGGAAAGTTGTTTTGGAGATGTCCTGGTCCCTTACCCTGATCTGATGGTACCCCGAGCGAAGATCGATCTTGGAGAAGTATTGAGCTCCCCAAAGCTCATCTATGAGTTCGTCAATTCTGGGAATTGGATACCTGTTCTTAATGGTCTTTTTGTTAAGTGCTCGATAATCGATGCACATTCGCAGTGTACCATCCTTCTTCTTGACCAGTACTACTGAGGATGCAAAGGGGCTAGAACTGGGCCGAATATATCCAAGCTCCAGTAATTCTTTGATGGTTTTCTCAATCTCATCCTTGTACCTTTTGGGATGCCGATAAGGAGTGGTGAGGACTGCTTGTGTTCCCTCCTCTAGCTCGATGATGTGTTCAAAACCTCGGTCTGGTGGTCTACCTGATGGAAGGTCCCAAAAAACCTTTTCATGTTTCTGTAGCAAGGCTTGAATGTCACTTGGGTGTTGTGTGCTAGTCTCTGGGGGTTTCCTGAAGGTGACCAAACATTCTACAGCCCATTCTATATCATCCTATCGGAGCACTGCCTCCATTCTCTGTGATGAGACCGGTTTTGGGGGATAAGTGTTCATGCCCCTCAAAACTACCCTTTTGCCATCTGGCCCCTGGAACTCCATTTCCATTGCCCTGTAGTCTGTAGTGTATTTCCCTATAGAATAAAGCCACTGAACACCCAACACCACATGAGTATCTGCTACATCCACTACATAGAAAGAATCTGTCATCTGATAGTTACCTAAGGCAACATTCAGTTTTGGGATCCAGTAGTTGCACTCCATGCTAGAGTTCCCGGCTACTGCTACAGTGAATCCTTTGAACTTCTCGGTCTGAATACCTCTCTTGGCTACCCAAGCGGAGTCAATGAAATTGTGGGTGGATCCCCCATCAATCAATACTCCTACTCTGTGACCATGTACTACTCCCCTGACCCTGAGAGTATGGAATCTCGATACTCCAGATAATGTAGCAATGACTTCCTCTAGTGTATCACCCTGGTGTGAATCCTCTTCTGTGGCCTCCTACTCATTGTCGTCCTCATCACTATCTGAATACACCTCAATGTAGTGAGCCTTCACCTTCCCTACACACCTGTGTCCTGGTACCCATGGTTCCTGACAGGTGAAGCATAGTTTCTTCCTTCTCAAGTCTTTCCTAGTGCCCTCATCTAACCAGGTTTTCTTGGGCACATCCTGCTGGAAAGGTTTCATGTCCTTGTCCCTAATAGGAAAATTGGTTTTCAGAGGGAATTTGTTTTTGGGCACTGAATCCTGAAGATCCCTTGCCCTGCTAATAGCATCCTGCAGAGTGAGGGGTTTGTAGGCTTTCACCCATCCCCGTAGTGGCTCTATGAGGGCCTCAGTGAATAACATAGTCAATCTGCTCTCTGACACATCTGTTACCATAACGGCTAGCCTCTTAAATTCTGAAATGAAAGCTTCTGCACTACCATTCTGCTTGAGTTGAGCCAACTCCCTGAAATGGATCTCTGGATCTTTCCTGTCAAACCTCTCTATGAGTTTCTGAGTGAACTCACCGTAAGAATGTATGGTGTTGTGACCCAATGTCACCAATCCGTGGTACCACCATTCGTGAGCTTCTCCATCTAGGTGAAGCGTAGCCAATTTAATGGCATCTGCCTCTGTCATGGGGTTGAGTTGGAAATAGGTATCCAACTTATGAACCCATATCCTCGCTGATCCTCCGTGAGTCCCATCAAAGTTTGGGATGGTCAACCTGCCCAAGGTCTTCTGCAACTCATAGTTGCGATTGAAACCCTTGTTGAAATTCCTGGGCCTGTTCCTGCTCTTCATGTTGCAGAAATCTGAACAAGACATGGCAACATGAAACTCATCCCCTAAGTCTCTATACTCCTGTAGATAAGCCCCAAAAGGCTCGCTAGGTTCTACCTGCATGACTGGGCCCCCTACTGTATCTGCCAAGAAGTGAGGCATGGTAGGCCTAATAGAAGGTCTGTTGTATATATGCGGAGTATTCTGAATGTTAGTGTACGCTACCTTTCCACTGCTCCTTGTAGATCCCTGATCTACTGGTGAGGGAGGTGTACTGTTGAAACCTGTTTCTGGTTTCGCTGATAATCTATTGATTGCATTGAGGACATCTTTTTGTCCTTTGGCTAAGTCTTGCAATGCAGAGACCAAGCTGTGAAACTCCATTCGATCCTCTTCTTCTCCCATTCCTTTTCCCCTATCCGAATGTATACCTGTTTGTTCCATGTCTGAGTTGGTATCTTCTAGTTGGATATCTTCAAATTCTTCTTTGTATCTACTCTTCCTCCTCCTATAGGTTACAAAAGGATCTCCTTCTGTATTCATCTACTTTTCATTTCTTAATCCCACAGCTGGCCAATAAAACAGCTCTGATACCACTGTAATATCCCAAATCCCGATATTTTCTATTTCTAAGCAAAAAGGCTGATACAATTGGGCATGCAAACTGCCATGCAAAAATCCTTATTTTATAGGAAAAATTAGGGTTAGGGTTTGTGATATAGAATGAACACTTACCACTGATAAGCCGGTTGAACTGCTCCGGAGAAAGTATCCAGGCACTGAGAGCTGGATCGGAGATGAACTGATCTCCTCTGCTTACGGTGAACCCCCAACAGCAAGACACCCGGTCAGAAAAGGGTGACGCCCTCAAGGAAGGAGCTGTCCGATGGAGCTGCGGATTTGCGGGGCTGATAACCTTTCCGTGCCGGAGAGAATGCCTGATACAAGAGTGATTTCTGAGTCCTCTAAGCAGGATAGCGACTTGCTTTTGAGAGACAGCTGCTCACGCCCCTGGAATCCCGAAACTGCTGATAACTGTTCCGGATGAACACAGATGGATCTGATAATCACCGGGTACCGGAGTATGATGCTGATGTTGAGAATGGTGCCTGAGTTCCGGAAGGAAATTGAGATCTAAAGGCCCCACAGCTAATTAGGGCTTTTCGGCTGAAAACCCCCCTTTTATGGCTGCACACGTGTCCCTGCAACGATCTATACCATATGCTATATAACTGATGAATGAATGAAGAACAAGTGGTGAACCAGTATGGCTTACCTTGAATAAGACTAGGACAGATGTTTCACTGCCGACATCCTATTAGCTGAAGACTCCGTCTCCAACCCCAACTACTATGCTGCACGATGTGCTGCTATCCAAGAGCTCCCAAAATAATCATAATCCAAAGTGAAGTCTCCTCTCGCTTTATCCTCTATTTATAAAGTTCAACTGCACAAATCCTAATCTTTGACCTAATTAGGTCAGTTTATCTTCTAATTTGCCGTTGACTTGCATGCATGCGGATGGAGACTTAAAGAGTGCATGCATCATTAAATAATGCTTGGATGGCATGCACGAAGGTGGCCTTTGGCCCTGGTGGCCCTTCTTGACCAAATGATGATGCCCTAGATCTTCTATGGATGGCATCAAACCTTAGCTGATCCCCTAGCTGTCAGTAACCGCTCGAACCCACAGGAATCACATAGGTTAGCGGTTTTGGGCCTCAAGGCCTAATTGGAAGGGGACATTACAGTAGAGGAGAACGTATAGAAGCTTGACAACTAAGTGCAATCACAGGCTAGCTACCACCGTGAAAATGACAAGTCACAGGCTCGAAACGGCTTTATAAACCCCGACCAGGGGTGAAAAACTAACACTAGTGGGAAAAAATCTTAACCAAACGCTGGACATATAGTCCTGAAGACATCTGCAACATTAGACGGGAACGGCTCTAACTACCTGGTAATCGCATGGGAAAGACACATCGAAAATCGGGGAGACTAACTTCTTCGGTATCGGCAGGAACATCATGAAGCTCTGGATCAACTCAACACTAACCTTCTGCAACGTCAGATGGCGGACAAACTAAAACCTTTGGTTCATTCCGAAAACACAACTGACAACGAGATTGCTCACTTAACCGGACATCGGAAAAAGATAGTCGAAGGAATATCTGATCCGTCAGATCTGACTTATACTAAAACATCGGAACCTCAACAAACTATCTTCGAGATCATAGACAAACTCACTCCTAATATAGAGGCTCAGACCTCGAAAAGCATCCAATAAATACATTGAAAAGATAGTGGACTATGCCTCCGCTGTTTCGGAAGACTAGTCAACTAAGCATCTGATATGGGTATGCAAAAAGACTAAGTTTTTTCAAAAAATAGTTGAGCCCTGAGAAAACTTTGGTAGAAATAAAACATTCCTGGGCAATGTAGATACTAAAAAAAATAAAAGGGAGGGATCCTAAAAATAAAAAATTTCAGGGAAATTGTTGCAGCTGCAACAATTGGCGACTACCTAGAGAACACAGATCTGTGAACAACTTATGGCGACTACCTAGAGAACACAGATCTATGAACAACTTATTCTTTGATAAAACAGACTGTTTTGGTGATATCATTTTATTAGGTTTCTTCAAGATATTGGGATTCCAAAATGCAAGATTTATGAACTTTAGTCATTGACGATAGTCCAAGTTTAAGAAGGGGAACCGGGATTTCAAAAGTCTGGATAACTCTTCTAAGGCTGAAGATATGAGTTTTATTTTACCTATGCCTTTGGGTGGCTTCCAACTTAGACACCACAAGATCGTAACATATGGTAAACAGATATATCCACTTGTTCCTCGTTCCCATGCCAATTTACACTTTTTGATGCTTCTGGACTTTAGTCCTTCTGAGTCCTCCTGATTGCTTTCTTTCTGAATTTTAATTCAGTCTCCTCTATCCATAGTGTCCTTTTTTGTGAGAGATCTTTTAGTTTTAACTCGTGGACGGAGAATAACTTTGGCAATCTCATTCATACTGATGTGGTTTAGTATGTGTTTTTTGATACATATTGCTTTTTAGGAGATTTTGACTCTTATTAGCCTTTTGGCTTTCAATTTATGGCATGGAATGATTTAAATATAATACATTATTTACCTTGCTTCCTTTCCATGAGTCTTTTGTTGTTACCCCTTAGGGAAGCTTTTTAATGTGAGATGAATGGAGCCTCAAAATAGTACTCTGGACCTTTCTATCCTTAGCTATTTTACAGGGATTAAGCAGGACTTCAAATGTATTCATAATCCATTTAGAAAATCTGCTAGTCTTGAAGAATCTTTAAGCATTGTAAGCATAAATAGTAGGCAGTCTTTAATCAAAGATTTCAATTTATCCAAAACTCTGATGAACTCCAAAAAACCAAAAACCGTGCTGATTTATTGAAACATAAACAAACCAAACTCTACCTACAATCAAAACTCTAAGCAAGCAAAAGCAAAAACTAATCTAAAGTAAGCAAACAAATCAAATTATTTATTTATGTACAAGAAAACAAAATAAAAAACCATTAAGAAAAATAAGGATTGAGAACTAAACCATTTACTGGTAAGTTCTCCTCCCACCCCTGTAAGTCTTGCAACTTGTAAGTCGAGGGGCTTATCTTTGCTGCAATTTGAAAAGGGCTTATCCATAGTTGATTAAACTTAGTGTGCTTTCCCTTCTCATCATGTGGGTGAGCCCACTTAAGAACCAAATCACCTACCTCGAATTCCTTGTTCCCAGCTTTGTGTTTGTCAAACCAACGCTTCACCATTTCTTGTGGATGCTTAAACCTTTCCCAAGCTTTGGACCTAGACTCTTCTAACTTCATCAGATTATAAATTTGGATTTGCGGAATTTCATTATCAGTACCCCTAGAGTCTTGGGCTACTCTAGAAGATAGAAACAGAATATTAGGAGGGAGAACAGCTTCTTTCCCATAAACAAGAGTGTGGGGTGACACACCTAAGGAATTCTTGGGTGTGACTCTATCAGCCCGGAGAGAATTAGGTAAAGATAGATGCCAGCTCCTTTGATTTTCTATCACTGTTTTCTTTAAAATTCTGATCAGATTTTTGTTTGTGGATTCTGCCAAACCATTTCCTTGTGGGTAGTAGTTTGCAGAATAGTGTTTGTAGAATAGTGTAGCTTAATTCCTCTTTCATTAGAAAATGCAGTTAATATAATAGATGAAAAATAATAAGCATTATCAAAAACTAGGGAAATTGGAACCCCAAACCTGGTCATAATGTGGCTTTGCAAGAAATCCGTAACTGCATCCTCGTTTACTTTTCGTAACGGAATGGCCTCTACCCATCTGGTGAAATAATCAGTTGTCGTCAGAATATACTTACGCTGCAATGAGGAATTTGGATTGATTTCTCCGATAATGTTGATTCCCCATTGTTCAAGTGGTTCCGAGATAATTATTGGTTTCAATGGTCCTACTTCTTTGGCTTGTCTCCCAATGCACCTTTGGCAAGTGTCACATTTTCTAACATGAGCATGAGCATCTCTGAACAATGTTGGCCAATAATATCCAACTCTGAGAATCTTATGTGTTGTTTTGTCCCCAGAAAAGTGTCCTCCAGCAGGTCCATCATGTAATTCTACTACAACCTTCTTTGCATCTTCTTGTTCCAAGCATCTGAGAAATACTCCATCATAGTTCTTTCTAAACAACACTCCATCAATAATCTGATATAAGGCTGATTTCATATGTAATGCTCTTCTTTGCTTGGGACTCCAATGCTCCAACAAATACCCTTCTTGAAGATAATGGACTAGATCTCGATACCAAGAGTCTGGAGTTGTGAATAGAGGACATACATCCACCATGTGTAATTCAGCTTCATTATCCCAGCTGTGATCTTCATTGTTTTGACTTTCAACTATTAGTTTACAAAGTCCTTATCCTTTAACTATGGTTTCTGGTTTGAATTCAAGATCGTAATCTTGCAAAGCAGTCACCCAATTACCTCTTCTTTCTCCCAGTTCTTTTTGTACAAAAAGGGATCGTACTGCTAGGTGTGGGACTATTACTTTGGTGTGGTTCTTAAGTATGTATGGCCTGAATTGCTTTACCGCCTTAAAAACTACATAAGCTTGTTTATCAACCGCGGGATAGTTCAATTCAGCCCCCTGCAGACCAGTGCTCATAAATTATATGGGGTACTCATCACCTCCATCTTCTTTCTGTGTAAGCACAGCTGCTAATGAATCATTGGAAGCAAAAGTGTACAGAATAAAATCCTTTTCAAAATTTGGACTTTTGAGTGATGGTGCATGAGCAACAGATGTTTTGATCTTATTGAATGCATTCTTCTCTAAATCATTCCATTTGAACTGCACACTCTGCTTAACCATTTGTTGCAAAGGTTTGACGATTTGAGCAAAGTTTGGCACAAACTTTCACACAACATTGATTGTCCCCATAAAATATTGCATACCCTTTTTATTATGGGGTAAAGGGATCCGTTCTATGGCTCTAATCCTCTCCGGTTCTATGGAGATCCCTTTTTTAGAAATGACATGACCCAATAGCTTTCCTTATGTGACTGCGAACACACATTTCTTAGGATTTAATGAAATGCCATATTCCCTGCAACACTCAAAAATATGTTTCAAATGAAAAGCGTGTTCTTCTCTCTTCTTTGAAAATATTGTAACACCATCTAGATAGACCACAACACTGTGGCCAATCAGACCTTGGAAAGCTATATCGAAAGCCCTCTGGAAAGTTGCTCCAGCATTGATAAGTTCAAAGGGCATCCTCCTATACGCAAAAGTTCCCCACTTGGTTCTGAAAGTGGTCTTGAGCATGTCCTCTTCTGCTACTAATACTTGATTATAACCAGAGAATCCATCTAATAGAGAGAACAATTCAAAACCTGAGACCATTTGTAGTATTTGTTCCATGGGTGGGACAGGATAATTATCTTTATCTGATGCACGATTAAGATTTCTGAAATCCACGCAAAGTCTGATTTTGCCAGACTTTTTTCGCACTGGTACCAAATTAGAGACCCATTCTAAATGTCTGACTTTAACTATGATTTTAGCATCTAGCATCTTTTTCACTTCACTTTGAATTAGGGGTTCTATCTTTGGATGCATTTTTCTCAGAGGCTGCTGATAAGGTTTGACTCCAACCTGGATTGGAATCACATGTATAATTTTAGTGTCATACATCTTTAGGTCTTCGTAAGTCCAAGCAAATACATCCTTATATTGTCTGAATAAGCTGATGAATTTACTCCTCTCACCGGGTGAACAACCCCCAAATTCACATATTTGGGTTCAACTTTTGTCCCTAAATTTATCAGCTCGAATTGTAAAGACGAGCTATGAGTCTTGACATTCGTTGGCTTTCTGAACTTGTTGTCTAAATCAAACATCTGTTCCAAAGTTCTAACTCCTTTTGGAATGAAATTTCCATACTGTAATTCCGCTTGATGTTCTTCGTCATCTATTATTGCTCCTTTAAATGTATCATTATTTGTTAGGCATTCCAATATTTGTTGATCATCATCGAACACCCTCATATTAGTGATGTTATCTAGAACAGAAGGCCTGAAAAGCAATTCAATCGAACATATGTTATTTGTAGGTACCAACCTTGCAATTGAGGTAGCTAATAAGTTAGCTGCTGCATTCTTTAATCTAGGAATTGACACAATATTGAATGCATGAAAATTTATCAGTAAATCCCAAACTTCATTTTGGTAAGCTTTCAAATGCGGTGAAATGCAATGTATTTTGTTTCGAATTTGTTTAACAATGATTTCAGAATCTCCATATACTTTCAGATTTTTTACTTTCAATTCTATCGCTTTTTTAAGTCCCTGAACTAGTGATTTGTATTCGACTGTGTTATTTGTGCATTCGAATTCTAATCTACAAGAAAGAAAATGTTTATTTTTTTCTAGATCAATCAGGACACAGCCAGCTCCTGATCCTTCCAATGTTTTAGAACCATCGAAATAAAGAATCCAAAAACTTTCTACTCCTACTGAATTTGAATTGCTAACTACATCTAAAACTAAATCTACTATGTTACAATCAAACTCATCAGCCCGTGAAAATTGAAGGAGATTGGGTTGGATATCAAGTATACTGTTGGCTTCTTCAGCTTGGTAATTCCTCGGTTCCAGTTCAATGATATAGTCCCTAACACAAAGTTTACTGGTTCATTTTTTCCCTCTAACTGAGTCACATTATACTTCATTTGAGGCTCTCTTAACAATTTTATCTAATTTTGACATCCTTTAAAAGGAAACCACAAATGTGACCAATCTGATGCAAAATATCCTTCTAACCTCGCGGACCAATCCTGGCTCAAAACCAAACCATAAGCATCCGGGATATCTACTACGACAATGTCTATGTACTGACATACCCTCTCACCTGCAGATAAACGGATCAGAACATCTTCCATTTCTCCTATTACTTTGACTGTTGTTCTGTCTAATTGAAGAACTTGGCCAGTAGTTGGTTTAGGTTGACCATTGATTTGCTTGCAAACTGAAAGCAGCATGACATTGACTGATGCTCCTGAGTCCACTAAACAGTTATGCACATTATATTTGAAAATCTCAAAGGCTAGAAGAAATGTTGGAGTTTTATACTTAGATTTTCCTCCTAAGCTCACCTCACCAATCTCTTCCTCAGGTTGGTTTTCAATGGGAAGCTCCTTCTCGGGTGTCTCAAGCACTTTCAAAAGCTTTTCTTTTTGTTAAGGTTGTTGATGAAATTGTCATTGATGCCAACATGGACTTGCAGTAACCCCACAGGAGTTCATTGATGCCACCACTTTGCTGAAGATGTTGAAGACCCTGCTGATGATGCTGAAGACCCTGGAGATGGTCTTAAAGCCTTGTGGATGATAGAGAATCCCTTGATAGGTTGAAGAACCCTTGGAGATGATCCTAGGGCATGAGGAAGACTTGGTACCCACTTATATTATGGTATGATGACACTTGGACACTTGCTTACATGTTATGGGTTGATGTGTTGTTAATTATGTGGTGGACACACTTGCCTGCTCTTGATGATGTCCTTGATACCCTTGATGAGGTCATGGAGTCCTTGGAGGTGGGCATATGACCATCTTGCATATGGTACTTTGTCCTTGGTCCCTTGATGAAGCCCTAGTGGCTTGATGAAATCCTTAAATGGTAAAATGGAGGACACACTTGCTTTTGATGGCTACAACTGACCCTAATATTGACTATTTCGTGGTGACCTAAGTGGATAATGGACAAATATGGAGCATACACTTACTTTATGCTGACCATTGAAATGGTAAGACAAAAAGGGAAACAAAAATAAAATAAATTATTGCTATGTAGGGCCAATTATGTGAAGTCGGCCCAGAAGTAAAAAGTATTGCTATGTCGGCCCCAATATGTCAAAGTCGACTCAGTTATATAAGTTATTTAAAATTAAAATATTCTTTATAGCAGGTCGGCCCCAACAAAAATGATGTGAAAATTAATATAAATAAGCCCTCATGATTTCCTCTTGAAAATGAGTTCGTGGGAATTTTTTTTTGAGCTCTAAGTTTTTTTTTTCGCTGGCTGAGGAAATTTTCATGGGAGCATCTTGCTAGCCTGACTGAGGCAAAATCATGGCAGCAGAGAAGAATCTTTCTTCCACAGAGGCATTCAAGGGTTTGGATCTGCTATTGAAGGCAGCTGCCGGTCTCCTTCATCAAAAGTCTGATTATCTAGTAACTGGTAGTCGTGTATGTTTTGGAGGTTTAGTGGAGGTTCGATGCTCTTATTGTCTCCAATTTGAGCTTGTGTTAGGGTTATATCAAACCCCACAGCACTGGTACCACTTCTCCACCGACAACTAAACCTTAGGACTGACAGCCCTAATCATCCACCCAAGGATTTTCTTGGTCAAACAATGAATCAGTGGAGCAACAACACCCCGTTTGAAGATCCAAACTCTGTCCTTTCGAAGCTCGAGTGGTTCAATGTTGAATGAATAAATGCAGTGACCACAGCGAAGAAAGAAGAGAGTCAACATCTTCATCTTCATCTTTTTCTGCTTGAAGATTCAAGTCAGAATCTTGCACCGTTCAGGAGGAATTCAGAAAACGGTGGATGCCATCTCAAATTTCCTTCCACTTCCATTTCCATTCTAGTCTAATTCCCTGGATACGTAGTTTGGCAAGCTTATCATCTTTTCTGTCTTTGAGTTTCAACGTTCCAAACAGAAGGGGACTGGATGGTTAGGACTGATATATTTGACAACTATTAGCACTGTGATTGGTACATTCTGAACACCTGAAGGTTTGTAGCACTTGCACTATTGGATTATGCAATAGATTTTTTTATGGGATGTGTTGGGTCCAAGACTAAGACTGTTGAGAAACCACCTGGATACGAATATCCCGTTGTTCTTGCTGCTGAAACAGCATCAGCAATATACAATACTGGTGGAGGCTCTTCACTTGCTTAGGGTCAAATCAATTATCCAACAAAATTGTAAGGAAGTGCATTTGCTGGCTGAGTCAGGAATGTGACCTTTTCTTAGCATATGAACAGTCTTATCTTCAGCATATGAACAGTCTTATCTTCAGCATGTAAACAGTCAGGAATGTGACCTTTTCTCAGCATGTAGACAGTCTTTGAAGTCATCTACATAGTCCAAATTTATGAGGAATACACAGTCCATGCGAATTTGCTATACACAGTCCAAGGGTGTGGAATATTCAGTCCAAGCTTGAAGGGTGACATACACGGTGGCATCTTAAAAAGTGGAGTGAACTGGGCATCTTCGTGGAGTCCAGAATTGAAGACAAAAGGTATGTTAGTGATAAGTATTATGTCCTAGTTCCAGTTGCATAAACAATGATAAAGTGGCATATGTATATCCAGCGAAGTATATTTACTATAAGGAGAGCCCTGAGGTTGTATTAAAGAATTTACAAGCTGTTACAGGACTCATTGTGTGCATTTATATAGTGTTCATCTACAATCCACAGTTTGAATTCATTTACAGCAGTCACAAGTTTGATGTTATCTACAGCAGCAGTCCCAGTTTTGTGATGGCTTGTACATACATACACTGTTGAGTTTTGTATACAGTGGTTAGACAATGATGTGGTATGCATACAATATCCAGTATACAGTAATGTAATACTACTGTATGATGCAGGAAATCAGTGATGGTATGATACACAACCAAGTGAGTATAAACAGTGATAGTATATGCAATGGCTGAGTTCATGTACAGTACAAGTACATTTATACAGTAAGGTGTGCATTGACAAGTAACAGTATACAGTAAGGAAGTGACAGTGATATGCAGTGAATGTGCAATAAATCAATGTGACAGAAGTAATACTATATGATGATGTCTTGATGGTGCCCTGTACATATGATGTTATGATTATGTACACGCTATAAGGATGATGACATTGTTTTGATGCCTATCTATTGATGATGTTGATGAGTTGTTGATGAAGATGATGCACAAGAGAAGATCCTTGTAGCAGCTATATGATAACTTGACAGTGACCAGCAAATTGATGACATGTTCAGACAGTCCTATATGATGGTGATGATTAGTGATAGCAGTAGTGTCTCTGATGCACTTGAGAAGCAGAGGTTGACAAGCATAGAATAACCAGAGAAGTTGAGCAGTGATGAGCAGACTTTGAATACTTGGCAGTATTGAAGAGTAGGTGTTGATGAACAGCGAAGATTGAGAAGTGGTTGCAGCAGTATTGATGAGAGTGTTGAGCAGATGATCAGCACTATTGACCAGCAGCAGAACAGATTGAAGAGACAAACGATGTTGATGTGAACAGTGAGCTTAAATTGTAAATGCAAGCTTGACTTGCATTTGAGGTTAGGATACCTCAAACCCTTCTTAGCAGGGTCTAAGAAAACCAGGCAGGGTCCTGGATGCAGAGTAGGTGCTCTATGTATCAGTAGGTGCTTATTTTACCTAACGGTTGTAGCCGAACCAAAACTAATATAAAAAGATTACAAATTTATATGGTGTGGTGTTCTTCTGTGTTATGGTTCGTGATGATTTAAATGCTATGACATGTGAATGCTGAAGTTTATGAAATGATTATGAGATTGGTAGAATAATGGAATGATGGTTTGGTAGTTAAGTGTGACAAGCTAAGAAAAGTTTTTAAATTGGCTTTACACTGATTCACCCCCCCTCTCAGTGTCTGACAGAGGTAGATTGCAAATTTCAAACAATGAGAGATTTGCTTTAGCCTTTTTAATGTCTTCCACAATGTCATATCCCATCTCATGTTCATCTTGATTCTTCTTAACATTTTTAGTTTTATTTTTAGTAGGTTTTATAGGCGTATTGACTTTCTTGGGGTTCTAGTTTGAAATGACAAACTCAGGTATGTTAACAATTGAAGTATTACTCTTCATTTTCTTCATGTTCTCTTGGAGTTTCTTGATCTTAGGAAGTATCAAGTTATCTTCTTTTAATGGATTCTGACTCCTTGTTGTGGCATTTGTCTCTGGTGTTTCTTCTTTGTCAGGGAAATCTTCATCTTCTAAATTGAACATAGACCCACATTCCCATACAACCAAGCCTGTCTTCCTCTTGTGTTTCTATAGGTTCATAATCTTTCCCTTTCTCCTCCTCAGTTTCTATTAGCTTGGAATCCAATAATTGGTTCATTACTAATGTCATAGAATTAATCCACTGTGGGCAATTTTTCTCAGAATGAGGTTATTGATGGAAAGTGCAAAATTTATCCATTCCTACATCGGTCAAATCCATTGCTAAAGGGTTGTGTGGAGGAGGTTTAGGTTGATTGTTCTCTTCTCTTTTTTTATAATAAGGCTTGTATTGTTTATGAGCCTCCTTTTCTTTTTCTAAATCAATCACCCAGTTTGATAACTTCTACATCATCTTCACCATCCCATCTAACTCTTGCGATTGTTCATCCTTAGGTTTCGTTAATAATAGGGGATTTTTATTTCCTTAAGTTCTTTCATCTGACTGCGTAGTATAGTGTTCTATACTCTACAATTCTGCCTCTACCTTCTCAGCTTCTTCATAAGTATCTACCAAAGTGGGCCTAACTAATCTCTTGGAAAACATGGCTAGATCAGGCCCGAGGGATGAGGTATGATACTCAATTAGAGCATGCTCGGATGGTTTATCAGCTGCACTGAAGTTATTCAGGTATGCAACAAACCTTTGAGTAAAATTATGTACCCTCTCTTTCTTTTCTTTCTTTAAGGAAATCAATCCTTTCATTAAAGCTGCGTGAGTTTTCTGGATTCTGTATTTGTTTCTAAATAGTCGCTCAAAAATATTCCAATTTGTGATTGAGTTTGCTGGTAGGGAAAAGTACCATGAAGCTGCTTTCCCTTTCAGGGTATGCAGGAATAATATGCAAACTACATCTTCATGTTTTGTTGCTTGTAGACCTTCTAAAGCTAAATAAAAACTCTGCAAGTGATCATCCACGAGAATTCCTTCACTGGATTCAAACTTGGGTAAAATTTTGTCGAAACTCGGAGGCATATCATGCAACGAAGGTGTTAGGTTTAAAGGAGATCTAGCTCTCCAAGCAGGCTGTGGAGGTGGCTGATTTGCATTCATATTGGCCATGATCCTGAGAGGAATATGAGGTGGAGACTGAACAGGGGTCTGAAAAGGTGAACAGTGAGGGCAATCTGGTCCCAACTGATCCAACGGTTGGATAACTTCTTGTAAGGTTGTTTCTACCAATTCTTCAAGATCTTCTACGAACAGTGAATCTTCCAATTGAGGACGATCCTTCTTCTGATACTCTCTTCTAGGTAAAACAGGGATAATAGGTATCCCTGCATTATTTTTTGCATATGCCCTGGTAATCCTCCTTAAATATTCAACAACTGCGGTATCAATGGGATAAAGACACCCCTTTCCCTTTTCTTCAGGAGTGGGTTTCTGAGGCAAAATGGTTTCAGAACTGTCACCGGTGGGGTAATCTCGATAAAGCAGACTTCCTCGGCCAGCCATGCACTGGTGGCCCTCCTTCTAGTGCCAAAGCTGTTGAGGCCTGGAAAATCGCAGGTAACAACAGTAGGGATTCTCCCCAATAAACATTCCCAATTAGCTTGTTATTGTTTGGTATGGGGAATCCATCCGGTTTACGGTTCGGCTACCTTAGGTCAAGTAACGGTTAAAGCTTATTTTACCGGTTGCGGCTCGGTCCACTGTTTAGGTGTATTTTTTATTTTTATGTTTAGGTATGATATGCAAGTGCCTAGCTAAATGCAATTGATAGAGAAAATGAGGAGCATCACAATGTGATGTGCAGGTTCTTACCTCTTGTCTTACCTCTCTCGCTTATAAATCATAAACAAAGAAAACTAACTAAAAATCTCTAACCTATCCCTAGGGAGCAATATTGTAATTAATGCTGAGTAATGTATTGTATAACATGCATAAAGAACACTACATATAGTTGTTAGTATTTCTGAATACATGCATATCAATAGGCATATAAACAAAGAGATAGCTCATTGTTAATTAAAACATTCATTACTCAAGTATGATTTGTGGAAATTTCGCAGAAATAAACAAGAGCACATTCATAATAGGAAAAAAATGTTAGACACTGAGAGAGGGGGTGAATCAGTGTGAAGCCAGTTTTAAAAATTTTCTTAGCTTATCACAATCAACTTATCAATTCATCATACGATTATTCTACTAATCTCTTAATCATTTCATAAGCATCTTTCACTTCATCATTCACATATCAAAAGCATTTGAACCATCAGGAACCATAACACACAAGAACACAACACCATATACTTTTGTAATATTTTTGTATTAGTTTTGGTCTGGCTACAACCGTTAGGTAAAATCAGCACCTACTGATACATAGAGCACCTACTCTTCATCCAGGACCCTGCTTGGTTTTCTTAGGCCCTGCTAAGAAGGGTTTGAGGTATCCTAATCTCAAAAGCAAGACAAGCTTGCATTTACAATTAAAGCTTATTGTTACATCAACTCATCAATCACTTGTCTCTTTAATCTGCAGTCAACTGTCTCAGCTCATGCTCATCTGCTCATTATCAACGCTGCTAGTCAACTCTGCTTTGCTGTAACACTACTCATCAGTCATCTTGTTCATTTGCTCACTGTTGCTCATCATAGGTCTGCTCATCAATCATGTCAGGAATCCTACTGGTCACTGTCAAGTCATCATACAACAGCTCATCATCATCATCAATAGATAGGCATCAAAATAGTGTCATCAACATTATAGGGTTTGTACGCAGCATCACAGCATAAGGCCAACATCTTTCATTCATGCATCATTCAGATCATTAGCAGGCAGATCAACATCAAAGATCTGTCCATTATGTCATCACTCATCATCATGGCTTATATCATGGAATGTTTCATTGCTTCTTCAAACATGCCAGTGTAAATTTTGTCAATCTGATCACTCCACTGTCAAATGCTCAAGGATGGAACTAGTATGCCATTGTCATCAACCTGTCAATCTGTTGTCAAGTTGATTAATCAATGTCATGCCCACACTGTACTAATTGTCATATCAACTTTTTGTGACTGTTGAGTCATCACTGTGTATCACTGTCAAGTTATCATGGCAATGGTATAAGATGGTAATCATTGAGGATCACTATCATATCACCGTCTTCATGGTATGCAATCTCAACAAGCACTGTCATATCAAACACTATCATACCAATCACTGTCCACTTCAATGCGTCACGGTCATCAAGCATACATCATAGTCTTCATCATACTTAACACTATGCAAACTTTACTCTACTGTCTTCATCAACATCATGGCACTCAAAGTGAGGTCAATATTTGACTGTCAAAACGCCACCGTGACTGTCACTATTTCAAGCATGTCACTGTGTACATAAGCATACATTACTGTACCATGTAGATTGTCATCATGCAACACTGTACTATGTACATTGTCATCACTATACATATCAGTCATTACTGTTCATCAAAATACATCATTGTCACTGTGTTGTACATCATCACATCATCAAGGTATACAACGTAGCAGGCATTATCATCATTGAGTATCATCAACATGGGACTTCATACAAATATACTACTGTTTGCATCACTGTAAATGTAAAGATGCTACTGTATGTATGTCACTAACTTAGGCTATGTATGTAGCCTAGCACTTTAAGCTTCAACCTTGGATGGATAAGCCTTCCTTCATCACTGAACATGCATCTTAATGATAGAGAGTTCATAGCATCATCTTAGTGTATAAATCATTACACATCAATGTTCTATCACTATCATCTTTATACAAGTCATTATTTCATCATCAATAGAATTGAATACACATCAATGTATACTACTTTACCATTGTAAACATCACTATTCACACACCACGGTATTCATTGTATGCTAGTGATACCTTAATGTATGTATCAACCACTGTATATACATATACTGTATATTTCTATGTACCGTTGTATATTCACTGTGTAAGTATCATGAACATACCTTAGTCAATGTCAGTGTATGCTGTTGGTGGAAGAAAGACATCAATCATACATTATTCATTTGCCTTCTTTATGCCACTGTAAGTGCATGCCAAAACTTAGGGTTGTGTAGATATCTCACACTTGGACTGAGTATTTGCATTCGTGACTATTTAACCCCAAGAAAAAACCCCGTTGACTGTGGATGTTTGTGCTGCAGATATACTCCACAAATTTGGAATCAACCTCAGATCTTGATTGTTCATGCAAAAGAGAAACTTAGAACATCTTCAAACAACAACTATCTGTGGAAGATTCAAATCTCTTCTGGTGTAAAATGAGGATTGTTTATGAGTTGGGAAAGGCCCTAATAATGGACTGTCCAAAATCACCCACAACTGCTTCAATTCGGATCTTTGACTGTTTAGCCTCAGTCTGCAAATTCTCCACCAAATTTTGGGTTGTCACAGGATTGTGTAGACACTGTGAAGAACTTTGCAAACAATGTCATCCTTGTTCTATGTATATGCTGAGAAGTAGCCCTATTCCATGCCAAACCAGGTCTGTGTATGTCACCCTTCAAAAATGTCAATTTCATACTGTATATATGCTTAGGAAGAATCCCCAAACACTGTCTTCTTTAGGACTGTGTATATACCACAACTGCTTCAACTTTGGTCACCATGAAAACTGTCTCATGAATTCAGGACTGTTCATATAGGGCAGCAAAGAATAAGTTCCAAGAGGACCTCTATGGAAAGGATCGAGAGACTTCCTCTACTCTATCTCTTATGGACTGCTCCTCATTCACTGTTCACCATCAAAACCTTGCTGCTCCACCGAATTTTCTTAGTAGGTTTTCCATAGTGAGTTCATGCAAATGGAGTTTAAGCAAAAAGAAACTACAACAAACATATCCTCCAATGGTTCAGATCTGGACTTGTTATTCTCCCAAGCAAAGTGATCACTAAAGAGATTCGGGTCTGCACTTTACTCTTGTTGCTTCCCACAGACTTCTTCCTTAAACCAGTGAAGGTCACTCCCAAAAACCTTGTACTTCTGCTACAATGAAAAAACAAAGTCAACTGCTCCTAACCTCGGGTCTCTTGCTGCTACGAGTTCCACCTCAACCAAGCTGCCTCCTGAAATTCTCCTTTGCTGTTCTGCGGCTGCCTCAGAGCTCCACCGAAATTTTCCACATCCAAAAGTGAGGATTTGATGGGGTATATATACTTAATTTTCACCCAGGTTTTGTTGAGCCGACTTGTATTTAATTTTATTTTTTTAATGGGGCCGACATAGCAATAATATATTTATATTTTTAATTTACTTTTCGGAGCCGACTTGTCAAATTAAAATTTTAAATTAAATATTAATACTTTGGAGCCGACTTCTTCAAGGTATTTTCAAGGTTTATTTCCAACAATCCATTGATTCTATCAATACAAGGGCTTCCACTTCAAGCCAAGGGCATCCACCACATGCCAGAGACCATATAAGGTCATCACCATCATAATACATGCAAGAGTTCCATGATATTTTCAACGAATGACACAAGGGGATCAAGTGCAAGCACTAGGACCAACCAATGCATCAAAGACTTCATCAAAGTGCCATCATGCCACCATATAAGTTGGCTCCATGACCTTTACAAGGGCATCATGGTCTTCATCGGGGATTCCAAGACTTCATGGGCTTCTCCAACGTCTACCAGGGCTTCAAGACCATCTCTAGGGTCTTGAGCATCATCAACTGGGTCTTCAACATCCTCAGCAAAGTGGTGGCATCAAAATCCAAGCGTGTGGGTACAGGGACCTTGTCAACTGGGTACAAGGTGCTTCAAGGCACAAACCGATTCTGTAAGGGATCAAGGCACTGCATATGGGACTTGGTGGCATCAATGACATCCCGTGGGGCCACTGCAAGCCCATGTTGGCATCAATGACAATTTCATCAACAAAAAATTCATAAGTTAGAACGGTCACACAGTTCATGGAAACAAGTTGAAACAAAAATAGTTCAGATCCAACCAGTCCACGTCAAGCATTTGAAACCCCACAGTGCTTTCTCCAAGACAAAAAAAAATATAACTCTTTATTATAAGATGGAATAGTTCTTCTTACAATAATCTTGCACAAAGATAGTCTAAAAAAAGGTCCTTTGATACATCAAGCCTACCTATATTTATACAAAAAGCAAAAAACTCTTGGGCTTCCCTCATTGTCTTTTGGGCTTCCCCAACCTTTCTCATACAAAATTTTGTCTTTTATCTTGTGAACAAAAAGATAAATACAATATATTACATTCTTTATCAAAGTGATAGACAGTCCAACTAAGAGGGTCCAGCCTGCTCGTTCATAAATTTCCTCCATATATTTGCCTTTGCTGCTATATTCTCAAAACCAAAAGGATCAAGAAATCTGATAGTAATTTTGTGTTGAGCAGCCAGGGCCTTTACACCCACTATCTTGGCAAGAATCAAGCTCACCTGGTCTTCTATCAAGTGGATACTCACAGTTGCATGTGCTATTTCAATTTTGAGTACCTTTTCATCTAACTCCTTGACTTGTTGAATGGCCTGTTCATCTTCGTTGCATCTTTCTTGTAATTGTTTCAAAAACTTTTCATGCTCTGGCAGCACTTCTAGTCTCTTTGCAGCAAAGGTCTGACACCAATTATAGGTTAGGAGAACTCTCCTGCATAATTCAGCATAGGCATTCTTTGTTTTCTTCACTCTCTTTTTTAGTTCTTCTGCTGCTTTTCTAGCAAATTCGATCAGCTTGTATTCTAGATTTAACGTCTCCATATCTTTGACAGATATATCTATGGGAGATTCCTTGTTCGTTTATATACATGTCATCCTTCCTTGCAAATTTTCTAGTATATCCTGTGTCCTACCCAAAAAATAAGAGGTTGTATTTACAATTTCTTCTAATCTGATGTCTATCTGTTGAACTTTAAATCTTTCTTCCACCATCTGCAGCTGCATTTGATGAATATTCTTTTGGAGCATAAGGGCATGCTTCTTTAAAGGTTCAATATCAACCTTCTGCTCCATAATTGACTTTAGTGAAGCTGCTAGTGAATTATTTTTATCCTCCAAGGCTACTATCTAAGTCTCATATAACTTAGCCTTCCATTCTAGAGTGGTCTTCTGCTCTTCCAGCTCTGTCACTTTACCTTCCAATCTACCCTTTTCCTTATCCAATTCTTCAACTGATAACCTCAGCTCATCCCTTTCTGCTTCCAAACTCTGATATTTTTGTTGTAGCTTTCCAAACTCTGACAAGGTGGTCTAGGCATTCTTCTCTATATTTCTTGCGGATATTACCAAAGCATATTTCTCGGCCTGCAGATTCTGACATTCTGCCTTTGATACTTTAAATTCACCGATCATATCCTTATATTTCCTTTTCAAACTCTGACTTTCACTCCTTTCTTTCTTCAAAGTCTCCTTCAACTGTGTGACCCTTTTCTAAGACTGCTCTAGATCTGTCATGATTCTATCCACATTATCCTCAGTGGCTAGGGTTATAGCTACCCCATCCCTCGCTATTAATCATGGATCTTTATGTGTACCATGAACCACTGTCTTATCAGTCACCATCCTTCCTGGCTTACCCCTAGTGTCCACTTTCTTCTCGGTTCATTTTACGATTCTCTTTTTTTCTTTGTCGTAAAAGATAGTGTTAAAATTCGGCACCTCCTCCCCTTCAGTGGGCATGAAAGGAATTAACTAAAGTCCAGAAATCGACATTGAACCTTCTCCTACTGTACTACTAGAAGGAGCAACAGGATCTAATGGGTCAATATCAGACTGATCCTATCCTTGATCAGTAAGGTCTTGTCCTTCTAATGTCTATGTCCTCGATCCTTCCACTGTCTTTTCTGTTTGATGTTTTTCCTTTTGGACACCTTCTAATATGAACCCTTCATTCTCTGCCTGCTTCTTCTGTATTTCATCTTCTTCTTTTCTTTTCTTTTCTTTTCTTTTCTTTTCTTCTTCAATCTTCTTTGCTGCTTGTTTCTTTTCTTCTTCTTCTATTCTCAACCAGTTCTCTGCCTCCTGTACTAGTCTGTTAGCTTCTTCCTGCCTCTTTTTTGCTTCTTATTCTTCTTGCCTTTTCTGCTTCTCAGCATCTTTACCTTTACCACCAACAGTAGCTATCTTCTGCTTGAATCTTTTCTTTAAAGCTATCATGTTCTCAACATTTCGGAAGATCTCTTCATCCTTATCCCAGAAATTGGTATATTTGAAATGTACTTCAGCTTCGGTGCAATACTCAGCAACTTTGCCCGCAGAGTCATTCCTATGGAAATTCATTTCACCGAAGTGAAAATACTCTAATTGCTTGACAAACTCCATTGCATTCTTTACCCTTGAAAATTTGTAGCGTCTTATAAAAAAGGGAACTGCAGGATAGACTGCTTTCTTTTGCTCAAAAAGGAAATTCCCTACTCCATCAATATACAGTTGTCTCACAACCTCTTTCTGGACTACATAGTTTGTGGCATACTTCGGTAGAAGATAAGGGGCTCTCAAACCACCATACATTCTTAAATATAGGCCTCATTCCTTTAGATAATAGCTTTTGTGTTCTTGCACAACTTTTAAAACTTCTTCTGACATACAATTGCATTCGGACAAGAAGATTAATGTGTACAAGGGCATGATGAAGTTCTCACAAATCTCCTTGTAGTAGCTGTAATATTTGTGGGCCCAAATAGTTCATAGGTTGCGTACACTGGAGCTCGGTCATCATCCCAATGTCATTTTAAGGCTGGGAATGGCTGAGTGCACAAAATGAAATCAATCAAAATAGAACTCATGTAAAATTAAGACTTCTTTTGGGACACTCCTCCCAATGCTGCGCTTATACTAGTAGACAAACTGTTGGATACTATACTTGCCCAGTTAAAAATTGTACCTTCTGTAGCAACAAAATAGATAACTAGTATCCAACCCATTTAAAAAAAATTTCCATTAGCTCTTCCAAAAATCATGTTCAACATCAAAACAATGAACCTATATGGAGTACGGAGAGTTGATGTTTCATACTCTCCAGAAGGCCTTGTACGGAAGTTCTTTCCTGGTATCATCATATTTTTTACTGTCTCCACCATGTCTAAATTCAGCTCCTTTAACCAAATTTCAGTCAAATAAATTTGTGTTGTTGGTAAATTATATGCCATAGATACATAAGCTGGGCTATATGCAGCATAACCTTGCTTCGCGGTATTGGCCAATATCATCCGTGTTACATCTGCCCTAGGCAGAATCCAACTTATCACTTCCGAACATGAGAAAAGCTCAAGTCTGGTAGCCACTTTCATAAGGGTTGACCTCTCAATATTTGCATACATGTGCATATCTTCAAAACCAACATCTAGAACAGTGTGGCTTGAAATCATCCTATATACTTCTCCCCATTTATATTCTGGCTCAACTCCAGTAATAGCTTTAGTATCTTCATAGATGACTTCCACTCTGGTTATCACCTCCACTTTAGGTTCCTCTTCGGCTGCTTGGGCTTTCTTCTTCTATTTGCACGGCATATTGTTGTGTTGATAATTTACTTGTAACCATTATACAACATGATCTCAGTCTATCTATCTCTAGCAAGCAGTGTAGTGAGAAAACAATAAAGCAATCAAATATTACCATTTCATCGATATGCATATTGAAAATTATTATCAATACCCACAGTTCCTCTGAATGAGAGACTTTAAACAAAAAGAACCTGCAAAATATTTCTACCCCCCAAACCTGCTAAAACTCTGCTTGCTCAAAACCCTAATCTCTTCTAGCTTTCTAAAAATCTATATGTGCATCTCGAACGAGGCAAAAGCTCACACTGTCGTCTATTTCAACACAAAAAACCCTAAACCCCTATCAATTTCGTGGTCCTCCTGCGTCCCATGGAAACCTACTGTCAAAGGAGACACAACTATCTAAACCCGGGATAAAAATGAAGCAATCAAGAACATGGCGATGCAGACAGCGAAACGCTCGTCTACACCATGCCCTAATCTTCCACAAAACCATCACAGGCTTACTCATGGCTGCATAGAAGCTGGGTGGAAAAACCTAACCATCCAAAATGAAAAATGCTCACAAATATTCAGGCCACATCCTAAATGAAGGGATTTCACCGCAGGAAAACCACAAAAAAGCTTAAAATCTTACCCTACCACGGAAAACCTAACCCTATCCACCCCAACGGTTTAAAACAACAAAAAAACAAGTATAAAACAAAATTCAGGAATGGATCCCACCTGCAATGAAGTGGCAGGCGATCTGGATAGGAGATAACTTCCACGGGCGTAGAGGAGAACATATATAAGCTTGACAGCTACGTGCAGTCACAGGATAGCTACCACCGTGAAAATGACAAGTCATAGGCTCGAAACGGCTTTATAAACCTCGACTGAAGGTGAAAAACTAACACTAGCAGGAAAAAATCTTAACCAACCACCGGACATATAGTCCTGAAGACATCCGCAACATCAGACAGGAATGGCTCTACCTACCCGGTAATCGCATGGGAAAGACACATCGGAAATTGGGGAGATTAACTTCTTCGGTATCGGTGGGAACATCATGAAGCTCTTGATCGACTCAACACTAACCTTCTGCAACATCGGATGGTGGACAAACTAAAACATTTGGTTCATTCCATAAACACAACTGACAGCGAGATTTCTCACTTAACCGAACATCGGAAAAAGATAGTCGAAGGAATATCCTATCTATCGAATCTGCTTTATAATAAAACGTCGGAACCTTGGCAAACTATCTATGAGATCATAGACAAACTCACTCCCGATACAACGGGTCAGACCTCGAAAGGCTTTCGATAAATACATCGGAAAGATAGTGGACTATGCCTCTGTTGTTTCGAAAGACTAGTCAACTAAGCATCTGATATGGGTATGCAAAAAGACTAAGTTTTTTCAAAAAACAGAGTATCCCTGGGAAAATTTTGGTAGAAATAAAACATTCCTAGGCCGTCTAGATACTAAAAAAAATAAAAGGGGGGGACCCTAAAAACAAAAAATTTCAGTGAAATTGTTGCAGCTGCAACACCTCCTCAGTGAATTGACTGCTTCTCCTAGACAATCCAAAATCGGACATTCCAAAAATCAAAGATAGAGATAACTTCCTCAACTTCACTTGTTGCTACTCCACGAAATTGCCTCAGTGGACATTCTGAAATTTTAGAGAGAAATCTCATTTTTTTGTGTTTTTGAATTACATTTCATTTTTATTTATACTGGTTTCGATGTGGATTTTTACTGGGTCGACATGTAATAAATAATTAAATTTTATTTTGTTTGTTCGGCTGACCCAAAAGGTGGGGTACACCAACTTCAAAAATTCATATCTCTTCAATCGTGAGGAGTGAGGATACGCTCCACATATCACCGAAAAGGGCTTGACGAGGATTATCTCCTTATGAAGGGATTATTTTCAATTTATTGGTCCAACACCCTTGTTTTCATCAATTTGTGTAAGACATCATATACCCCACACATAAGGGTATATGTTCTAAGGACTTCTTCAAAGTCTTCTTCAACATATCAAGCCATGTTCTCCATCATACACATCATTGTACTTTAGTAGAACATGCACCATTGTTGTCTCATCTTCATTAATGCATCATTGGTTTCATCATTGGTTCCTTCTCTATCTTCTACCTTCGTTGGGTTCTTCTCATGCCTCTAGTATCTTTGTTGGATCATCCTCATGCTTCTAATCCTCAGTATCATTGTTAACATATCATGTTGTGTATGTTCCACAAGAATCCTTTGATTGTTTCTACCCTCCTCGGTGAATTGACTGCTGCTCCTAGACAGTCCAAAATCAGACATTCCAAAAATCAAAGATCGAGATAACTTCCTCAACTTCACTTGTTTCTGCTCCACGAAATTGCCTCAGTGGATAGTCTGAAATTTCAAAGAGAAATCTCATTTTTTTGTGTTTTTGAATTACATTTCATTTGTATTTATACTGGTTTCAACATCGAGTTTTACTGGGTCGACATGTAATAAATAATTAAATTTTATTTTGTTTGTTCGGCTGACCCAAAAGGTGGGGTACACCAACTTCAAAAATGCATATCTCTTCAATCATGAGGAGTAAGGATACGCTCCACATATCACCGAAAAGGGCTTGACAAGGATTATATCCTTATGATGGGATTATTTTCAATTTCTTGGTCCAATACCCTTGTTTTCATCAATTTGTGTAAGACACCATATACCCCACACATAAGGGTATATGTTCTAAGGACTTCTTTAGAGTCTTCTTCAACATACACATCATGATTTCGCCAAATTTCACCACCAAGTACAAGATTTCTAAGGACTTCTTCACAGTATACTTCAACATATCAAGCCATGTTCTATATCAACAAGAAAGAGATCCATGGCCATGCACATTTCGATATCAACAACAACTGGACTCCATCATCAAGTACAAAGGTACATGCAAGCTCCATCATGATCATATAATGTCTAAGGGTCATCATACCACCATGTATGTGGGTGCCAAACATTCTCTTGCATTATAACCATCTTCAGGGGTCCCATGACCCCATCGAGGGCTTAAAGGACATCTTCAAGGGTACAAGGGCATCAAGGTCATCATCAAGTGCAAGCAATGTGCTATCAAGTCGTGACCTCTTCAACAAATGACCACAAAATGGGTCATTTGTACCACCATGTGCTACACACCATCTGTGAATGGGATCCAAAGCCCAAGCTACCATGTCCTACTTGCCATGTCATCAACCTTTGACACTCCTTTGAAATTAAGGGCTTGACATCATTGACAACCATACTCAACAATTAATGCACTAATAAAGTCACTTTATGTCTTCACATGAGACTACATCACCTCAGACCCTTGCACCTAGGCATTAGATGCAGGAGTACCTATGAGCTACAAAAAGCTAATAACATGGCATGTACACTCTGCACACTTGTGATATTTTCATTGGTTGAAATGTTTTCATTATTGGAAATTCGAATGAACGTGACTTAGGGTTGGTATGTTTTACATCGTAGCATTTAATGTTGGAGTATGTGTGTTAATGATGGAATTCTCAATTTTTCATTCGGGCATGAGGCTCATTTCCCTTTTCATTTGAGTTTTGTTGTACCACCTTCCTAAAGCTTGCACTTGGAGGTTTGAAAACCATTTTTACTACTCATACAAAGAATATTTTGGGGGTGTTGAAAGGTATGTTAACAAGAAATATTTTCCATATCAAATGATGTATTTGCAATGTAATGTATTCTTGGCTACGTTTAAATCGTGTATTGTTTGCATAGTTCCCTTTCCCTCTTTCCTTAAATAAAAATATGCTTGAAGTAAACGGTTTCATTTAAGAAAATATGGTGTTTTTCATAGTTGAAATGGCAATTGAATTCAGCATAAAAAATGAAAATTTGGTTGCGAAGATGTTTTGATTTTTTGCAAGAGTTGTTGGTTCGGTTATTAGGTTGGAAATGAACTCATGGTTCTATGCACAAATTTAAAACTCTCCTTGTTTCTTACATGTTGTCTTCCTTTGCACGCCCTGTCTCTGAATTATTTATGAAAGACGTTGAATGTTGACTTTTTGGGTTGTGCATGCCATTTTTCTCTTGAAAATGGAGTCGGTCATGAAGTGCTTAGTGTCAACATGTCAAAGAATTTGTTCAATCTCTAATAAAATGACAAATAGTCATTTTGCCTAGTGAATCTTATTATCTTGTGAACATTTCATGTCGCTTGAGTTTCAAACATGCACCAGTCAGTTAAGCAAATGTTGAAGTTCAAAACTTGTGTAGGCTTGATGCAAATCTAGGGTTTTGTCATACTCTTTTCAAATTGTCAAAATTTTGGATAATTTTTTGAAGGTTCAGTTGTGTGAATACATTACTTCGATTGTGGTTGTTGTTTGTTTGAAAACCTCTTGTTTGAAAAAATAAAGGATTCCTTGAACTATTTAAATTGGGTTTATCTGGCTTACTAGCTCAAATGCTACAGCAAGAGCATCTCATGCCAGCCACAAGATTATTGTTTAGGATTTTTTTTATACAAAACCCAGAGCCAATGAGTTTAATGGTTAGAACATTATAGTTATGTGTTTTGTGCATTAACTTGAATGCAAAAAAGAAGGGTTTTGAGTTTTATTTTCAAACTAAAAGTCATGGAAAGACTACCATATGATTTGAAGAGTTATGTTAACATTCATGGTGACTATTAATAATGGATAGATTGGCTTTTGACTCCAAACTCGGAACTTATGAATTCAATGGTCAAAATATCAAGGTTCAATGCTCTGTGCATAAGCTCAAATGCAAATTGTTTTGGTTCATTGTTTTTTGAATTGGAAGTTATGAAATGTTTGTCATACAACTTGAAGAATCGCATTAAAAGTTCACAGTTGTCGTTATATATGATATGTTTGGTTTCAAATTCGAACCTAGAACTAGAGCAGAAGGTTTAAACATTATATAGCATTCGCATATTCGCAAGCTTGCATAGAAAATTTCTACGGTCAAGGTTGAAAATGCTCATCGTTTACCTAAAATTCCCACCATCGGGTCGAGTTGTCTATAGTCATCATTTAAAATGCTCACTAGCACCTTCCCTTTGGTACTTATTGTTAATGTTTACCCTTTTGATGAGAATATATGTTTCACCCATTGTCAAGTTTTGCCTAGAAATTTTGGGGCTTCATTCTTTTGGACTAATAATGTTTGTCATGGTTTGAAATGCTTGCCAAATAAAAGTTATCTGATTGAAAACTTGTTTAAAGAATTACAATGATTGCTCATATGATGTATTGTAAAATACTAGGCAGTTTGAAAAGATGTTACAAGTGTTAAGATTCTCATAAGATGAGTCGACGTATGAGTTTCACAAATGATATATTTCAATTATGCTACATTTAGTTATAAAAACTGTGAATTGGATATGACTGGACAAGTTTCGCAAAAACATATGATTGTATAAGTTAAACCCTTTAATTTTTTAATATTGATTCATATGGGTTACGACATCATTGGTTATGAGCTATTATCGAGGTTTGAAAGCAATATAGATTGCATATTGTTTTGATATATGATATTGAGGATGTTTGATTTCTACTAAATTACATATTGAGCATGTTTGGCAAAAAAATTGATATAAAAATGACTATGTCTACATATTAGCAATATGTCTAGGTGGGGCAATAAGTTTGACATAGATTTTATATGCATGAGACTAATGACCGTACATTTCTAGGTTGTTCCCGTGGGGTTTAATGATGAGGTATTGTTGTTTGAATTGATTTTAATGGACAGAATTTCATTTAATTTTATTTTTGGTTTTGCAAACTTAGGAAGCAAAGAAAAAGTGATAGTGACAATCATAAATAATGGATTTAATGTTGACTGTAGTGAATGATCAGATTTTTGTGAATGTTGAATATAATTGAAAAGAATTATCCATAGTTGATTGTAGTTGTGGTGTTAATTGGATGTTGCTTCGAAATTTCAATTGGATATTTGAACATGTGCCATCTTTGTTCCCCTCATCAATTTTCACACAATCCATTAATTCTCCTTTCATTTTCTCAAATATAACATGTCCCGTGTTCAAGAGTGACAATTGGAAAAATGATGTGATGATCAATTTAGAGGAATGGAAGATTGAAGCATGTTTTAAATGAGTTTCCCTCAAGTATCTGCATGCATCATTGTTGTTTTGAATATATCCATTAATAAATTATTTAAAATGGAAATTCATTAGATAATATTACTTACGATTTGAAAATGTATTGATTTTCTTTTCATTATCATATAGATGAGCTTCTTCAATAGAGGAGGTAATAGATCAAACAGGGGTGACAGTGGAATTGGAGAAGAGGCCTACATCCTGGTTGGAAAGGGGGAAGAAATGAGAGACTGATATTTTCAATTCATTTTGACACAGACCTAAAGGAATTCAATCAACTCCTCCAAACTGCTTTTTTTTATTTACTCGGTCAAGGCCATTTTCCACCTACCATGCCATATGTCATACCACCCTTGTAGTCTCATCCAAGTATTGTAGGCATTCTCGTACCACCACATGTGTCAATGCATTCAGAACCACAAAATAATGATGGTTGGAATGAGATTATTCCAAACCAGCCATCTGGTATCCAGGGATGGCCTACCCTTTCATTGAATTTGCCTCCTCCTCCACCTTTTTAGCAACATAATCAAAAAATTATTTTAGTAACCTCTCAAGCCTAACCATTATAACCTAATGATGATTTAAAAGTCTCTCCCAATCAATCAATTCCAAGCAAAGGAAAAAGGCCTGCCCTTCTAGTAAAATCCAGTTCATCGAAAGGTTGCTCACTATGAATTTAGACTCTTGAAAAGGTTGCTCACTATGTTTTCCTAGTATGCATGCATCGCATTTATTCTTTTGCTTAGGAATAGTAGGTAAACCATATACACCATTCTTTCTTAACAAACGAATCATGTTATAATCCAAGTGACCAAATCTTGCATTGCATAATAAACTAGATGACAAACTACCTTCTTCAAGATGAGACATATAGGAAAAGTTTTGAGTTGTTGTGGAACAACCCTTCAACTTCAATAGCTTTCCATCTTCATACTTGGTCATGATGACCTTGTTGTCAAAGGACTTCCTTATATCTACAATTCCATCAAACATGTGGATGGAATGGCCTTGTTGTTGAATCTACACTAAGGACATCAACATTCTCTGCAACTTTGGAAGATAAAGAACATTCTTTAACATAAAATCAGGGAAACCAGGCAGCTTGACCCTGATTGAACCAATTCCCCTTGGTTTGTGGCTAGATTTGTCTACAAAGTATACTATGCCATTTTCAATGTCATTCATTTCTTCAAAACAGTCTTTTCTAATAGTCATATGAGAATTTGCACCAGTATCAAGCAGCCAACAATCTTTGTAAGATTAAAGAGAATTTATTTCATTAAACCAAGATTACAATGTGCAACTATACAATGAGAAGAATCGGTGGATTTACCATCCTCTTGATTTTTATTTTGTCCTTTATTTTGATGGTGTCTTCCTTTGATGGACTTCTAAGGATCCCAACATCAATAGGCTTCATGTCCATTCTTTCCATGGCGCTTGCACTTCAGATTTGATCTTTTGCTTGAGTTGTCCCCATCTGCCTCTAAAATTGCTTATTCCTCATCCTCTTTTTCTACTATCTCCCTTAGAAGGCTCTTCGGATTGATTATTTTCTTTCTAAACAAAGCAAAATGATTCTCCAATATGATTGCTTGATTTCTTCCCAAATACTTTCTCTATGTCTTCAATCTTTTCTAACAGGGTGTCAAAGGTGAGGTCTTTGCTTATTGTTTACTTGTTGATGGCGATGATTAGTTCACAGACCCCAAATTCGAGCTTCTGAAAACTAACAGAACAAATTTCTCTGTTAAATAGTTTTCCACATTGTCTAACCCTTTTTTGTACTACAGTGGAATGTGCAGATCAGAATTTCAACTTTCAGAAAAGAGTTTCCACCTTTTCACAATTCCCCAATTCTCGATTCCTGGTTTGAATAACGGAATTTGGCTCCTCAACTTTCAATTTCCACGAATTCAACCTTTGTCGGTTTCTAAACTTCACTTTTCCGACTTTCAAAACTTCAAAATCAGAAATATTAACTTTTCTTTTACTCTTCCCTTGTGCTTTCATTTCTCGGCTTCCGACTTCCAGACTTCGGAATCGGATTTTCAAGGTTTTGAAACGAGATTTTCTATGTTCCTGGCTTCCGACTTCTGGATAGCAATTCTTCCATGTCGTCGATCTATTTCAGAATTGCACTCGATCGTTGATATGTTTCTAAGTGTGGATCATGATCAAATTTTGTGGATGTTCTCCCTTTCTTGTGGGAATCAATTGTGACCATCGATCTTCGTCAAGATCGTTACCCTCCGTCCAATCTTCTCTAATATATGTCTTCATGATTTCTCCAACTTGATCACTGAAAGGATCAATTTCTTCTGCAATTCGGAAGTTAGGCAACACGAAACCACATAAATCATACACAGAGTTTTAAGAGTGAATCTGGGATGAATGATATTCTCACAGAATTAGATAAGACATGCAGTCCATCAAACACACACACAGTTTGATCCTTTGTTCTTTATTCAATTATTGGAGATTCAATCTCACATAGAATTCTACTTATTCACTCCTCACTCACGCTTCTGTGCGTACTTCACTCATGCACTCCTGCACTCATACCTTTCTAACACATTCATTCAATATTTTGTAACAATCAATAAACATGTCAGATTCGACTAAGTTGGATATGAGGACCTAATAAAAGCAAACCCTATCAGAAAATATTGATCCTTGATGAGTTCCACGCGGGGATCAAGGAGAAGAAGGGAAAATTACTACTTATTACAAATTAAAACCAACCCTATCTAGATAACATCAAACCCTATCTTCTAGAAGTGATTACAAGGCATATGAATCATCAATCAAAGAGGTTCAAGTTGGATGTCGATTCATCAAGTTGAACCGGATGCTCTTACATCATACTCCTGGGGAAGAAAATAATTCTTCATTAAATCTTCAGGCTACACATTGTACTTGGAAATTTCTTGCTCTGTCATCCAGGATACATCTTCAGTAAATTAATTCCTCCATTTGACCAAGTATTGAAAGAAGGTTTTGTTCCTGGTCTTCCTTAGGATTCTTTTGTCAAGAATGGCTTCAATCTGAGGTTGTTCTTTCTGTGGATTTTTTCCTTGCCAATCTATAGCTGGATCATCTCCATCTGAAGTTACACCATCTGTCTAGATACCTACATCTTTAAAAGGATACAAATCTGAAACATTAAAAATTGGTGAATTTTGGAGGTCGGGAGGAAGTTCAATCTCATAAGAATTTGCAGAAAACTTCCTTAAAACTTTCAAAGTTCCAATCTTCTTAAGCTTCAATTTGTTATAAGTTCCTTTAGGGAATATTTCCTTTTTAAGATAGGCCATCACTAAATATCCAACCTAAAAATTTACTTCCCTTTTATTCAAGTCTGCTCTCTGTTTATATTTTTTTTGTACTCTCTTGTAATCTCTTCTTGATATTCTCATGTATCTCATGCATACTAATTGCAAATTCTTCACCCTATGCACTTCTCTTTTCTTGTTTTCCCAAATCTCTAAGTTCATATACACCTCTTGGATGCATCCCATAGACAATTTGAAAAGGACTCATACCTGTACTTCTATTGGGGGAATCATTGTATGCGAACTCATCCTAAGCTAAAGCTAAGTCCCACTGTTTTGGATGTTCATACACAAGACTCCTCATTATGTTTCCCAAGATCTTATTTACCACTTCAATCTAACCATCAGTCTGAGGATGATAAGAAGAACTGAAACTGAGATTAGTCCCCAACTTCTTCCATAGAGTTCTCCAAAAATGACCAACAAACTTTGTATCTATGTCAGACACAATACTCAAAGGTAGCCCATGCAACTTTACAATTTTTGAAAAGAATAGGTTAGCAATATTGGTTGCATCATTAGTCTTCTTGCATGCAATAAAATGAGCCATTTTGGACAATCTATCTACTACAACATAGTTTGAATCGTGACCTCTCTGAGTTCTAGGTAAACCTAAAACAAAATCCATGCTTACGGAATCCCAAGGCTTAGCTGGAATAGGCAAGGGTTGAAACCATCTTGTGTTCTGACTTCTCCCTTTTGCATGTTGATAGATTCTAGATCTTTCAACAAATTTCTTCACATCATGCTGCATCTTTGGCCAAAAGTAAAAATTACTCACCTGAGCAAAAGTCTTGTCTTGTCCAAAATGGCATGATAATCCTCCACTATACTTTTCTTGAATCAAATTCTCTCTCATTGAACATTTCGAAATATACAATGTACTATTCTTGAATAACAAACCTTCCTGCAACATATAATCTAACCACTAGCTTCTACTATGGGTAACTAGATTTTCACAGGAAACATATATGTCCTTGAAATCTAAATCTTCTTTATACATATCAATCAATTTTTCAAATCCCAAAGTAATGACCTTAAATTCTTGCAATACCATACTTACTCTGCTAAAAGCATCAAAAACTTTATTAGACTTACCACTTGTATGCTTGATAACAAAGGTAAAGTTCTGCAAACATTCTACCCATTTAACATGTCTCTGGTTCAATTTTGGATGACTATTTATGAACTGCCAAACATGATTGTCAGAATACAACACAAACTCTTTAGGCATCAAATAATGTTTCCACTTTTTAAGATCCTGCACAACAGCATATAATTCTTTATCATATGAAGATTATTTATGTTTTGCTTCATTCAATTTTTCAAATATGCCACTCGCCTCTGCTCTTGACTCAAAAGTGCTCCCACTGTTGTTCCACTAGCATTTGTTTCCACTTGAAACACTTTGTCAAAACTGGGAAAAGCCAAGATAGGATTCTCACTTATATTTTTCTTCGACAACTTAAAATTCCTATCAGTTGCTTCTGTCCATTTGAAATATTGTCTAATTCCTCTGAAAGTATCTATCAAAGGTGCACAAATCTGGCTGAAATTCTTAATGAACTTTCTATAGAAATTAGAAATTTCATGGAAACTCCTTGCCTCATAAACATTCTTTGAAACTATACAATTTACAATTGCTTGTACCTTGTCAGAATCCATCTTCAGTCCTTCTTCTGAAACTACAAATCCAAATTAAACTAACTCTTTCTTCAGGAAACTACACTTCTTCAAATTTATCAACGGCTTCTCTTTTTGCAAAGTTATCAACACCAACTTAAAGTGCCTTAAATGTTCCTCTCTATTCTGACTGAAAATAAAAATGTCATCTAGATACAATATCACAAATTTTACAGTAAATTCTTTCAAAACCTCATTCATCAACCTCATGAAGGTACTAGGTGCATTAGTAAGCCCAAATGGCATCACTAACAATTCAAACAAACCATCATTAGTTTTAAATTATGTCTTCCATTCATCCCCTTCCCTTATCCTAATCTGATGATATCCACTTTTCAAATCTATTTTGGAAAAATATTTTGAACCACTTAAACAGTCCATCAGATCATCAATTATGGGTAAAGGGAATTTATACCTGATAGTGATCTTGTTGATTTCCCTATAATTAGTGCACATCCTCCACCCACCATATTTCTTTGAACTAAGTATAGTGGGTACTGCACAAGGACTCAAACTTTCTTTCACCAATCCTTTCTCCAACAGCTCCTGCACCAGCTGTTTGATTTCTTCATTTTCTTGAGGAGTTAATCTGTATGCTACTTTATTTGGTAAGCTTGCACTAGGTATTGAGTCAATGTGATGACTTATACTTCTTATAGGGGGTAAATCATTTGGAAACGCATACACAATAATGTCAGCACACTCATCAAGCAAAGTTTTCACTTCATCAGGTAAATCGTCTAAATTTGTAGAAGTTAAAATTTCCTTTGGCTTACCAACAAGGGAAAAATGTAGATCCTCCTCTTTCTGGACTTCTTGCAATAGTTCTTTGCTAGAAATCAGCAAAATATTCGAACTCGAACCTTCTTGAACTGTTTCATCTTCCAAGGGTGACAGAGTATGTCTCTTCCCATCTTTCTCTAGAGAATAAGTATTTGTTCTCCCATCATGGACATATTTCCTGTCATACTACCAAGGCCTCCCTAAGAGTGTATGGCACACATCCATAGGCATTATGTCACATAATATTTCATCTTTGTAAGTACCAGTCTAGAATCCCACATTACATTGCTCATTCACCAAGAGTTGATGTCCTTTCTGCAACCAAGACACTTTGTAGGGAGTGGGATGCTTCATCCTCTTCAATCCTAGCTTCTCTACCATCTCGGTGGAAACCAAATTATCTATACTTCCACTATCAATAACCATTTTACAACACTTACCTTGTGATTTACACCTTGTTCTGAACAAACTTTTCCTTTGGGAACGTTCATGTACTTGTTTCTCTGACTTTACTAAGACTCTCTTCAACATAAGATATGATCCTTCCTCTGGAGTTTTATTCATCTATGTTTCTTCTTTTGACTCTTCTTGAACCTCTGCAAAATTCACATTTCTCTAACCTGAAGACTGATTTCTTGGACAATTCCAAGACATATGTCCAATCTCTCCACAAGTATAACACTTTACCTCTCTGTGTCTACCTCCTTGGAATCCTCCTCTCTGGGATCACTGACTTCTAGAACCCTCAACTCCATCTTTGGAAGTCAGGCCCCCACTATTAGGATATCCTCTACATCTTACTATGTTCTTTCCCCTGTTTCTCTAGTTTTGTTTTCTTAACAATTTATCTTCTACCTTTGAAGCTACTTGATATGCATCTTCTACAGTTTTCAAATTTAATAGGTTGATTTCATCTTGTATATCATATCTTAATCCATTGATATACCTAGCTACTCTTTCTAAACTTCCTTGTGTGTGTCCAGCTCTAATACTCAATCTAAAAAATTCTTCTGTCTACTCTTTTACAGTCATGGTATTCTGTCTAAGGTTATGTAACTGTCTAATAAGATTTAACTGATAGTCCTTAGGCATAAACTGACTCTTAATATTATGTAGCTTCTTATCCCAAGAATTTATTTTTGACTTACCTCTTCTTTCTCGATGGATCTGGAGCTCATCCCACCAAATAGTTACATGTCCCTTCATTCTGGTAGTTGCATATCTTACCTTCTTCTTGTCTTCAATTTATTCAAAATCAAAATATTTATTCAGAGCATTAATCCAATCCATGAGTTCTTCAACATTTAAATTACCTTCATACATAGGTACTTCCACTCTTGGTCTGCTATTGGCCTTCATCGGCATCTTCAAAACTCTGACTTCTTCAGGATCTTCTTCTTCTTCAGAGGATTCATCTTCTTCATCATTGTCATCGAAATTGTCTGAATGGTTCTTTCTCTTCATGGCTTCTAGCATTTCTTCCAGTCTTCTCATGTCTCTCTCTACATCTGTCTCTGCAGGTTTTCTTCCTCGACCACGTCCTACAGGAACCCCACGGGCTCATCCTCATCTTGGCGGCATCTTTCTTCAGGCTCAACCAAACTCTGTCTCTGATGCAGAACCCTTGCTCTGCTCTGATACCAAAACTGATGGCATTGATTAGTTCACAGACCCCAAATCTGAGCTTCTGAAAACTAACAAACCAAAATTTCTATGTTAAACAGTTTTCCACACTGTCTAACCCTTTTTATGTACTACAGCAGAATGCACAGATCAGAATTTCAACTTTCATAAAAGAGTTTCCACCTTTTCACAATTTTTCGATTCTCGATTCTCGGTTCAGATAGTGGAAGTCAACTCCTCGACTTTCAATTTCCATGAATTCAACCTTTTCCAGTTTCCGAACTTCACTTTTTCAACTTTCAGACTTTGGAATCGAAAATCTTAACTTTTATTTTACTCTTCCCTTGTGCTTTCGTTTCCTGACTTCTGACTTCTGGACTTCGTAATCGGACTTTCAATGTTTTGAAATAGGATTTTCTACATTCCTGGCTTCCGACTTTCGGACAACAATTATTCCACGCCGTCGATCTATCTCAGAATTGCACTTGACCGTTGATCTATTTCTAAGTGCGGATCATGATCAATTTTTTTGGATTTTCCCCCTTTGTTGCAGGAATCAATTGTGACTTTCGATCTTCATCAAGATCGTTCCCCTCCATCCGATCTTCTCTAAGATCTGTCTTCGTGATTTCTCCAAATTGATCACTTAAAGGATCAATTTCTTCTGCGATTCGGAAGTTAGGTAACACAGAACCACATAAATCATACACATAATTTCAAAAGTGAATATAGGATGAATTATATTCTCATGGAATTAGATAAGACATGGATTCCATCAAACACATGCATAGTATGATCCTCTGTTCTTTATTCAATTATTGGAAATTCAATCTCACATAGAATTCTACTTATTCACTCCTCGCTCACGCTTATGTGTGTACTTCACTCATGCACTCATGCACTCATACCTTTCTAACACATTCATTCAATGTTTTATAACAATCAATAAACTTGTCAAATCCAACTTAGTTGGAACTAAGGACCTAATAAAAGAAAACCCTATCAGCAAAGATTGATCATTGATGAGTTCCACACAAGGATCAAGGAGAACAAGGGAAAATTGCCACTTATTACAAATTAAAACTAACTCTATCTAGCTAACATCGAACCCTAACTTCGAGAAGTGATTACAAGGCATATGACTCATCAATCAAAGAGGTTCGAGTTAAATGTTGATTCATCAAGCTGAACTGGATGCTCCTACATCACTTGCAAAGACTCAAGGTCGTTGGAGTGACTTGGATAAAGTGATTTTACAAATGTTTCAAGTGGAAGGTCAGGTTTCATACCAGATGCTTGGATATTATGCATGATTGGTCTGATCTCTGCAACCAGCATAGGATCATTATCTTTTACTTACAAACTGAACAATTTACTTAACATTAATTTAATTACTTCCATCTCAAAGTGTGAGTCATACAAGTCTTTTAATGTATTTAATGCTTCGAAACATGATTTTGCAGGAAAAATATGTTGGCTCACCTCTTCACTAACGGTGGCAGTGATCATAGCTAGGGATTTCTTGTCTCTAGACTACCAAATAGCAAGTTATTTATTTGATGTAGGAGGTTTTGGATTGATGGTTATGATTGCATCTATCTCTGTCTAAATATTATTTCCTTCACAAATCCCGTCCCATAGGTCATTGTAAATAAAGGTTGACTTGATCTTTTTGAACCATTCTGGATATGTTTCCTTGCTAGTGAGGATAGCACCAACTATTGATTCCAAAGGGTTCATCTTCAATTTGGAACCTGCAAATTATAGAATACTTGAAAAAAATATGGTATGCGGGATTAAATTCCTACTCCTTTACAAGTTACAAAAGAATTATGTAGCTTAAAACAATTCTCCAACCTTTCAAAACAAATTCTGCAACTTCTCAAAATAATTATGCAACCCTATCTAATTAGCTCTAGAGTGATATTTTATTTAAATATCCGCATCTCTTACAAGATTTTAAGAATACATTTACACTTTGTTCAACAACTACAATATCCCTCTATTACAAAATCTTGCAGTAGAATAGGGCAAGTCGCAGCAGTAGTTTGATGCAGTATACTTCACAATCTATTTGCAGCAGCAGAGTTGGTGACACGGGCAGTCTCAGACTTTCAAGTTTCGGGTGATGAATATGATATGGATGTTGCATATAATTATGAATTTAAAATATCTACTAAGCTTGAACCAACTACCTTTGAAGAAGTTGCTTCTCATTATGTGTGGAAAGAATCCACGCATAATGAAGATGAATATTACAAAGAAACTGGTATAATAAGAAGAAATCTGAATTGAATAAAAACGAATATAATAATATTTCGAATGAAGAGTATTTTACAATGATTTCCTGCCTTATATAAGGTTGGAGTGATTAATTTTGAAGGGTTATGACCCTTAGTATAGATAATAATTATTATTATGTTGTTTTAATTTAATATTAAAAACACGCCCCAAAAACATCAATTTCACATATTTGAAAAACATCATTAATATTGCCATATTCATTAATGTTCTATTCATCCTTTCTGTAACACCATTTTGTTGAGGATTATAAGGAACTGAAGTTTGATGCATAATCCAATGTTTGCAAAGATAATCTTCAAATTCATTAGAGGTGTATTATTTACCATTATCAAATCGAAATGCACTAATATGTTCTTGTGTCTGTTTCTCTATCCATGCATGAAATTTCTTGAATGTTTGAAATGCTTCATATTTTGTCTTCAATAAATGTACCCAACACGTTCTTGAATAATCATCAACAAAGGTCATGAGGTATTTATTACCATTTTAATAAGGAATTGGAGTGGGGCCACATAAGTCAAAATGAATCAGTTCTATCTTTCTACATGCTATGAATTTAGACTCTTGAAAATGTTACTTACTATGTTTTCCTAGTATGCATGCATCACATTGTGGAGAACTTCCTGCAATAAACAATGAGAATGCACGATATAACAGAAATATTGGAGCACAAAAGATATTTTATTGATCGTGGGCCACTTCGAGGGGGCAACCTCCTTTGAGCAAGCTCAATACAAAATAACTCTTCCATGCTTTAATTAGCCTCAACACATACTTATATACTAAGTCTAATCTAAACAACTATTACCCCCCATGAATGTGGGATAATGCAACATAATAACTAGACAACTTAACAACTATTATTTACTCCCCATGAATGTGGGATAATACAACATATTGATGGGATGGCTTACAAAGCATATGCGTCCGATAAAATATACTGACAAAATAAAAAGAAGGGTTGACACAGGTTCTTAACACACATTTATTCCTTTCCTTATGAATAGTAGGAAAACCATATACACCATTCTTTCTTAACAAAAAAATATTGTTATAATTCAAGTGAACAAATCGTGCATGCCATAATAAACTAGATGACAAACTACCTTCGTCAAGATGAGACGTATAGGAAAACTTTTGAGTTGTTGCAGAACAACCATTCAACTTCAGTGGCTTTCCATCTTGATACCCGGCCATGATGACCTTGTTGTCAAAGGAATTCCTTAAATCTAAAATTCCATCAAACATGTGCATGGAATGGCCTTGCTGTCGAATCTTCACTAAGGACAACAAGCTTCTCTGCAACTCTGGAAGATAGAGAACATTCTTAACACAAAATCAGGGAAACCAAACAGATCTAGATTTGTCTACAAAGTATACTATGCCATTTTCAATGTCATTTAGTTCTTCAAAAAAGTATTTTCTAAAATTCATATGAGAATTTGCACCAGTATCAAGCATCCAACAACCTTTGTAAGATGAAAGAGAATTTATTTCATTAATACCAATATTATAGTGTGCAACTATAGAATGAGCAGAATCATGGGATTTACCAGCCTCTTGATTATTATTTTTGTCTTCTTTATTTTGATTATGTCTTCCTTTGATGGACTTCCAAGGATCCCAACACTGATATGCTTCATGTCCATTCTTTCCATGGTACTTTCACTTCAGATCAGATCTCTTACTTGAGTTGTTTCTGCCCCCTCTACCTCTGAAATTTCTTCTTCCTCATCCTCTTTTACTACTATCTCCCTTGGAATGCTCTTTGGACTGATTCTTTACTTTCTCAACAAATAAAAGGGATTCTCCAATAGGATCACTTGATTCCCAAGGGTTCATCTTCAATTTGGAACCTGCAACTTATAGAATACTTGAAAAAAATATGGGAATCAGGATTAAATTTCTACTCCTTTACAAGTTACAAAAGGATTTTGTAGCTTAAAATAATTTTGCAACCTTTCAAAACAAATTCGGCGGCTTCTCAAAATAATTATGCAACCCTATCTAATTATATCTAGAGTGTTATTTTATAAAAATATCCTCATCTCTTATGATATTTTAATAATAGATTTATACTTTGTTCAATAACTACAATATCCCTCTATTACAAAAATATTGCAGCAGAATTGGGCAAGTCGTAGTAGTAGTTTGATGCAGTATACTTCACAATCTATTTGCAGCAACAGAGTTGGTGACACAGACAATCTCAGAATTTCAAGTTTCAGGTGATGAAGATGATATGGATGTTGCATATGATTATGAATTTAAAATATCTACTAACCTTGAACCAACTGCCTTTGAAGAAGTTGCTTCTCATTATGAGTGGAAAGAATCCACGCATAATGAAGATGAATATTACGAAGAAACTGAGATAATAAGAAGAAATTTGAATTGAATAAAAATGAATAGAATAATATTTTGAATGATGATTATTTTACAATGATTTCCCGCCTTATATAAGGCTATAGAGATTAAGTTTGAAGGGTTATGATCCTTAGAATAGATAATAATTATTATTATGTGTTTTTAATTTAATATTAATTATTCGTTACATTGCCCCTCCCTTAAAATTTGCTTTGTCTTCAAAGAAATGACAATGAGGGATGTAGTTAGTGGAAACAATTTTATTCCCATGATGCATCTTCTTCACAAAGATTTTTCCATTTGATAAGATACCCTTTAATTACTCAAGTTCTCAATCTTTTTTCTCTGGTAGCAATAATCGATTCTGGCTCGAAAATAATTTGACCTTCTTAATATAACAAGGGAAACATTGTTTGTTCCTTGTCGTGTTGACCAATTACTTTCTTTAGACATGATACATGAAAAACATTGTGGATGTGACGTGTAGCTGGTAATTCTCTTGCATATGCCACATGACTAATCTTCTTGTTGATTTGATACGGGCCATAAAATCTTGGAGCTAGTTTGTTCTTTCATCCTTGCTTAAGTGATAATTGATTATAAGGTTGTAGTCTTACAAATACCCACTCTCCAAATTCAAACTCTCTTTATGTATGATGTCGATCTGCTTGTTGTTTTATTCGATTTCTAGTGACATTAAGATTCTCCTTAAGTATTTAAACAACCTTTTGATTCTCCTCTAAATGGTCATTTACTGATGCAACCTTTGTTTGGTTAGTAATGAGATCCTTCCATTTAGGGGATTCATATCCGTAGAGAGCCTGAAATGGGGTCATATTGGCAGATCTATGATAATTAGAATTATACAACCATTCAACCATATGCAACCATTGAAACCAATTATTTTGCTTATATGTTATGAAGCAACGTAGGTAGGTTTCTAAATATTTATTGACTATTTATGTTTGACCATCCATCTGTGGGTGGTGGGTTGAGCTCATGTTAAGAGAAGTTTCTATTTGTTTGCAGAATTCTTTCCAGAAATTCCCTTTAAACTTGGAATCTCTATCACTAACAATAATCCTTGGGAACCCATGCAATTTGTAGACATTTTCGCAAAAAACTTTAGTTGTTTCTTTGGCAAAGTCGGTTTTTCTTCTTGGAGACATTTACCACCATACACACTCTTTTTGGTTAATTTGGACTAGTTAAACCACTTTCCTAAGTATTATTGACTTATATGACATCAAAGGAGCACTAGATAACATCAGCTAGATCACACCCACGCCTACCTTCAGTCAAGGAGGCTAACTTAGCCTTCTCCTACATTCGGGGAGGCTAACTAGAGCACTTCGGGGGTGATCTGAGTGTCATTAATGCCCCATATTGCTAACCGATGGTTACAATCAGTTAAATAGAGAAATGAAGGTGCCCTTCATCATTAAATTGATTATTTAATTAATTGGATTCGACAGAGGCACCTCCAACCACTTATGATGTTCAGTTAACCTCATCGAGGTTCATTGGAGTCATTGAAGTGCTACCACTTGTTGGTTGGCTTGCTGTGACATGTGTCTGGCCTACTTTCAGGTAGACTCAGTCATTTATTGCACTCTGACTTCAGTTAGGGCTCAGTTGAGTCAATTAGGGTTTTGATCAGTGGTTAACTAGAATGTTGACTGTGGCTTACATTTAGTTAAGCTAGACTCACTCGTTCAATTCAAATGACCTCCTTGGGAATTTGAATTGCTTTGTCATTCATGCTTGTAGCATGATCCTGTATTGTATTACTCATTCTTTGTGTGAATATACAGAGTGGTTACTCATTTTGTAGCACAATTACACCATTTTCATGACTTATTGTTATTAATCTTTGATGAGACTTGTGTTTAGTCCCTAGATTAATGTGACAGATTAATATTTCTTACTCTAATAAAATTTGCATATTTGGTTAACCTATATACTACTACCAATATTTTTTCCTTCCCTTCTAACACGGGTAACCCTTCAATGAAGTCCATTGAAACTTCTTCCCATTTTGGATTTGGGGTATGTAATGGATGGAGTAGCCGAGGACTTGAGATATTCTCATTTTTATTTCTTTGACAAATGTCACATTCCCCAACATACTTTTGAATGTATACGTTCACAGCTTCCAAAAAAATTATTTCCTTGCATTATAATAGGTTTTGAAAAAACCTACGTGTCGTGTTGTTGGACAATCATGCGACTCTTTAAGCACTTTGCTTTTAAGACTTGAGTTGGAGCTTAAGTAAATTCATCCCTTGTACCATAAGAAAATAATTTTCATTCATATTTTGGGTACCAATTAATGTTGTCAACTATGAAGCAAACTTCTGGATTTTTGGCATATTCAGTTCGAATTTCGTCAAAAAAATATGGAACTACCATTGATATCACATAGACTTGTACTTCTTCATCTTTTCTCGATAGAGCATCTGCCACTACGTTGTCCTTCCCTTTTTTGTGTAATATTTCCATATCGAATGTACAATTTTTTTCTATCCACTTTCAATTGTTCAATCATTAATGTTTTTTGTTTTAATAAGTGTTGCAAGTTGTTATGATCTATACGGATCATGAACTTGCTACCCAATAGGTATTGTCACCACTTTGTTAATGCATGCATGACAGCAAGCATTTCCTTGTTATAGGTAGACTGTAAGCATTCTCTTTTGTTTAACTTGTTAGTTTTTCTAAGTTAATTCACATAGGATCTTTATCTAAAATAATAACAAGTGTGGAAAGATATACAAGATGCATAAGATACATAAGATACACAAGACAAAAATATTTTCATCCGGGAAACCATAAAGGAGAAAACCCCGCAAACTTACTCATAATAATTTTGTCACCAAGACAATATCACAAGATGGAAACCCAAGAAGAAGATGTCTCCAATGTCTCTCTGTCTCTCTTCCTCCTCATCCTCTCTCTCCTAAAGAACACATGAGAGAGTGTGAGTGTGTGTGAAAAATGAGGAGGGCAACTCCCTATTTATATCCTTTCGTTGAGTGACTTACTCAACTAACTAGGTCGGTTAGATAACCTCTTTGGGGCCGACCTATCTAGGAATAATCGAAGTACATTTTCCTTTATTTATTCTGGGGAATATTACCCTGACTTGAAATGGAGGGTTTATGTCAATGACCATACACAATAATTACATACCAAAAGGAGGGAAACACATATTCGATGAGGGTACAACAATATACAATAACAATATACATCAAAATATCTTTTGAAGTTACAATTACAACAACACTCCCTCTTAACTAGGAAGCTATTATCTCACCACAGTGATCAACACATTTGGTCATGTCATTGTCACTGACTCATCATCGTCGCTACTGTCATAGTCCTCATCTTGTCCAATCTATCCATCATGGGAAGTTTCTACAGAGTCAACCTTGTTTCATGTTGTGTGTAGGCATAGTGCTCATCCAGGTCTTCATCATATTCACGAGCAAGCCATCATGTAGGTACATCCCAGTACCATTCATTACATTACCAATAAAATCACCTGTGTCTCCTACCCTCATCTCATCGTATCCAAATCATCTCATTATCTTGCACAAAACACACAAACAGAGCACACAAATCACAGCCCAAATGCATACCACCTGTGTTCTACCAACATAGGAGCATGCTAGGATATTTCACGTCACCAAGACAACCTGCATTTTCCACTATGCAAGAATATCCTAGGAGCACACCAAGTGCATTACATCTCTCTACAATCAACCTGTGTTCCACCAACATAGGAGCATGCCAAGATATTTCACGTCACCAAGTCAACCTGCATCTCCCACTATGTGAGAACTGCCTAGGTGCACACCAAGTGCCTTGTGACCTCATCATCTCCAACATGGGAACACACACATACAAGGACTGATTATGACCAAACAGCATGAGTACCATGCCAAGATCTTTTTCGTTCTAGGTCAACCTCAAGGACTTATTACATCTGAATAACCTGCATCCTATGCTAAGATCTTTTACACTTCGGATAAATTGTACCAAGACTGATTACATCCAAGGATAACCTATGTACAACACCATGACTAATTACACCTGAAGACAACCTACATGATTGATTATGTCCGAGCAACCTGCATCCTATGCCAAGATATTTTCTGCTCAAACAGCCTGTCTCTTTCCCATGTGAGATCTCATGCATCTGCATATTTTGGTCTCTCTTCATCTCTATCATAGGAGCACATCATGATATTTTACGTCACCAAGACAACATGCAGCTTTGACCATGATAGAACTCGTTACTCTCTCTTTCTAGGGGCCTCAATATTGATCACATACTAGAGCTTCATTTCTCCTCTTTGCAGCATACGAAAAATGCAATTCAGATCAAACAAATCATATAGTGGCTTTCAAAACCATACTACCTCACAACTAGCCGAGAAAGCTGCAACATATTCTTCCTCAGCTGTACTCAGCGCCATGTAGGATTGCTTCCTTCTAAACCAGGAGATCATACTAGATCTCGAACTGAAGCAGCATCCCAAAGTTCTCTTTTGATTAGTGGTGTTTCCTTCCCAATGCGAATCAACATAACCATGCAGGTTAATCTTCTAATTCGTGTCATATTTGAGCCCATACTCAATTGTACCCTTCAAGTACCTTAATGCATGCTTTGCAGCAACCAGGTGAACATGTCTCGGATCCATTAGGAACTGACCCAGGGTGTTCACATCAAAGCATATGCTCGGTCTCGTATTCATTGGGTACATCAATGAACCAATCATCTGACGATACATCGTGGCATCAATTGAATCTAATGAAGCGTCACACAGAAGCTTCAATTTTGATGCCATAGGTGTGGTTGTCACCTTGCAGTCCATCATACTGCATACTTTCCTTGACCAAGGAAAATACCATCTGCACTTTGCCACACCTCCATGCCTAAGAATTAGTGCATCATCCCTAGGTCTTTTATCTTGAACTCATTAGCAAGGTTCCTCTTTCCATATACAATGGGTTCGTCCTCTCCTGTCAGAAAAAATCCATCGACATATACCAATATTCTTCCTTTAACCTTAAAAAAATGGTTGCAACCTGCTTTACTCTTACTAAATCCTAAGCTCATCAGGAAGCTTCCCATCCTGTTGTACCATGTCAAGATTCTCGAACTTGGAGATATTCTGCAGTCACTCCCTCTGAAACGAAGCATCATCCTCCCTCTGTATTTGGTACTCTATGTATCGAAACATTCTATACTGGAGAGACTGGTAGGTTCCTCTGCTACTAATCTTCTATGTATCCATCTAAGGTCACTAGATACCAAGATCCTCTATTTTGAACTTTGTTGAAAATTTCCTCTTGCACCCATATGTGAGCTTTTCGTCCTTTATAGGATTCCATCTTCAACCTTGTAACACGGGTAGATATTTTCATCGCTCTAGGTGATCTTCAAGCTCCTCGTGTAACTGTATGTGTTATCCCATGGGTGCCTTCTGAGCTCATTCAAAGCCTTTTGTGCACATGTGGTTCTCTACTCAATATACACTTCTACTTCACTGGAGAAGTGTGTTTGGTCAATGGAGTATGTCATGCCATAGTCTACTCCCTCTTTCTGAGAGAAACCATGAACCTTGCTTTGTATCCCTTGATTCTCCCATATGTTGCATACTTGGTCTTGTAGATCCACATGGAGGACACTACGGACTTCCATTCAGGTCTTGAAACCGCATCCTAGACATCATTCTCCATGATCAACTAGTACTCTTTGATCATAGTCTTCTTCCTGTTGGTCACCCTATATTCTAATCAATTACAACTAACACGCAGAATGCTCAACATGAATTGTCAACCCAGGAAATTCTTTTTATTTCAAAGATAATTAGCACAATCTATGCATAAACACTTGAGTAGCTGATTGAATGAATGAAAGCTTAATTTTCCTAACTATCTGTTCAGTCAAACTCTTCTCATAGCTAAAGCTAAACTAATCTATCCATCTAAGAATTCATAAATGCATTTATCGTCCTACAATCATTACTCTAACAATTACTAATCTAGAAAGAATTAAACTAGATGTACTCTTGCAGAAAGTAAACTATGAAAGTATCAAACTACCAGGACTCAACTAAGATCTGTTTGAACCATCTAAGATGCAAATTATGAACAACAGTAAAGGATCACGCCACTTGCAATAATAATCTGAATAGTTCAATAAATTACAACAAAGACAAGTAACAAAAATAAATCAGAGTTGAGCTTGACTGTAACAGCTAATTGGCACACCTCGCGTAAAAATAAAGTATCCTACACGGTCGACTATCACACCACACAGTTACAGCTAATTAGAATGCAATTGTTAACTATCAAAGGAAAATTCCATCATCAATCTTCACTGTTGCAGCTAATTGTAAAATGCATCTATTGTAAATCCACACACAACAGAAATAAGCTAAGCATCTAATTAACTTGGCAATCTCTATGGGAAGGCGGGCCCAACCTTCGAACAGAGACGTCATGACTAACACGAATTAAAACATAGAGATATGAAGAATCTGCCCCTTGTATTAAAAATAGTGATTCATAGTTATAGCTCTCTATTACAGGTTACACCGTCTAATAATAATCAACCAAACCCAGGCTCAGATCGCCTCCCAATATTTATACATGAACAACATAATCCTCATCCACTAATATTGGGCAGCCATGAAGATCTACGATCCTCAGGATTCCTTGTTACAACAAGTTGTTACAGACGTGAACGAAATTGAATGAATATATGGAATATAGTGAGTATTGTTTCTCTGGCCATTAATGGATCAATGGAATCAATTGGATGGGAGATACTCTATTTGTTGCAGCAATGCTCTGAGTAGCAACACGTTGTTGCGGCTGAATTTTGTTGCAGCTACCACGTGGACATATGATCATTGTTTCCATTCAGCATATGGAACTGGGACTAAAGAGTAACAGTTGGTACCAAATACCCCTTTCTTCTCCAGACCAAGTGGGATGCTACACCTGTTTTCCTCAAGGCTTGGAACTATCTTCATAAAATCAATACATATTAGCATAGTTCAAAAGATAAAGTTCTAACCATAAACAATATTAGGCATTGATAGAATAAGACAATAGTAAATCATACGTGTAAGGAATTAAGCTCAATTTGAGAAAAAACATATATCTGGTGTATGGAAATGAAGTAGGACAAGGAAAAAATATATAATTGGTGTGGTCAAAAAGGGGTTATTTTAGGACCAAACATCTCCCCCCAACTATCCAGTTGCATGTCCTCATGCAACAACTTCCACTATTCTGAGTCTGACTCTAGACCTCGTTCATGGAGAGAGCAAAAATTGTAGGATCTTTCAGGTAGTTCACCCCCATCCAAATATCCATTACAGGTAACCTAATATTTCCAACACTGCCTCTCCTCTGTCTTAGTTAGTGTATAATAATCCCTGTATGGTCTTGCTAGACACCATATAAGTGGAAACTTGTATTTGAGTCCCATCTAGTGAGGTCCACACTTCTTCATGCAATCAACACATCCTTCCACCCTAGGGAGATCCTGTTTAAAATTTATGAAACAATAAGGATCCATTTTCTTTAAAGTTGAAGAAGAAGTTTACCACCTATGCTTGCTGCCTTTTAGGGTAAGATGTTGTTGTTTGGAGATCTGATTAACACAGGTGGAGATAAATTTTTCTTGTAGTTCCCTCAACTATTGATTCTTCATAGGAGATACAAGCCTCCTTCCATGGAGCGTAAGGAGAAGCCGAGGAGATTGAGGTTCACTCATATTCCATAGATTGGAGCTGGCCTCATTCTGAGAGATTGTATGAAAAGAATATTCCCATCAGTACATGATTATTAACAAAATAGGCAAAGGCTCTCAACTGAACATCTCCCAAATAAGGATCAGGGTTAGAGAGAATGTCCATGGGACAAGCCATCTCATGGAAATAAAGTTCACACAACAAGTTTTGTTCAATGAAACTGCTCTCCACAAAGGTCTCCAAGAACTGAGAAAAGGGTGTCAACTGATAAGGTCTTCCCTCCTTCAGGGATTTTAATTTAAACAGGGTCATTTGTTCATACAATAACACCGAATAGGAGGGAGATGGATCTCTAAAGCTCATCAATTCCCGAGAGCGTACATTTTATCTTTTTCTTTATGCATGGATTTGAATTTCTTCAATTTCTTCAATTCTTTTCACACCTCCTCCCACCGAAACCTTTGAAAAGTTAGATCCTCTGCCCATTTCTCCCTTAATTCTTTGATGGTACTTTTGTATTTACAAAGGGGAACGATCCCCTCCTGACATCAGTCAGCATGATCTTTCCACTTCTTCACTTCCACCTTCAACAGTGAGAGCTCTGCATCCTTCTCATCATCAGAATTTGAATTAACAATTTCCTGAGAAATTTGCATCCCTACCTTTTCACCAGATGTCTCAACCTTCTCACTTTGTATTGACAGTGTAACAGCTTCCCCTTCCATCAGGGTTGCAGCGACCTCTGTCTGTGTGGCTGCTTCAGCAAACAATTTTGGGAATGTTGGTTCTTGTGTGATAGCATTCTCTTCCATTAGTGTTGCAGCGGCTTCTGTCTGTGTGGTTGTTTTAGCAAACAATTTTGGAAGTGTTTTTTCTTGTGTGATAGCATCCCTCTTCTAAATCCCGTCCCAAACAACTTCAGAATATGTTACACTCTTGACAGGTAATTTTGGGGATGTTGGTTCTTGTGTAACAACATCCTCCTTCTGTGATTCAACCATGGCAACCTCCATTTGAGTTCCATCTTCAACAAACATTTTTAAAGATGTTGGTTCTTGTGTCACAACATCTTCTTCTTGTGTCTCAAACTCAGCATCTTTTATCTGAGTTGTAGTTTCAACAAGCAGTTCTAAGGATGTTGGTTCTTGTGTGACAGCATCATGTTTTTCAATTTCTTCTTACTGCTGAGGTTTCTCTTGATTTACTTCAATGTCTCCTAAAAAATGAGACTGATCCAAGAATACGTCAATATCCCCTTATGGCTGGGATTGCATTTGTTCATATTCTAATTCCAGGTCGGGGATTATGTCAAATTCTAGCTCATTTTCATCATTTGGCTCCACTACAGGTACTTATTTTTCTTTTTACATGTACACATTTTCGTGCAACAATTGCTCGCACTATTACTTTATATCCTGACTGGTTAAATATTTCATCGTGCTCTAGACACACCACTTTTTCAAGTTCTTTGCCTCCCTCAACAAGAGGTGAACCTTCCAAATGGTCTGCAGCCTCTACCAATGTATTCAACATTTTCTCCACCTGCTACTTACATGATTATTTCCAACTCTCCAACTCCCTCCGAAGCATTTGCGCCTCTTCTTTTAGCGGGCCATTCTCATACAAAAGAACGTTAATTTGAGGTTCTTCTGCAACAGGTTCTTGTGGAGTTTCGTTTGATCGGGGTGTCAAAATGGGAAATTCACTATTTTCTTCAATGTTTCCCATTTTACCCGCACCACTTCTGCCATTATAATAGACCTGGTTCTCTTTCTTTTCACCTTCCATGATGACTGACCTTATTTTTTTGATATTATTTTTCTTCGATGTGGAACAGAGGTTTCTAATTCTACAACTGGTATAGAAATATTATTCCCCAATCCATCATTTTCCCTTGTCTCTACCATCGCAATTTCTTCTTCAATTAAAGTTCCCCCCAACTCAAGGGAAGATTCAATGTTAAATACTTCCACATCCTCTTTTTCCATTGTAGCTTCCATAGCCGCAGCTTCTATTGTCGCAGCATCTGATGCTGCTCCAGTCTCAGTTTTTGTTGCCGAAGCTTACATAATAACTATTCTCTCTACAGGGCTTGCTGTTGATGCAGCCTCTTCCAAATCTTCCTCCTGATCATTTTGATTTTGGTCTGCCACTGTCTCATCCTCCCCCCAAACTGAATTTGAGGGACTCTGGTCCTCCTATTCTACTTCAACACCCACCAACTATGTAGGTTCCATGTCCTCCTCTTCTATTTCAACACCACCCAACTGTGCAGGTTCCCGAATTATCCAAGGTTGAGCAAGAAATTGTGCCCAGGTTTGGTTCTAGTGTGTTAATGCCCTTAAGATGAGTAATTTTATTAGGCCATAGTTGGTAAGAGAAGCAACTAGGTGTCGGGTCATTCTTACAAACCCTGCCATGTAAGATAGGGTTTTCAACAAATAAAACGGCATATTGAGTAGATTTATGTGGCGTAGATGAGACAATAAGGGAAATTCAGAGAAGTTAACAATTTGGTACCTACCTTCATAGGTGATATATTTCTTCAGGGAGACTACCACTTCATTCCAAGGACGGGGTAATGATTCTAGTGCTATCCCATGGCCTCCTCGACAAACATCTTCACTGGGTGCAAGAAAATCCTGCATTGCAGTCGCATTGTGGGTTTTTCATCCAAACCATCTCCTTCCTACTTGAGGCAAACCAGTAACCTCCGCCACAATTGTTTCTGTGACATCTATGCGCACACCCCTGACCTCCGAATGGGTGTCTGTTAAATTAAGGGTGAACTATAAAACAGTTTTTGTTTGAAAACCATTTAGGCATTGAAAATACTCATTCCATCATGTTGCTTCAAAAATGGAAAAAACCTTCGCGTTCCTACACAGAGCCCCTGTATTCAAAGGATCATGTTCAGCTAGTCTACCCATATCAATTTTCCTTCATAGTTCTGATAGCGAATCAAGAAATTATAGACCCAAAATTGGAATTTGTAGCACAAGAACGTTCAACGAACAACCAAGGTCAGGACCGGGTATTTTAGGAAAGTTAATACTGTAAGTTTTATATATAACAAACTGCACAACTTCAATGTAACATTCTATCAAACACTTGGCTGAAACACTTGACTTTGCATTTAACTGATTTATTTAATGAACCAACTACACCACATGCATTTAATGAATTGGAATCAAACTAAAACTGAAATGAAAGCACCAATCAACCAAGTAGATACTATTGTAAGTAGTTGACACAGGAAATTAGGCTTAAGCCAGGGAAAAATACTCACAAACTGTGAGGCAACCCAAAGATAGAAAATATTCTTATTTCAAGTACAAAATACAATCATTCAAGCTATACTTATCTCATTATTAACCAACATTTGCCTTTAGAAACTGTACGGACGGTTACTGCTCCTCTTCTATAAAATTTGTACAGACTGTGCGGACTTTCCAGATCTGCAATAAAGTGCAGAAATCTGTCTAGAAATGCGTCTAGTCAACATGAAACAGTGATGCCTTCATTAATCACTGTATTGACCTCGGTTTGTGTGTTGGAAGTCACTGTACGGTCCAGAAATAATAAATGTTTCGTCTCAACTGTGTAAAATATAGTATGGCTCAGAAATTAATGCTCATGCTATACAAACTGCTCCCTTTGAAACCGTGCTTGAAATCTACTCTTATTCTATCTTTCTTCAATGCATCAATTTCTCTTTCTCTTCAATTAATGACAATGTGACTTCAGTAATAATTTCTCTCCTTCCCTAAATGTCGTTTTATATTTTTCTTTTCCCAAAACCCTAACTAATTAACCTCAACTAACTCATCAATGCTTGAGATCAATTATATCTAAAGGATCACATTAAATGCTCATTTAATAATACTGTTTATTATTAAATGCTCAAAAAATATTTTGGGACCCACAACTTAACTTTTCACTTAAGTCATTTAAAAAATATAAAGTCACTTTTATATTATAAAACATCCTAGGAAAGTTAAACAAATGGTTCCCACCATGTAAAACTAAAAAAATCATGGTGGGACCTCCTGAGTTACATTCTAACACTTTCTCTTAACGAGGGAGGTCCCAACACTATCATCTTGACCACTGTCAAGAACTCCCTTTGACTCTTGGAGCTGATGTTGAAAGACAACTCGAAACTCTGGATCCTGCTCAATGTCTCTATGATGGCTGAGTCTTCTGTCAATGCTGATTTCTTCATTTGAAAGTATCATCTGTGCACATGTCTCACCTTCAGATTCTGATAACCAACCTCCTGATCCTGCATGAACTATATCTCCTTGCAGTACATAGAGCCTCTCTCTTCTATTTTCAATTAGAATAGTAGCATATTATGGGTCATGCATATGGTAAAGAAATAAGCATCCAAACATGACAAGTGTTCCAAGACCTCCATCTTCCAGGATGGAAATTGAAATTTTGTTGATTCTAAGTCCTGGAAAAAATAGAACATTGTCTACCTGTAGAAATTCACCAAACTCTAATTGGAACCGCACTGTTCCAAATCCCCTAACTTCGACTTGAGGAAGATTCATACCAGTATCAACAAAGTGTCTGGGTTCTATTTATGTAATACTCTGAAATGCATTATATGTTCCTGTCATGTGACTAGTTGACCCACTATCAACTATCCATGTACCATTGATGATGCAACTATCCACACTAGAAACAAAGGAGGCCAACTAGAACTCCTTTTCAAATTGATCAGCAAAGTTCTCCATTGCTTATGTTGTTGAGTCCTTTGGCTCCTTTTTTCGATCAGGAAAATGGCTTGCAAAATGTCCAAATTTATTGCAAACGTAGCAACGAACCTTACTCAAGTCTTTTCTCTTCTTGATTTTTGCAGCAAGAGCCACATTTTCATCAATACTGTCCATAGCCACCTTTTTCTGAGACCCCTCTCGAAATTCTTCTTGAGTGAAATCATCCCAAAGCCTACTCCACTCAGGCAGTTTCTCTCTCCCAACAATACATTTCACAAAAACCTCTCATTCTTCGGTAAACCCCTTAAGGGCTATCCTCACCATTTCTAATTCAGAAATGACCTCACCTACAGTAGCTAGCTCATCTTTCACTTGAGCCAATATGGTTAAGTAGGTAGCTACATTCTCTTCTTTGGTCATTCTAACCTCATGCAGCTTGTCTTTAAGATCCATCTTCCTATTCTCATTCTTGGCTTCAAATAGGTTTTTCAAAGTATCCCACATCTCTTGAGTTGTTGACTTCTCAGCCAAGTGTGGGATAAGGTGATCCTTAGCACCATCCAGCAAAATTGTTTGTTCTTTAGCCTCCTTTATCTCGTGAAGGTCTAGGGAAATAGGGTCATTTTTGGGTGAAACAACAACTGTATTGACAAAATTCCAAATCTTATTCTCCTTTAGAACTGCTGCTATTCTAACTTTCCACTAAAGGTAATTAGATATGCCATCTACTATGTCCTCAAACCTTACACAGAAAGCCATTATTCTTCCTTTTCTTGCTGAGAATACACCAATTAAAAAATTCACAATTAAACAATCCCTAACTCTCTTTTTATCCTATCAACTTAACTTACAGAACCCTAGGCTCTGATACCATGTAAGTTTTATATATAACAGATTGCACAAATTCAATGTAACATTCTGTCAAACACTTCGCTGAAACACTTGAATCTACATTTAACTGAGTTATTTAATGAACCAACTACACCACATGCATTTAATGAATTGGAATCAAACTGAAACTTAAATGAAAGCACCAATCAACCAAGTAGATACTACTGTAAGTAGTTGACATGGGAAATTAGGCTTAATCCAGGGAAAATCCTCACAAACTGTGAGGTAACCCAAAGATAGAAAATCTTCTTATTTCAAGTAAAAAATACAATCATTCAAGCTATACTTATCTCATTATTAACCAGCATTTGCCTTCAGAAACTGTACAGACTATTACTACTCCTCCTTTGTAAAATTCGTACAGACTCTACGGACTTTCTAAATTTGCAATAAAGTACAAGAATCTATCTAGAAATGCGTGTAGTCAATATGAAATAGTGATGCCTTCATTAATTACTATATTGACCTCGGTTTGTGTGTTGGAAGTCATTATACGGTCCATAAATAATAAATGTTCCCTCTCAACTCTGTAAAATACAGTATGGCTTAGAAATTAATGCTCATGCTATACAAACTGCTCCCTTGGAAACCATGCTTGAAATCTGCTCTTACTCTATCTTTCTTCAATGCATCAATTGTTCTTGCTCTTTAATTAATGACAATGTGACTTCAGTAATAATTTCTCTCCTTCCCTAAATGCCTTTTTATATTTTTCTTTTCCCAAAACCCTATTTAATTAATCTCAACTAAGTCCTCAATGGTTGAGACCAATTATATCTAAAGGGTCACATCAAATTTCCATTTAATAATACACTTTATTATTAAATGCTCACAAAATCTTTTGGGACCCACAACTTCACTTTTCACTTAAGTCATTTAAAAAATATAAAGTCACTTTTATATTATAAAACATCCTAGGAAAGTTAAAAAAATGGTTCCCACCATGTAAACATTACAAAATCATGGTGGGACCTCCTGAGTTACTTTTCTAACACTCCCTCTTAACGAGGGAGGTCCAAACACTGTCAAGAACTCCCTCTGACTCTTGGAGTTGATGTTGAAAGATAACTCGAGACTCTGGATCCTGCCCAATGTCTCTATGATGGATGACTCTTCTACCAGTGCTGCTTTCTTCATCTAAAAGTATCATCTGTGCACATGTCTCACCTTCAGATTCTGATAACCAACCTCCTGATCCTGCATGAACTATCTCTCCTTGTAGTACATAGAGTCTCTCTCTTCTATTTTCAATTAGAATAGTAGCACATTATGGGTCATGCATATGGTAAAGAAATAAGCATCCAAACATGATAAGTGTTCCAAGACCTCCATCTTCCAGGGCTGAAACTGAAAGCATGTTGATTCTAAGTCCTGGAAAAAACATAAAACTATCTACCTGTAGAAATTCACCACACTCTAATTGGAACCGCATTGTTCCAAATCCCCTGACTGCTACTTGAGGAAGATTCATACCAGTATCAACAAAGTGTCTGGGTTCTATTTATGTAATACTCTGAAATGCATTATATGTTCCTGTCATGTGACTAGTTCACCCAGTGTCAACTATCCATGTACCATTGATGATGCAACTGTCCACACTAGAAACAATGGAGGCCAATGAGAACTCCTTTTCAAATTGATTAGCAAAGTTCTCCATTGTTGATATTGTTGTATCCTTTGGCTCCTTTTTCCAATCAGGACAATGGCTTGCAAAATGTCCAAATTGTGTGCAAACGTAGCAACGAACCTTACTCAAGTCTATTCTCTTCTTGATTTTTGTAGCAAGAGACACATTTTCATCAATATTTTCAATAGCCACCTTTTTCTGAGACCCCTCTTGGATTTCTTCTTGAGTGAAATCATCACAAAGCCTGCTCCACTCAGGGAGTTTCTCTCTCCCAACAATACATCTCACAAAAACCTCCCATTCTTTGGTAAACCCCTTAAGGGCTATCCTCACCATTTCTGAGTCAGTAGCTAGCTCATCTTTCACTTGAGCCAATCTGGTTAAGTAGGTAGCTACATTCTCTTCTTTGGTCATTCAAACCTCATGCAGCTTGTCTTTAAGAGCCATCTTCCTATTCTCATTCTTGGCTTCAAACAGGTTTTTCAAAGTATCCCACATCTCTTGAGTTGTTGGCTTCTCAGCCAAGTGTGGGATAAGGTCATCCTTCACACCATCCAACAAAATTCTCTATGCTTTAGCCTCCTTTATCTTGTGAAGATCTAGAGCAATAGGGTCATTCTTGGGTGACACAGTGACTGTATTGACAAAATTCCAGATCGTATTCTCCTTTAGAATTGTTTCTATTCTAACTTTCCACTGAAGGAAATTAGATATTCCATCTAATCTGTCCTCAAACCTTACACAGAAGTCCATTATTCTTACTATTCTTGCTGAGAATACACCAATTAAAAAAGTCACAATTAAACAGCCCCTAACTCTCTTTTTCTCCTATCAACTTAACTTACAGAACCCTAGGCTTTGATACCATGTAAGTTTTATATATAACAGAATGCACAAATTCAATGTAACATTATGTCAAATACTTGGTTGAAACACTTGAATTTGCATTTAGCTGAGTTATTTAATGAACAAACTACACCACATGCATTTAATGAATTGGAATCAAACTAAAACTGAAATGAAAGCAACAATCAAGCAAGTAGATACTACTGTAAGTAGTTGACATGGGAAATTAGGCTTAAGCCAGGGAAAAATCCTCACAAACTGTGAGTCAACCCAAAGATAGAAAATCTTATTATTTCAAGTACAAAATACAATAATTCAAGATGTACTTATCTCATTATTAACCAGCATTTTATTTCAGAAGCTGTACGGACTGTTATTGCTCCCCTTCTATAAAATTCGTACAGACTGTGCAGACTTTCCAGATATGCAATAAAGTACAGAAATCTGTCTAGAAATATGTGTAGTCAATATGAAACAGTGATTCCTTCATTAATGACTGCATTGACCTCAGTTTGTGTGTTGGAAGTCACCGTACGGTCCATAAATAATAAATTTTCCCTCTCAACTGTGTAAAATATAGTCTAGCTCAGAAATTAATGCTCATGCTATACATAATGCTCCCTTGGAAACCATGCTTGAAATCTGCTCTTATTCTATCTTTCTTCAATGCATCAATTGTTCGTGTTCTTCAATTAATGACAGTGTGACTTCAGTAATAATTTCTCCCCTTCCCTAAATGTATTTTTATATTTTCTTTTCCCAAAACCCTAACTAATTAATCTCAACTAACTCATCAATGGTTGAGATCAATTATATCTGAAGGATCACATTAAATGCTCACAAAATCTTTTGGGACCCGTAACTTAACTTTTCACTTAAGTCATTTAAAAAATATAAATTCACTTTTATATTATAAAACATCCTAGGAAAATTAAACAAGTGGTTCCCACCATGTAAACATTACAAAATCATGGTGGGACCTCCTGATTTACATTTCTAACACTCCCTCTTAACGAGGGAGGTCCCAACACTATCATCTTGACCACTGTCAAGAATTCCCTCTGACTCTTGGAGCTGATGTTGAAACACAACTCGAAACTATGGATCCTGCTCAATGTCTCTATGATGACCGATTTTTCTGCCAGTGTTGCTTTCTTCATCTGAAAGTATCATCTATGCACATGTCTCACCTTCAGATTCTAATAACCAACCTCCTGATCCTGCATGAACTATCTCTCCTTGCAGTACATAGAGCCTCTCTCTTCTATTTGCAATTAGAACAGTAGCACATTATGGGTCATGCATATGGTAAAGAAATAAGCGTCCAAACATGACAAGTGTTCCAAGACCTCCATCTTCCAGGGCTGAAATTGAAAGCCTACTGATTCTAAGTCCTAGAAAAAAGAACATTGTCTACCTGTAGAAATTCACCACACTCTAATTGAAACCGCATTGTTCCAAATCCCTTGACTGCTGCTTGAGGAAGACTCATACCAGTATCAACAAAGTGTCCGAGTTCTATTTCTGTAATACTCTGAAATGCATTATATGTTCCTGTCATGTGACAAGTTGACCCATCGTCAACTATCCATGTACCATTGATGATGCAACTGTCCACACTAGAAAAAAAGGAGGCCAACAAGAACTCCTTTTCAAATTGATCAACAAAGTTATCCATTGCTTATGTTGTTGTATCATTTGTCTTCTTTTTCTGAATACGAAAATGGCTTGCAAAATGTCCAAATTTATTGCAAACGTAGCAACGAACCTTACTCAAGTATTTTCTCTTCTTTCTTTTTGCAGCAAGAGCCACATTTTTATCAATATTGTCCATAGCCACCTTTTTCTGAGACCCCTCTCGGATTTCTTCTTGAGTGAAATCATTCCAAATCCTAATCCACTCAAGCAGTTTCTCTCTCCCAACAATAGATTTCACAAAAAACTCCCATTCTTTGGTAAACCCCTTAAGGGCTGTCCTCACCATTTCTGAGTCAGAAATGACCTCATCTATAGCAGCTAGCTCATCTTTCACTTGAGCCAATCTGGTTAAGTAGGTAGCTACATTCTCTTCTTTGGTGATTCTAACCTCATGCAACTTGTCTTTAAGAGCCATCTTCCTATTCTCGTTCTTGGCTTCAAATAGGTTTTTCAAAGTATCCCACATCTCTTGAGTTGTTGGCTTCTCAGCCAAGTGTGGGATAAGGTGATCCTTCACACCATCCATCAAAATTCTCTGTGCTTTAGCCTCCTTTATCTCGTGAAGGTCTAGGGAAATAGGGTCATTTTTGGGTGACACAACAACTGTATTGACAAAATTCCAAATCGTATTCTCTTTTAGAACTACTGCTATTCTAACTTTCCACTGAAGATAATTAGATATGCCATCTAATATGTCCTCAAACCTTACACAGAAATCCATTATTCTTAGTATTCTTGTTGAGAATACACCAATTAAAAAATTCACAATTAAACAGCCCCTAACTCTCTTTTTCTCCTATCAACTTAACTTACAGAACCCTAGGCTCTGATACCATGTAAGTTTTATATATAATAGACTGCATAACTTCAATGTAATATTCTATCAAACACTTGGCTGAAACACTTGAATTTGCATTTAACTGAGTTATTTAATGAACCAACTACACCACATGGATTTAATGAATTGGAATCAAACTAAAACTGAAATGAAAGCACCAATCAACTAAGTAGATACTACTTTAAGTAGTTGACATGAGAAATTAGGCTTAAGCCAGGGAAAAATCCTCACAAACTATGAGGCAACCCAAAGATAGAAAATATTCTTATTTCAAGTACAAAATACAATCATTCAAGTTGCACTTATCTCATTATTAACTAGCATTTGCCTTCCGAAACTGTATAGACTATTACTGCTCCACTTCTGTAAAATTCGTACAGATTGTGTGGACTTTTCAAATCTGCAATAAAGTACAAAATTCGGTCTAGAAATGCGTACAGTCAATCTGAAATAGTCATTCCTTCATTAATGACTGTATTGACCTCGGTTTGTGTGTTGGAAGTCACTGTACGATCCAGAAATAATAAGTGTTCCCTCTCAACTCTGTAAAATACAGTATGGCTCAAAAATTAATGCTCATGCTATATAGACTGCTCCCTTTGAAACCGTGCTTGAAATTTGCTCTTATTCTATCTTTCTTCAATGCATCAATTGCTCTTGCTCTTCAATTAATGACAATGTGACTTCAGTAATAGTTCCTCTTCTTGCCTAAATGTCTTTTATATTTTTCTTTTCCCAAAACCCTAACTAATTAATCTAAACTAACTCATCAATGGTTGAGATCAATTATATCTAAAGGATCACATTAAATGCTCATTTAATAATACACTTTATTATTATATGCTCACAAAATCTTTTGGGACCCACAACTTAACTTTTCACTTAAGTCATTTAAAAAATATAAAGTCACTTTTATATTATAAAACATCCTAGGAAATTTAAACAAATGGTTCCCACCATGTAAACATTACAAAATCATGGTGGGACCTCCTGAGTTACATTTGTAACAAATACAGTTATGAATAGGCAATAATTGGCAATAATTGGCACAAATTAGGAAAAAGGTGATGGTCGTGTAATAAGCCCAAGTACAAGTTCGAATAATCAATTGACAGTTAAATGGGTACGGGTTGCTGACAAGTATAAAAGACAAAGCATGATTAATTTTGTCAAATCTAATTTATGCCTAATCATGTAAATGGTCAGAATCTATATCTTCGCAATATAAAATGAGTCGTGACTTTCCATAATTTTTCAGCGTGTCAACGCAACCATCAATTGAAAACATAATTGCGCATGTGCTATTACGATCTTACCACCACCACTTTGATTGGAAAGTACATCCATGTTGGTTGGAATTTGTGGCAAATCAATAGTTGTCTTTTCATTCTTGGTGAAACTGTGGTTGGAGCTACGAAATGAGTTGGAACCCAATGGAGTTATTGATGGCGAGATCTATGGACAAATCTGACGGAATCGCAGTTGTTTTATGGATAAATCTGGAGGATTCACAGCTGCGAAAATAGGAAAAATAGGCAAGATATAGCAGAGTCACGGCTGGTTTATGGGAAAATAGGGAGAAGTCACAACTGCAAAAATAAGAAAAGTAGGCCAAATATAGCAGAGTCGTAGTTGATCTATGGATAAATCAGGAGGAGTCGCAGCTACGAAAATAAGTGAAATTTGGCGGATTCGTAGTTGGAAAATAGGGTAAATTTGGCAGAGTCACAACTGCGAAAAATGGAAAAGTAGGCAGATTTTGGCAGAATCGCAACTAGAAAATAGGATAAATCTGGCGGAGTCATAGCTGCGAAAATAGGAAAAATAAGCGAAATTTGGCGAAGTCGCAGCTGCAAAAAATGGAAAAATCTAGCGGAGTCATAGCTGTGAAAAATGGAAAAATAGACAAAGTTTCAGCTGATTGCTTGCTGCTACCGAACTATTCATCTTTCTCAAGGAGTTATTCAAACAGGAAAATTAGCTAGGGCACCCGTAATCGTTTTGGCCTAGTCACGACCGCTGCTCCTCAAGTAGATTCCTATACACATTATTCAAAAGAAAACCGATCAAGCGTAAAAGAAAATAAAATAAAAATAAAACAAAACATCAATTTATTTATGTACAAATTCCTGTGTGGAAATTGCAGTGTTCTTTAAATGTTTACAGGAGCAGAAAAAAATTCATGCCCTTGCGCTAATTGATAATCTGGATCAGCTGCAACATGTGAAATGAATGCACCCTTTGAAACCAGCTTATGATACAGTCGCATCCTGTGACCATTAGCGAATAATTGTGTCTAATCTTTATCAATAGTAACTAGGTGGAATGTGCCATTATCAAACACCTTGTCTATTTGGCAGGGCCCCAACCATCTTGTACGCAACTTACCTTTAAATTATCTCTTGAATATTTAATCATACAATAAGGCCTAGTCTCCTTCACAGAAGACTTTCTTCTTTATGAACCGATCATGCCACTTAGATCGTTGTTGTTGAATTAATGATGTCTGATGCACATCAGTTGTGCGGTTCTCATCAAGTTCATTTAGTTGATTCAATCTGCTCCTCTGAGCTTCTATCAAGTCTAAGTTTGCTTCCATGGTTGTCTTTAAAGTTTTAATTTCAAATTTAATGGGAAAGACAACGTTTTTACCGTACACCAAGTCATATGGGGAGAAGCTCGTAGTGTTGCGCAATGTGGTTCGATATGCCCATAATGCCTCAGGAATTCTGTCAGCCCAGTCTCTGCAATGGCTTCTGATTTTTTTTGTAAGGATAGCCTCAATTACTTTGTTGGTACTTTCCACTTGGCCATTGTCATGTGGATGATATGGTGAAGTTATCATGTGTTGAATGTGATATTTCTGTAACAGAGCTTCCAATTTGCGGGACACAAACTGCGACCCTCCATTTGTAACTATCTCCTTGGGTACTCCAAAACGGGTGAATATTTCTCCATATAAGAAATCCATTACAACTTGGTCATTGGCCTTGACCAAAGCTACATTCTCCACCCATTTTTTCATATAATTGGTGCAAACTAAGATATAAACTTTCTTCTTCGAGGGAGGGTTGATAGGCCCTACGAAATCCAGGACCCGTCTATCGAAAGGTTCAACCACCAATTGTGGCTGAAGAGGCATCTCATCTAGTCTATTAGGTTGGCCCATTCTTTGACAGCTATCACAAGCCTGAACATATTTCTTTGCATCCCTGAAAATTGTTGGCCAATAATAGCCCATTTGTAATACCTTACGACATGTTTGTTTGTCAGCAAAATGTCCCCCACAGGGCTCATCGTGGCAAGCCTTTAAGATACTGAAAATTTCATCCTCCCTTACACATCTTCTGATTTCAAGGTCAGTACCTATGTAGAAAACATGACCATCTATCTAGCAGTACCTGGCACTCTGTTGTATAAATTTTCTTCTTTCTCTCTTTGACAAATGTGTTGGAATCTTTCCTACAGCCAAATAGTTAGCAACATCTGTGTACCAAGGGGAATGAGATGAAACTGCAAATAAATGTTCATCAAGGAAGGAATCTTTGACTAGTAAACTGTCATAATTGTTAGTAATTCGAGATAAAAAGTCAGCAACAATGTTTTCCTTCCTAGGTCTGTCAATAATTGTAATTTCAAGTTCCTATAACAGTAACATACATCTAGTTACTCTAGCATTAGTGACATGTTTGTTCATTAAGTATTTAATGGCTAAATGGTCAGTGTGCACAAAAATGGGGTATCCAGTAATATAGTGCTTGAATTTATTGATGGAATAGACAATGGAAAGGAAATCCTTTTATGTGACAGTGTAGTTGAGTTCAGCAGGGGCCATGTCTTATTGATATAATAAATTGCATATGGGGCATGACCTTCCTGCAGTCCCAATACTGCTCCAGGGTGGTATCAGAAACATCTGAGGAGATGTGGAAAGGAAGAGCCCAATTGGGCCCTTGTAAGTGTTAGAATAATCAACCCATAGTTTACCCACTTAGACATTAATTTAATTATTTTTGTCTTATTAGCCTAGTTCATGTGTTCCACCTTGTGCAAGTTGTCTTTTACCTATCCATAGTGGTCAAACTTGCCTTATTTGACTCATGTAGCACATGGGAAAGCCCAAGGAATCAAATCTACTTTATTCCTGGCCTCCTAGGCGCCCTTCTGCTTTTTCTGCTTTATTCCCTACTTTTTCAATGTTTTAAGGCAAATGGAAAAGCTAGACTAGGTGAGGTGAACTAGTTTTTTGTCCTCTTCATCCTCCACTCTTTTCTCCTTACAAAGCATGTATGAGCTGCCATTCCACCACTCTTTAGCTTGCCTAAGCCATTTTTCCAATTCATGAGCTCCATGACAGATTTGGGATCAGCTTTTTACACCTATGGGGGATTTGCTTAATTTTAGTAAGCCTGCTTTATGCTAGATTCGAATTGCTCCTCATGCATTCGAATCCCTGATGTATGTTATTTATTCATCAACCTATTATGTTACAGGGTTGGATATTGTACACTGAGTTAATACAATTTAGTGTTCAGCTCCAATTTCAGTCTCTTTTGTGAGTGATTTTGCATGATCAATTGTTAATTGTTGTGAGTAAAATTAATCTACACTGGGTTCAATTTCCACATGGTATCAGAGCCATTGTAGATCGATTTCTCTCCTCCAAAATTGTTTTGCAGGTTCGACATCAGTGACTGGGAGCCTTCTACTGACAGTCGGGACAGATTTTCTAAGTTATGGATCAATCACAGAAAACTATCTTGACTCCCTTCAATTTCTTTGAATGGAAAGTAGAGATGGAGATACTGTTGAGAGAGAAAGGCCTCTATAGGGTGACTATGGCAACAGAAGCAGAGCCCAATGCAGCTACAGAGAAGATAAAATGGCACAACAGGAGGGATGAGGCCTATGGTCTCCTGTGTCTGAGTATTTCCAGAGACCTCCTTTTCCATATTGATGGATTGACATCACCAAATGAAGTATGGGATAAGCTTTCTAATCTTTTTGGAAAGACAGATGAGATGAGGGGACATCAAATAAAAAATGAGCTGATTTCTCTGAGTCCAAATAGCTTTGAATCCCTGCAGCTATATTTCTCCAAGTTCAAAGCACTAGTTTTGCAGCTGAAACAGTGTGGGATCGAAAAGAAAGATGATCATCTCATCCTGGCCATCCTCTCGAAGCTAGGCCCTGACTATTCAGTGTTTTTTTTTACCTTCTATGCCACAAAACTGATAGCTCGAACCTGGAAGATGCCTAGCCTTGCAGATTTCATGGAATCTCTCAAACAAGAACAGGACAAGCTGGTGATGATGGGCACCATCAAACCATCCAAAGATCAAGCTCTAATTGCTGGAGATTCGAAGGTGGATTCAAAAAGCAAAAAGAAAGCTAAAAATCCACCTGAGCAAAAGAGAGACAAGAAACAGTCTTCGGAGGAGCCACAAGGTTCCAAGAAGAACTACCAGAAGAAGAAAAACAAAGGAGAAATGAGCAAGTGCGCATACTGCAATAAGGGCAATCACACTGAAAGCTCTTGTATGAAGAAGCAAATAGACATGCTGACCAAACTCCTGGAGAAGAATGGCATCTCCCTTCTAGACAGCTCAAAGAAGAGAGAAGGAGGATCAAGTTCAGATGACAGAGAGAGAGTTCATGCATTGGTTGCTGGCACATCAAGCTCACCTAGTTTTATCATTGATTCTGGAGCTTCAAGACACATGGTTTCGACCAAGGAGGCCTTTTCCTCACTTGACATGTCGAAAGGACCACCTATAGTATTGGGAGATGACTCTCTCACTGAAAGTTTGGGAAAAGGGAGGATTGATCTTGATCATGGTCAGTTCAGCAATGTGTTGTATATGCTTGGTCTTGCCTCCAACCTCTTGTCAGTGTACCAGATGACCCACACTGGGTCTCCTAAGAAAGTCATATTCTCCCCTGATGAAGTTGAGATCACAGAGATCTCAAGTGGTAGAGTCATTGCAAAAGGAGTTGCAAATCATGCTCAAAAGGTATACATGTTCTCACACTTCCTACCCTACTCAAACCCCTGTGCTCTTTTGATTCATGCTAATGAAGCAAGCAAGCTTTGGCATGAAATATTTGGCCACCTAAACTACAAATATCTTTCTGATATTAGTGAAAAAGAGATGGTCATAGGGTTTCCCAAGATAAAATTTTCCAAAGGATTCTACCAAGGTTGTATCCTATGAAAACACCCAGAGCATAAATTTGAGAGAGCTAGTCATGAGAGAACATCTGCACCTCTCGAGCTTATCCACAATGATGTTGCTGGCCCATTCCCTCATATGTCCATGAGTCAGGCCAAATATGCATTGACTTTTATTGATGACTTTTCCAGGTATCGCTGGGTCTACTTCCTGAAACACAAGTCTGAAGTTTTTGGCCTCTTCAAAGTCTTTAAGGCTTTGGTTGAAAACCAGTCTGGGAGGAAACTCAAGGTCCTCAGATCTGAAAATGGTGGTGAGTATTTCAAGTCTAAGTTTATTAATTATTGTGCAAATGGAGGTATTCAAATGCAGCATTCTATCCCTTACACACCACAGCAAAATGGTGTTGCTAAGAGGAAGAACAGATCACTGAAGGAGATGGCAACATGCATTATGGAGGCCAAACCTTTGCCACCAAAGTACTGGGCCGAAGCTATCAACTGTGCAGCCTATATTCAGAATAGGGTGCCTCATAAACAGCTTGATGGTATGACTCCCTTCGAATCATGGAGTGGGCACAAGCCAGATGTGACCCATTTCAGGATTTTTGGCTCAAAGGCTTGGGCTAGAATTCCAACAGAGAAGAGGAAGGATTTGCAGCCCCAAATCCAAGAGTGTCTTTTTGTTGGATACTCTAAATATTCAAAAGGGTACAAACTGATAAATTTGAGCACAAACAAAGCCTTCATCAAAAGGTGTGTTCATTTTGAAGAAGAACCCCTTACAGCAGTGGAAGTTGGAGAAGCCTCTTCTCCACCTGAACCTCAAGAAGTAAGGAAAGAGTTTGTTGAACATGTTGATTCAGATTTTTCTGATGGAGATGAGTTTATTGCAGACCCTAACAGGCCTACAAGGCCAAAATGGGCATCCAAGACACTACATGCAGCAGGAGAGCTAGCTGGGGATCCTAATGACCTAAGGAGGACTAGATCTCAATTTGAGAGTGGTATGTGCATGAAGGATCCTATGTTTGCTGAAAAATGCTATTTGATGGTGGATTCTGATCCTCAAACATATGAATAAGTAGTAGGAGATCCAAGATGGAAAACAGCCATGAAGGAGGAGTTCAGCTCACTCCAGAAGAGCAACACATGGGAGCTAGTGGATCTTCCCCCAGGGAGAAAGTTAGTCCAGTGTAAGTGGGTCTATAAGACCAAATTTGCTGCTGATGGTTCACCACTGAAGTACAAGGCCAGATTGGTAGCCAAGGGCTACTCACAGGTTCATGGCATAGATTACAATGAGACCTTTGCCCCAGTGGCAAAGATGGATTCCATCAGGCTAGCCTTAGCCATTGCAGCCTCAAGGCAATGGGAGGTACATCACATGGATGTAAAATGTGCCTTCCTGAATGGAGATCTCACTGAAGAGATATATATGCAGCAGCCTCAAGGTTTTTCTACTAACCCTTCTCTTGTGTGCAGGTTGAGAAAGTCATTGTATGGGCTAAAGCAAGCCCCAAGGGCTTGGTATGCCAAGATCGATAGCTTCTTGCTATCACTGAATTTTGTTCAGTGAAAATCCGATCCAAATGTCTATTTGAAGTTAGTTAATGGTTCATTAATGATCATTTTGTTATATGTTGATGACCTCCTCATTACAGGAAGCTCAAAGGCTGAGATTGCTTCCTTAAAGGGTGTTATGAACCAAGCCTTCTCCATGACAGATTTGGGGCTCTTAAGTCAATTTTTGGGGCTTGAGATTGCTCAAACCAAATATGGAATCAAGGTGCACCAGTCCAAATATGCCTTGGACTTGCTGAACAAATTCAGAATGAAGGATTGCAAAGCAAGCAAAACTCCTTTCCTTTCAGGAGTGAAGCTTGAAGAAGTCGATTCTTCACCTATGGTAAACAATACACTATATAGGAAATTGATTGGATGTTTGTTGTATTTGACACATACTAGACCTGATATTTGTTATGCAGTAAGTGTGGCTTCTAAATACATGGATCAGCCTCATGAGATCCATTGGAAAGCAGCCAAAAGGATCCTTAACTTTGTTCAGGGAACAAGGACACATGGGATCTTCTATAAAGCAAAATCTGATCTTGATTTGATTGGATTTACTGACATTGATTGGGAAGGTGATAGCACAGACAGAAATTCCACATTAGGATATGTGTTCATGCTTACAGAAGGGCCAATCAACTGGTCAAGCAAGAAACAGAGTGCCATTGCACTCTCATCTACAGAAGCAGAGTACAGAGGAGTTGTTAATGCAGCAACTCAATGTTTATGGTTGCAGGGTTTACTTGGAGAGTGCGGTTTCGAATCAAAGTACTCAACTACCATCTACTGTGATAACCAGAGTACCATTCGAATCTACAAAGATCCAATTCAGAAGCAGAGAACCAGACACATTGAGATGCATATGCACTACATCAGAGAACTTGTGCATGATGGCACCATTCACCTACTCTTCTGTTCATCTTCAGAACA